>JASAUF010000165.1:0-600000 GCA_030180095.1 Magnolia changhungtana | reverse complement strand
AAATTTTAGTTGTGACTGAAATATTTATCAAATGACATTTGTTAAAAAATTTATCTGTCTCATGTCTTTCTTGGCTGCATTGTGTCCCATATATCTTCCTATTATCCATCTAGAAGATATTATTCCTTTCCTTAATTTTGGGTCTTGACTGAAACTCATGTTCATGGAACTTTCAGGCTTATCTGGCATATGGAGTTCCAAAGAGTGACATCAAACTTTTCTCTTTAATGCAGAAGGTTTGGTTCGTAATTTTTGCTTCTTGTGATTGCCTCGATGTTTAATTGGAGAAGTGCTTCCACGCATGGAGATACTTATCAAAACGTCATAACTGATTGCAGGCATCTTACACTGTTGGTGGGCATTCGTTTAGTGCAGCTGACATTGAATACATTATTCTAAAGATGAAACCTCCAACACATCGCCCGCAAATAGTATGCAATCTATGTTACAAGGACTCCATGCCTCTTTTGTTGTGTTGGACAAATGTTCGCATAGCTTTGTTGAGAAACCTTTACTATCTTTGATTTTCTTATCATTCACAAAATATTATATTATTAATTGGCATTTTATTTTCAGCCCCCAAAATGGATGTTTCCACTGTAACAGGGATTTTCCTATTGAGTGCTTTTAACAATCTCTTTACTGACCAAATTATCCCTGTGCCCGTGCGCCCCCCCCCCCCCCCCTGCCAGGTGTTTGGAGGTACACGGCATTCCAGGAATGAATATTTTGGTCCATCTGCCTAGCGTTTGTAGCCGCATGAAAACCCAGAACTACATTATGTACCCCAAATCATATCCATTGCACATCAGTTAGGATCTGAGACAGAATATTTTGGTCTATTCTGCTGAGTGTTTGTAGCCGCGTGAAAACCCAGAACTACATTATGTACCCCAAATCATATCCATCGCACATCAGTTAGGATCTGAGACAAATGATATTACTTGGCAGAAAGCATCCTGCCTACCTGCATTTTTAGTTTCTACAGACACCCAAACATATCCTTGATGTCTTTCTATTTAAATGCATACATAGTTCTGTGCTCTATATTTATGTAATGATATGTTAAGTGTCCATATATTTATATGAATATTTAACTGAGGAGACATGGTGGGAAGTGCTGTTTTCTCTGAGTCCCATGCATATTTCTTTCTTCATATGTTTTCTATGGAAGCTTGACATGGTTCGTACTACTATGCTTCTCTTGTCAGGCTTTGGTTCTGGCCCTTCATAAATTCAAGATATCAGAGGAGCAGAGAAAATATTCTATTGATAACCCAGAGCCCCTGGTAGCATTTGCTCTCAGTTGCGGGATGTATTCTTCACCTGCAGTAAGCACCCATTCTGCTCTTTATTATCCTCCATGTTTTCATTCGTTGACTGAATCATCAATGCTGCAATAGGAATGCTGGCAAAGCCTATTGGTTTGGTCATCATGTGATAGTTGACATTATAGGCTCAACTAGTTAACTTGTATCCTGATTTCTGAGTACAATTTAGCCAAGTCAGTTGCAAGTTCACCAATTATATAAAAATTGATCCACAGGGCCCTTTTCATATAAGATTTGAGTTCAGGGTGGTACTTGGAACTCAGCCAAACCAGGCTGACTCAGCTGAGTCAGCTTGGGAGATTAGCGAATTTTTAACACCGCCAATTAACTGAAATTTGAAGTTTGATATGATAATCTTGAATACTGCTATGCTACTGTTATGGCACTGATAACTTAGACAAGCTGTGTTTCCTGGTATATATTGTTGGCATTTGTACCATTGTTGATAGAGCCGAACATGCATGTTATTGCATTAGTTGACACAGCAAGTTGGCTGCAGGGCTAAACATTTCATTTGCCATGGCTGCCAGGGTCACTGATTGTATTGTCCTTCAGCTTGACTAATCTGGAGCTTCAAGGCATTTTTTGTATTTTGGGAATTCCATCCCCCCTTCTGATTTGATGAATATAGTTATCTTCTCGGAAAGAAGAAGAAGATATCTGATAGTTGTCTAAAGGCTTGTTTGCATGCAGCAGTGATTCTCTCGACCTTTTTGGAATTTCATCCAAAAGGATTCTGATCAGAACTAGTTGGCCATTTGGTTTAACCAAAAGTCCTATGTGGAAGCAGAAAGACATTAAGATGGGCTCCTTTTCCAATTTGTTTCTTTCCCCCACCCAAACCGTAAAAAACTCGACTAATCAAATCCAATTCAAGGAGCGGCCAGCATGTATACAGGCCTTAAGATTCATTGACCAAGCAAACTATGTTGAACACTTACCCTATTGAGGTATGTAACCAACAGAACAGTTTACGTTTATAAAATCCATGGTCTTCCCAAAGTCATTGATCATTGATGTCACACTTACATACACATCTAGTAAAACAATGCTCGGGTGGTAGACTCTCAAGAGTTTCAACTCCTGGTTAGGGGTTTGAGTACCCATAGGTGGTGAAATTCCACCAGCGTGAGTGTGTGGGGTGTGTGTGCGTGTGTAAAAAAAAAAAAAAAAGAAAAAAGAAAAGAAAAAAAAAGAGGAAGCCTGATCTTTGATTGATCTTTTGTTTGCTCAACTAACCGTACATGTTGGGAACACCTCTAGCCCATCCAAATATTTTACTGCCGGACGGGAGGGAACCCTCACACCATCAAGTGATCCCAACCATCACATTAAATGTGATCCATTGGATGTAATTATCAAATTTTGTTGTATAGTTAGGATTTTGTGATAGGGAATGCTTTGGCACATGGCCCTTCCAGTAATCGTACCACCAGATCAACGGCTAAATTTCCGAAGTGTGCCCACCTGTACCATTGCAGGCTTTAATAATGAAGTGTTTCAATTTATTATTATTATTATTATTATTATTTTTAATTGAGCACAACAAATCACCCCCCAAAAAATATCATGCTTGACTAACACAGTCATGTCCATGCCAGTACCTAGCTCATCCATCTTTCTTTCTATGTTTTGTTATTTAGATCTGATAAAAAATGGCATCATTTATTACATAATGCAGCTGAGGATCTTCAAAGCCGATAATGTCATCGAGGAGCTCCATGATTCCTTGAGGGATTATATCCATGCATCTGTTGGCATCAGCAGTAAAGGGAAACTGCTAGTGCCAAAGCTCTTGCATTGTTATGCAAAAGGGGTAGTGGAGGATTCACTGCTGGCCGACTGGATCTGTCGATTCCTCTCTCCCGAACAAGCAGCCATGGTTCAAGACTGCACGTCCCATAGGAAACAGAGGCTCCTGGGTGCCCGGAGCTTTGGCATCATCCCTTTTGATTCAAGGTTTCGGTACCTCTTCTTGCTCGAGAATGGAAGCTCCCAAAGCTTCTAGCTAATGCGAATTGAGCAGCTTGTGTACTTACAGAGAACTATCTTTCGGTGGGTTTTGACTTGCATCAAGCATTTCACATGAGCACTTCACACATGCATGCAATGCATACACAGACCCACGTGTATGAACCTTCATAACTTTGGCTTATGATGTTCACCAAGGCTTTGTGATCCAAAATGCCTCTTGAATATGTGTAGATAAGATGCAGAAAAATTAATTATTTGCTACTGTTGTGGAGGACATTTTTGAAGTAGAGTCTAGGTTAACATCAGCGTTTGTCAACATACAAGGTTGTAGTTAAGAAAACCATTTGCACCTCTTGCGCTTACGATCCAGAATTCCTAGGTGGTTATTATATGCAGTTGTTTCGTGCCAAGGCTCACACTTGACCCTGTTTTTAGGCATTCCAGGTAAGCCCGCCTGAGGACAGATCAGGGATGTTCGATGTTTCAGGCAGCGTGGAGTCGGGAAAGAGTCCTATTTCATGTACAGGAGGGATTGAGGGGGTGGATGCGGATTGAAATCTAGCCGTGTAAATAGGTTCAACATTTTTGGAGCATATGGATTCATGGGGCCAGTTTTCAGCTTGCTGAGCTTCACATGGGAGATTGTATTGTGAAAGAAATTCCACTTGGGTGCATGGACATTCCCTGTAAAACTGGGATTTCTGTGTCAAAGTTGGTTTTGCTTGGGAAGAATTTCGGCTCAAGCTGTGTCCCCAACTTGTCTAGTGATGTATCTTTTTCTACATTCTGTGTCCCGTGATTCACTGTACATTCGTGGATTACTGAGTTGAACCAATAAGAAAAGGATTGGACTGTTTGTTGGGGCTCTTGTTCTTTTTGCCACAATTCCATTTGAAATGAGTTCATGTAAAGTAGCAACCCCTCCCTAAAAAACTCAAGAAACCGAGCAGAGCCATGCCCGGTCTATTGAACTAGTATGAGCTGATGAGCTTATTCGAGGGTGGAAACCATTTTCTGTGGCAAGTTTTTTTTTCAATGATCGTGGCCACCCAACGACTGAACCTGCTTGATTTGCAGGTGATGACACAGACATGGCAAGGTCTATCTAATGAATGGCCTTCCTTGATCTGCATCATGCCCCGATGGATTTATAGATGCTCACCAATTTTACCAGTCATTGTGCTGATACCATGTTGGATGCAATGACATTGCAGAGTTCCAGATTTTCTGTGCTGATACCATGTTGGATGCAATGGCATTGCAGAGTTCCAGATTTTCTGTGCTTTTGTCATTTGAAGACCAATGCAATGCGTTTACATGATGCTTCTTCCAACAAACAAACAAGACATGCTTGCGCGAATGAAGCAAAATCGAATTGAAAAACAAGAAGTAAAAGAAAAGAGAGTAAAGGAAGAGATCAAAGGATCTTCAACTAAATATAAAGAAGAAAAAAGATATTCATAGAATCGCCATTCCTTTGCAAGCATTTTTCGTCCAAGTTTCTTGCAATTATGATTTGCGCGACCTCATATGCTTCTATATCTTTGGAAGCAGCTGGGCATCATCATCATCCATAGATGTTGGATTATGTGGAATTTGGCGTACTCATTGATTATTGATGCAGCAGGAGTATGTACAAGTCTATTCCAATCAACAAGATTGCCTCACAGAGCATGCTACTGCTTGCGCCCAATGCCTTAGCCTCGTCTTCACGTGCTGCGGATTATCTCCTACCAAAATAACCAAATCATACAAAAAAAAAAAACAATTCAATCTTTCTTTCTTCCTTCTCTCTCATTGTTACCCTGGTGACTGTCCCCACTCATCTAACCATCCTAATGGTCACTCTACAAATGGTACATGAACTGCAATCCAAAATCATCCTTATAATGACCCAAATCCAAGCGTGGTTTTGCTTGCAATCTAAGGATCCACACCAAGCCCTTCATTCACTCAGCTCAGACATACAATCATGTTCGACTTATATCAACAACTGGCCCATCTATTTAAAAGGCCAGAAAAAAAAATAATCAAGCCCAGGCTTCAATTGCTGTCCTGTGGATTTCCACACCCGTGATTTTGCCCGTCAATGGGGTTTTCTGGTGGGTCTGATTTTCAAGCCTTGCCCATTATAGGTAAGTTTGAGCCTAATTAACAAAAGTCCGTTTTAAAATATGTATTTTTTTTGGAAAACTAAAAAACTTGTATGATTGATTGAACATTGAAAATTCCATATATTTCTGGAGACAAGCAAAAAAAAAAAAAAAGATTATTATTTTTTGTGTTTGTTTGAGTGAGTTCTGGGGTGGACCTATCTTATCTAAACCGAGCGATAGGGCTCCGTAAAGTTGATCATTACGAATGTGACGATTCATTCGATTGGGAGGTTCAATGCGTTTCGAAACCCTCCTCCTCATTTAGATTCCTGCTCCTGCATCGGGAGTTAGGAGTATCAGTCCGTCCCTGTATTACTCGAAAGGAAGTCTTATTGGACCCCTTCGGGAATTCATTCTTCTTGGCGGCTATCCGCAGTCGTTTGGGACCGGGGATTCTACTGAAAAAAGGCAAAGAATTTCTATATAAAACTGAATTAAACACATTTTTTTTTCAATAAAACGCATTTTAATAAAACACATTTTATCCAAAAAATAAAAATAAAATGGCAGTAATTTAAGAAAAAAGGGAATTGGTGGTTGCCACCCATTGATAAAATTGAATGGAATGTGAAATTTTTTTAGTAGAGATAAACTAATTTATAAGAGGATTGTTTGAAAAGCATTTTTGAGAGAATCAAAGAACACCATTCAACTTTTCTATATACACTTATTTTCCATACATACAAACGTTCTAATTATTTTATTTGAAGTTTTCTAATTTAACCTTATTTATATAATATACACACATTTTTTAGTCCAAACTGTATTAAAATTGAAGTTTTTAGTTCTTAGAGCTTTTGTTTATTTGACCATTTTCTTAAAAAAAAAAAAAAAATTATATGACATTTTCCTTTTTGGGTCTTGAGATTTACATACTAGGCCTATTAGATGGGCCCATTCTTGGATGTCGTTTCTATTGACTCCCAGTTTCAGTTGGGTCTATGTCCATATGCCTAGACCCATGTTTGAGCCTATTTAATAAATGGGGTTTCTCAACACACGTTCTGTTATATTGTTGTTGTGGTTACAGAAGGTTAGATAGAAAAAGGAGAGAGAGAAAGGAATGTAAAAAACATTACCAGGGTTGCAGATTTTCCAAGATTCATCAGGGCTCTTGGGGCTTCCAACCGTCGAAGAAGACCCGCTCGTACTCGACATAGGGCTCGACGGTGAGTACCGAATCTTCTTATCAGACAGCTGCCTAGTCACCGCGAAATATAAATCAAGAGCCGGAAGAGTATCACAAAGCCCTTGCCCATCCTCCTCATTAAACCCAAATCCCAAATCAATACTCCCTTTTAGCTCATTAAGATCCTCATCCGTCAGTCCTCGTCCTGACAATCTCGGCGAACGGAACCCATCTGCCTCCGTTGACTCATCCAACAACTCTATAGAATCCTTCCTCAAGATCTGAAGGCGCCTTTTCTCCCATGCAGCCTCTAACGATGTCTCGCGTATCGAAAGCTGCTTGGATAGAAACTTGCGGTTCTTCAATGGAGGAGGGGCGAGTTGCTTTAGCTCGTCATTGGTTGATTCGGTAGGGACTTGGACTTTGATGTTTTTCATGGTTTTTGGGTCCAGTATTGCGGAGGTGAGAGCACCCCCTGACTCGGCCGTGACTCGGCCGTGTCGGTGGAGTCGAGTCGTTCCTCCCTCTTTTGTGTGGGTCTTGACCCGACCGAGTTCTCGCCGGCGCGTCTTGTGCGGGCTTTTAATGCCGAGTCTGTTGGAGGGAGCGTCCTATCCTACCAGACGTTTCTAACGGCTCCGACCCGAATGATTCGGGTCCGGAAACGGAAAGTGACAGCCACGTTCTTTTGCAGGAATTATACGTAAAACCTCTAAATTCACGTGTTATGGTCCATCTTAAGCTTTGGAATACCGTGATTTTTGGGGAATGATTTCATCAAAATGAGGCAAGTTGGATGAATGGATTGGACTAAATATAGTGGACTCCACACAAAATGAATGGTGGGCATCTCATCCCAACTGTTTGTATGGTGTGGCCTACTTGTGTTTTTAATAGTTGTGATTTTGGACATTTAGAGGGAAAGACAGGAAGCGTACCTAATGAACGGATTGGATCTCATGAAAACTCCATGTACGTTGCGCTATGTACGCTCCACTCACCTGCCTATGCAAGTCACGCTAGCTAGCCGTGTTCGTATAACAAAGCAATCTCCGTATAATTCCCTTCAGTTTTCGGATGCATGAGCATGCATGGGACTTCAGAGGCGGACGCGGGTTTCCTGCGAAAGGCTTTCTCAGGAAGTTCCTGCGCTGGGAACCTATGTGGGGCCACCATGATGTTTTTGATAAATCCACCACGTCCATCCGTTTTGTGAACTCATTTTAGGACAAGAGGACATAATCGATCCGGATCCAAGACTCAAGTGGGCCGAAAATGGGAGAATTAAACGTCCACAGTTGAAATATTCGTGGGGCTACAGAAGTTTTGAATCGGGCTAGTATTTTTGTTTTTAGTTCATCCCAGTAGGAATGACGTTATGAACGGTATGGATGGCATGTAAGCATCACTGTCGACCCTAGGAAGATTTCAACGGTAGGAATTTCCCTACCCACTTTTTCCTTCGCTGCGGCCCACTTGAGTCTTGGATCCAGCTTATTTTTAGCCAGTTGTCCTAAAATGAGGTCAAAAAAAGGATGGGCGTGTTGGATTTATCAAAAACATAATGGTGGCTCCACATGGGTTCCCACCGCAGGAACTTCCTGCGAAAGCTTTGAGCAGGAAATCCGCGTCCGAGAGAGGCACGCAATATTCGGACTCGGATTTACTGAAGCCTTCCGCGGGAAGTTACTGCACAAGGATACTGGGTGGGGCCCACCACCATGTTTTTGGGAAATGTATTCCGTTCATCCGTTTTGTAAGCTAATTTTAGGACAACAAACAAAAAATGAGGTGGATCCAAGACTCAAGTGGGCCACACCAGAGGAAAAAGTAGGAATTCAGTGAAAACCGTTGAAACATTCTTATGACCCTAAAAGCTTTGTTTCAGGCTAAATTTTTTATATTTTCACTTAATCCCTGCGTTAATGACCTTATAAACGGTTTGGATGGCATATAAACATCAAGGTGGAGCTCAGGAAGGTTTCAACGGTAGGTATTTCTTTCCCCAATTTTCCCTCTGGTGTGGCCCACTTCAGTCTTGTATCCACCTCATTTTTTGTTGTTTGTCCTAAAATTAGCTTGCAAACCAGATATATGGCTTATATTTCCCAAAAACATGGTGGTGAGCCCCACACAGCATCCATGCACAGGATATTCCTGCGAAAGCCCCAGGAAATCCGCGTCCCGCAATATTCTCTCAATTTTAAAAGACCTCCACTGCAGAGTCTTATGTTTGTTTCACACCATTTAAAACATGGTGTGACTCAATCTTCTCAAATGTGGCACCGACATTAAGCTATACAGACCACCCAAAAATTGGGTCCCATCGTGGATGGAGCATGTATCTAAAATCACATTTCCAACTAATAGCTTTAAAATGGATGGTTAAAATTAAAATATTGTGGTCTAAATTTGAGGTGGAAAAATAAAATAAAATAGTTAGCATTATATCTCAGTACTAATTTTCGATTATGCTCTATTCTCAGTTGGGCCAGTGATTTGGACGGTCTAGATCGCATTAAAACTATGCCTTATTTACGCTATATTATGTTTTTCTGAGTAATACATGCATACGGCCCCTCAATCTCTGTCCCACCAAGAGGTTACAGACGGTGGCAATTTCACTCCCGGTATGAGATAAAAAGCAGCCATTGGTGTGGTGACATTTGGCAAGATGGTCCCACATTGGTAGAACTTTTATTTAAGTGTTGCCCATGCACGTATCTCCTTCTCTCTTTCTCTGGACATCTGAGTAGTTTAAAGAAACACTGGTAAAACGATCCACATGTATTTCTTTATAGAAAATTTTAGTCCCACGTATGAAAAATTAACCAAGTGGGTCCATTGATTTAAGAAAAAAATCAATATCATGCTTTAGCTCATGTGTGAATAAATGACTTCTTCTCAAAGGGTGGGCATACTAGAATATTAATTAGTTAGATGGATGCATGTGCATGATTCCTTGCATCTTGGGAGGTTCAAATCCCTACCAAATATGTCTATTTGTTTTTTAAAATATTAATTAATTAAATGAAATAATTCAACTTATCTGATTTGGCCCATTCAATAATGATATTTTAAAAGGTGAGTTTTCTTATAGAGGATTTTATTCATCCAAATGATCTAACGCATTAAAATATTATTTCGTCTATGTTCCTCTCATAAGACCTTTATTTTCTTTATTGTACTTAGTGTTATTAAGTGAACATTCCTGTTGGGCCAAATCATGGACTTAATTCTGCTCATTTGTTAAATAGAAGTTGGGAAGAGACTTTTAATGTAAGCTATAAAAGAATTTAAAAAATGTAGAGAATCCTTTAAAAAAGAGTAAAATTGCATATATATAATAGTATAGAGATCTCTAAAATATTATAGAATTCTCTAATAAAATTTGTAAAGAGAACAGTCATATGGAAATATACTTTAAAAAATAAATTCAAGAGCATCTTTTATGTTGGATGATTATCACATGGCACCATTCTTACCATGTATGGATTTTACAATGATCCCAATTAAGCATATCTAGGGGTGGGTCTTCATTTGCAAAGCACTTTACAAGTGTTATGAGCTATTACACCCTGATTCATAGCTCAAGCGTGGTAGACTGAGTGAAAGATACCCTGGTAGGGGTGGCTAACACTGAAGTGTGAACTGACAGTAGGTGTACTAACAAGCTAACAAAAAAAAAAAAGATTAGAAATAAAGTGTTGTGGAAATACAATTTCTCTTGTTTCTTCTATCTTCACTTTAAGTTAGCTAACGGATCGATTGCGTAGTGAGTAACTCAGTACGCTGAACATACTTTGAAAAATCTGTGGGGTCTATTGTGATTTATATATTATATCCACTCCTTCCATCCATTTTATTAGGTAATTTTAGGGCTTGAGCCTAAAATGAAGAATATCCAATCTTAAATGGACCACACCATCAAAAATAGTGTGAATTGAATGTCTACCGTTGAAAAATTCTTGAGGGCCGCTAAAGTTTTGGATCGAGCTTATATTTGTGTTTTCCCTTCATCCATGTTTCTGTGATCAAAGTTAGAGTTTGCCTGAGCTCGACTCGACTCGACTCGGATTAAACCCCAATTCGAATGGAACTCGGATTGAACCAATTCGGTGACTTGGTTACTTTAATATTGATATTGCAAATAAAGTGTTTGATAGAATGAGTCAACGAAGTGTTGGCTGGTGGAAATGAAGGTATGTATATTATATAAATATCATTAAAAAAAAAAGATTTTGATGTTGTGTATAAGGTGTTTGATGCAAACTCGGCTCGAATTAGCCCGAGCTGTTGATCGAGCCAAGTTGAGCCGAGTTGGCCAATCAAGCTCGAGGATTGAGCCAAGCCAAGTTCAAGCTAGGGTTAGCTAGTGGCTGAGCCGAGTCAAGTTGTGTCAAGCTTGACTCAATTCAACTCCTACATACCCATACTTGAAGCCATAACACGTATATACAACCGATGATGTTAGGGTTAAAATTAGCGATTGGATTTTACTATAACTCATGCTAATGGGAATCATGATGATTTTATCTTAATTAGGAATATCATGCTAAGAAGCAATTATATCATGAAGAGTTAAAGTTCAACTATCGTTTTCATATTGAGATAATGGGATCAAGTGGCCATGCGGTGTGAGTACGCAAAAGCAAAAGAAAAATAAAAATAAAAATTTTAAAGTATCAACTATTCTAAGAAAGTAATACAGTGCACATTTCTTCCAATCAAATCAAATTCAATGCACTTTGTGAGGGTGTGGCTGTGAGGAGCCCCTTTTTTTTTATTTTTTTATTTTTAAATAAATAAATATAGTTTGTGGGGTTGTATATGCATTTGAACTGAAGTTTTCACTTTATACAACATTGGGACTTGGCTTTTGGGACATGCCACCACTGCAGGTTAAGTGGCAGCTTTATTTATAGTAGCTACTGAAACTAGGAAACCTCAATCATTAATATTCCAAAGTAAAGGAAATCTGCCAATCTGGCTGTCCGCCTGATTAGTGGGCCCAAGACAATCAAAGGTGAGGCCCGGTTCAGTCAATGGTCAAGATTGGCAACCCTTCAAATGGATCTCTGAAGCATTACACTTCTACTGAGATTCTACATCATCCAACGGACGTTGATTGTGGAGAGTAAACTCTATGGGCCCACTAGGATATATGTATCATTATCCACGCCGTCCATCTGTTTTCCAGCTAACTTTTAGTTCATTAGCCCAAAATCAAAGCATATCCAAAGCTTAGGTTAAGCACAACACACTGATGTTTGTTAATTTAATGACGCCTACCGTTGAAACTTTCCTAGGGCGCCCCACAGTGATTTTTATTTGTTATCCAACCTGTTCGTAAGGTCAGAAAACACACATATCATCTTGATCGAAAGCTTTTGTGGCCCACCTAGAAGTTCTCAACGGTCTGCGTTCAATTTCCATTGTTTCTTTCGGTGTGATCAACTTGAGCTTGAATATGGATAAATACTTTTTTTTTCTCGTAACTGAAATGAGCTGAAAAAACGGATGGACGGCGTGGATAAAGCAAATACATCACAGTGGGCCCCACTGAGTTTATTACTCCCTAACTACTCGGTCCGCGTCCTCTTCCAGCCACCACCATGATACAAGGAAGACCTTAGTACAATGATAGAGCGTGATAGTTTATACGCATGCACTTTAAGGTTTGCACATGACCTACGCTTAAATGATATTAAGCAGTCCAAATCATGGGACCCACTTCGGATGGGTTATAAAGAAAAAATTATAAGGAGATGATGCTCTCACTGTCTGATTGGTGGACATCTAGTGGACGGTTTAAAAGAGACAAAAGTCAACTATTTGAATGGAACAACGGATATCCACTCAACAGAGGTTAGAATTGCTAGATTGGCTTGATTTTGTGGTATGATCTATATTTAAAGTGGATCCCCATGGTTTGAAGGGTTGAGATTAAATCAAGTGTCAGCCCCACGTGCACTTTTTTTTTTTTTTTTTTGTGTACGGGTGGGAACTATCCACACACTGTGAGAGTACCGAATAAATAAATCTATCTTAAACGTGATACTTATCTTCCTGGAGAACGTTTTTCCTCCGTCGCGACTAAGCCCAACGCGCGTGCCGCCAGCCACTGGGCCTTACATGCTGCGTGTTTTGACGATCGGAACCGTTCATGTTGTGGTATATATGCTCCTAGGATCATGATTAAATAAATGTGCTGATTAGATGATTATGAAAGTCACCATCTACAAACGAATTTAAAATGAGGAGATAAAAATTTCAGTATCTCGATTCAATTCTAAAAATCAAAGGTTAGGATCATCAATGAATCATTGTTATCGGGTAGCTTAGTTCAGGTAATAAAGTGAGTACGGACGGTTTAAATCATCCAACCATCCTAGCATGTGTGCCCTAGTGGGGAGCGAGTCTGGCGACAGACGCTGTATCTTGAGTCGTCTCGGGACAGAAACAAAACAATCTCATCCTCTAAAGAGAGAGGATAAGGACAAGGAATGGCAAGATCTGATTCCAGAAAGCCTACAAATACAATCCACGAAAAGAAGCACTCACTCGTATGCAATGAAGATCATGCACACGCTACACATGTCGTAGCATGGTGTGATGGATACAATATCCATTCCATCCATCAAAATAAAATCAGTATATTCATACCCTAGCCCAAGATTCAGGTTGATACACTGGTCAGATGGGCCACATTTTGAAAAAAAAAGTACGGCTTTGAAATCCTTAGCTAAAGTTTTTTCAGCCCATCTAACTGTTTCAAATATTGGGGCCCACATGCTGAGTGGACCAGATTATTATTTTTTGGAAAACATGTACAAGGTTGGACTAACCTGATGGATGGTTTGCATCTCTCACCTGTATCATGTTGGGACACATGTCAGAAACGCGTGTGCGCTTTAGAGAAGCTCCTCATCGTGTCATACTTGTCAATTGACACGTGTGAGGCTTAGGCAAGTTATCCTGTGAGGCTATTATCAGCATGCTCTAGCTAAGGAATCATGGAAATGCACTTGGCCACGTTTTCGTGTGAGAAAAATCGACGGTCAGATAAATTTGACACGTAACCTATGATGGACGTACAGATGTGGGCCACATGATCAGCGGACCAGCTGTCTTTTGGTCAGTGCATATTCAAGGTAGACACAGATGATGGCAGGTTGGATGTAATACACGTATACCACGTGTCTCAACTTTCAACAAACAATAAAGAGTGGTGGAGAGTGTGACATGTGGCCACTGTCGAGGCTATGTTATTTCAACCGTACACTTCTCTTCGAACCTGAAATTTGAGGGGACAGATTCTCGAGCTGGACAAGTGCCATCGTTACCCACGCGAGTACCTATGTGGGTCCTACCATGGGAAGAGGATTGCCTGTGAGCCCGGGAACAGGGCAGTGTGTGGCCCATTGATATTTCGGTGACAAATCTACTCCGTCCATCTATTTTGTAAGACCACATTTGAACAGGATTTTGAAAATCAGGATGATCCAAAACTTACGTGGGCCATATCACAATACACGGTAGGGATTGAACGCCTGGGGGCGATAGAAGTTTTGTTTCGGGATGATATTTGTGATTACAGTTTATCTGAGTGGAAATAACCCTATGAACGGTTTGGATAGCATATAAACATCATGGTCAGCTCGAGGAAGGTTTTAACAGTGGACATTTCCGTTCCCACTGTTTCTTTTTGTGGCCCACTTGATTTTTGGATCTGCCTGATTTCTCTAATTCTGTCCTATTCTAGTCTTTCAAAATATATGGACGGAGTGGATTTGTGAAGGACATCTCTGTGGGGCCCACACATCCCCGGTCACATGAGACCTGCCTCCTGTTCCGGGCCCTTGAATGGCCCGTTCCTCAAAAGTCGGCCACACGTGTAACATGGTCAACTTCTCGCCATCCGTACAAGTTTGGCCCATCTGATGATCAGACTCGCCTGCCCTGCCAGATGAACAATCCATACCTTGCACGGTCTAACACGCGTGGCTTTGAAAAAAACGGCAAAATCTAAAAATAATATTTAAGTTTTAATTCTTAGTAAAATTTTAATTCAGTTGGGGTAATTACATATATTAATACGGAACAACTTTCAACTCTGTTTCAAAAATAAAGGTGGCTATAAAATTCAAATTAAATATACAAATTATTGCTCACTAGGGATACATGAATTTAACGAACTAAAATATTATTTAACCCTTTCATGTTAGTTCATGATGATTCATTTCAAGTGGACCTACTAGATGACAGTATACCTTGTGTTATATATTTTTCATGTGTTTAATTTATAAATTATTTGAAGTGGGGTCTATCATTTTAATCATTTAATTTTGATTTACATGTTTTTCATCCATAGTTGTCGGTGAAGATCGAAATAAGCCGGGTTGCTGGTCAAGCTCAACCTAACTTTAAACTAGGCTTGGATTTATAAGCGTGGCCTGTGTGCTACGCTTGTGTCAATCATACATGGCTTGGTTGAGTATTTTAGCCAACTTTGGGTACAATCATCTTAGTTCAGCACAACTTGATTAATTAATTTTATATTTACAACTTATATTCTGTATGTATTATTCTAATCCTTGATTAGATAATCCATTCATATCGAATAAAGATAATTAATTTATTTCTTTTTGTTACACACACACACACACACACATATTTAGGCCACTTGATTAGCTGATAAATTAGGAATATGCCACTATAAAATAAGAATTTTATCCATTACTTGTGTATTTAAGAGAGTGGAAGAAAGATGTTATCAATAATTTAATTTAAGGTAAATATGTAATAATAATTTATTTTGATATTTTCTCCAATAGAATTTGACAAGTAAAGATTTGTACGATATTTTTATGTGAATGTACCAAAACTCTATAAGCCCCACCATGGTAAATTTGTTTTATCTAGGTTGCTCCAAAAATCATTAGACCCCATCAAAGGAAGTGACGCCTATCACTGAACTCACAATTTTCTATGATGTGGTCCACTCGGGCTTTGGATTTACGTTATTTTGGTTTTTGCCATTACGGAGAAGCTAACGGAAATTTTACTTTGATTAATTTATTTTGAAATTTAAGATATGGTATTCCCCCTTATATTTCAAACAGATGGCACTCTTCATTATTGAGCTTTTACCAAGATTTACTTATACCCGCACCAAATCAAAGGGGCCCTTAAAGTGCTTAAAAGAAAACCACTGTTAGAGATTTAAAAAACAACTAAAATTTGAAGCATTTAAAAAAAATTTAAAAAATTAAAATATTAACCACATCAAACTTTATATATATATATATATTGCTTCACCAAATATATTATTAAAAAAGAGTTACCAACTTTTTATTTTATTTTATTTTTAACTTGACTGCTTATTGGTTGATCCAAACAGCCCCATAAGAAAGTGGAGCGGCAGATGAGATAAAATAAGGAGAGAGTCATATTTATCAATGAGTTGATTCTACCTGCTCCTCGTCAGGACACCATACAATTCCTTTCTGTCTGGATTAATACAAATGCATTTCCCTCCTCAGTATACATATGGGCCACATGTGGTGATCAGGACTGTTGTTCTTATGGGCCACCACCTCGATAGGCTATATTCCAAAAGTCAAGGTGATTGAACATTCCTTCACTGCTTCCCTGTCTCATTCACACCCGTAGCTTTTCTTAAGAGAAACACTCCTCTTTACACAACCACTGCTGGAATTCACATATTTTTGTGGGGGCAATCAGATCATTTCATCCCTCACATCCCATTCGCACTGATGCTGATGAAACAGGAGATCAACATCTTCTTCTCAAATTAAATATAGCTTTTAAATACAAGAGAATATATAAAGAATTTTTAAATTGATTTTATTAAATGAAAGTTTGAAAAACGATTGATATTGTTGAATGAAGTCGACTTAAAACTCCCTGCCATGAATATATTCGAAAGTCACTCCAGACCTTTAAATATATTAAATTATTAAAAATAACAACTTATAAAAGAGGGTAAATTTTAGCTTTACGCTAAAAATTAACTTGAAAATTAATATATTTTTCTAAAAATCATCAAGAGCATAATAGCCTTTTTAGCAGTAGACAACACTATGAGCTTATCGATTGATTTCAAATGAGATATTATATGCTTGAAATAAACAATTGATTGGAAAGTTATGTTCGTTGAAACTTCTAACACACGTTAGACCTTGGATTAAACTTTCTAATTCACGCATGGATGAACATGATGAAGTCCATCACCATCTTCCTCAAGGGTAACTACTCCGAATCCACGGAGCTTCTATAGACTCCTTACAAAGACTTCTCGAATCTAGGAGGAAAGCAAGTCCACAACCCTTTAAATAGGAATACCAAGACTTAGAACGAGTTTCAAAATTAAACTACAACTAAAACTCCCTGAAATTCGTAACTTACTATTTAAAGTAAGTATCCCATGTGGTTTAATCATGGGTTATTTTCCTAATTTTTAAAAACACTTTTCATGTTGGACACAACCCCTAAAGCTCAAAAGGATGAAGAGTTATAATTAAACTAAAACTTACTATAAATAGTAAAAATGAAAATAAGATTGATTTTTGACCGTCTATCTGATGAAATCTCATGAATTCTGCATGAACAATCTGACATTGCCGAGTTGGTTGGCTAAAGTAGCTGGTCCAACCCCAAAATTATATATAATATGTCAACTAACTCATTCCGATTTGCAAGATATGCTTGTTTTAAGATTTTGACAGTCTTAATGACTTTTGCTTTCAATTGGGCTTTCTTTAGTCATCTTGTATATAAAAGTGTCCACGACCTGCTCTACATCACTAGTCTAATTCTTTTCATCCTAGCCATCCATTGGATTTTCTATAACTTATCCTATATCAAACCTCTTCACTTAAAAAATTAAGTTTGTCATCAATTTTAGAAATGTAATAGTAAATTGTAATAAACTATCTTTATATACATCCACCTTCTTTGATGGTTGGGGCACCAGAAAATCTATTTCCCTATAACTAGTGAGAACCGTCCATAGTCTTCACCAAGAGTAGTGATACAATGGCAGGCACAAAAAATCATACATGTGAGGTATCATTAACTCAAGCAAAAGCATTCAAAACCTAAGTGAAGCGGCCGTATTCTTACACCATGTTATCTTCATGGCATTGTAAGAGTTATACTAAGTGGGCCCCACATGATCATTAGTTTGGATCTAACTATTGGGTATTTAAATTGCTTATAATAGATGGGTCGCATGGTAGTTATCATCAATACATAATTAAGGATGGTATTCTTGGACTGTGCTGCCTATTCATATGTATTTCGAATAAATATAGACTTTTATCTAGTACTCTTAGATAAATTGTGATGGGTTAAACTACTTTAACTTCTTTTCCATAAATATATATTTGGTCTCCTCACCTATATGTATTGAAAATTCAGGTTTTTGAAGTACAATGTCAACTATAAAAGTATAACTTTTAATTAAGAGAAAGACTTAAATTAAATTCATAGTATCATTATAATCCATACAAACATAGGTGATCTTACATTTGACAATTCTAGCTAATATGCTAGAGCAATCTTATGCATGGCTAGTCAAAATGCAATTATGTGCATTAATTAATATAAGGTTCCAATACGTTCAACCAACTAGATTATTATTCACTTAATGAGCATTTTAAACTTATTACTGGCACTTAAGTACTAAGCAAACTCTGTGGGGCCCATAAGGGGTCGTTTAGCACCGTGGATTGGAGGAGTTTGCAGGGGATTGGAGGTGGTAGCACAAAGTAACTGGGGGTTTCAAATCCAGGGGTTTCTAATCTCCTCTTTGAGGGGGTTTGCAATCCATGGTGAGTGCTTGGATTACACCTAATTAAATCATTTCAATAGTTGCAAGTGTAACATGTGTGTCATTGTACACTATCATTCTATTTGGCACATGGCCCACTAATGATGATCAGCACCGTCCAAATATTGTCCAGCATCATCCAAACATTGTCCATATTAATCAACGATTAAAAATCATTGGTTAGTCACTCAAACATGATCTTGTGCTTGCAGTCCATCCGAGACTTGGAATTTCATCATTTTCAAGCAAAGCATATATTTCAGCGGGCTTATTACAACCATATAGCGTCAAAAATTATATATCTCACTAATTAGGGATATTAAAGTTGATTTAGTAATTAAATTCAAACCCCTATAAATATACCATGCATAGGTATTTTTGAATTAAAGTTGTTTCACAATCCAGGGTGCCAAATACACAAAAGAATTGCCAATCCAGGGGGTTACCAATCATGGGTTCCGAATCCAGGGGTTCTAAATCCACGCTCCCAAATAGACCCTAATGATATATGTGTCTTATCCATGCTGTCAATTCATTTTTCAAGCTCATTTTAGTGCATGAGCTCATAAGTGAAGCATATACAAAGTTAAAGTAGACCACACCCACATGAAATAGTGGGAATTGATCGCTTACCATTGAAAACTTTTTAGGTGTTTTTGTTTTCTCTTCATTCATGTCTGTGTGACCTTATGAATAGGTTGGATGATAAATAAACATAACTGTAACCTTTAAAAAGGTTTCAACAGTAGACGTCATGAACCCCACTGTTTCCTGTGATTTGGTCTACGAGAGCTTTCGGATATGCTTCAATTTGAGGCTCGAGACCTAAAATGAGCTGGAAAAACGGATGGACGGTTAAATAGAACACATAATCTCCTATGGACCCCACAGAGTTTACTCAGTACGCAATCTAAGCGTCCCCTAAACCACAAGTCCACTGGAGCAGTAGTAGACTTAGCCCATCGTGGGACCCACTATGATAGTTCATAATCAAATCCGATTGGTTGGACAATCCTAATCTTTCGTATCATCCCACCGTGGGACCCACTATTGTAGGTCATAATCTAATCCGATTGGTTGGGTGCAATTTTATTTTCATACAGACTGTCCGATCTACATTTTTCGAACCGTTTAATTTGAATTGGGTGCATGCCACGTGCCCAACAGCTGAGTGAATGTTCATGAACGGGCACAGATCCTCGGCTACCATAATAAGTAGCCAGATAAAACAAGAGGAACACGAAAATTAGAAGGAAAAAAGAAAAAAGAAAAAAGAAAAAAAAGAATCCTCAATTCGCTTATGTGGGATCTGATACTACCTACCCCACTAGAATCGACTTTGTAATGTCGCATTCATGGAAATTAAAAAAAGGTTATAGTCTCTTTCATTTCTCATAATGAGTTTGATTTTTAAATTTTCTTTTCTTTTCTTTTTTACTGATTCTTTTCTTGATTAGGTAAGCTGAGATTCGATCTAACATTCCAATAAAAAGTTACTTTGGACAACTTTAATATATTTGAGCAATAAGCTTGCTTTAAAATACTATGGTGAATGTCCACATCCATCTCAATTAACCTTATAATTCTTACTTTCACTGTGTGCAAAAAATTAGTTATGTCCATGTAACATCTGATCCATTGAAAAGGTAAGATCCTCTTTGAAGATCATTAGCTGTAAAAATTAGACCGATCCATTCATCAGATGGGCCTTGAGTAAATTTAGGAGGCATCCATTTGCTTTTCCTGGATGCGGGATGCTGATTCGGTGGATCCATGACCATAAGGCCCACCATGATGTATGTGCCATACATCCAGTCCATTTCAGGGCATGATGAATGGATCTCAGAAATGAAGCAGTTCCAAATCTCAGGTGGACCACCCCACAGGAAACAATGGTGATTGACCATTAAAAACTTGTTGTGGGCCACGAAAGTTTTTTAGCTTGCTGATATTTGTGTGGTCTCTTCATCCAGGTCTTTGTGAACAGGTTGGATGGCAAATAAACATTCCGGTGGCCCCCTCTTGGAGGGTATTCCATCATCACTTTTTCCAGTGGTGTTGTCTATCAAAGACATGGATCTGTCTCTTTTTTAGTTTATGCACTAAAATGATCAGCTGTCCAAATGGATGAACGGCGTGGATGTAAGGTACATACATCATGGTGGGCCCCACAGTCAGGGACCCCATGGATGCTAGCCAACGCGGTCAATGTACTGCATATATAGGTTCTTGTGTGCAAGATTTTCAAGGAAAGGTCCACCTTTTCAGCCGCTCAGATGTCTTGTACACAACATATTAGCTAAATACTTTCAAAAGACTCTAAGAATTCTACAATTTTCTGATTTTTACAAAAAAAAAAAAAAAAAAAAAAACAAGTTTTGTCCACACCTAAATGGTTGGTTTTATAGGGACTTGGGTCCAGTGCATGTGTAGCAGCCCACTAGGGAACACATGCTAGGTGGTGCAATGATTAAAACCATTTTGATGTGAACGGTGCACCATAAGTAAATTCAAGTAGACAGACATTGTAACTGTTATGGGAAGATCTGAGCCCGCTTAAGATCCGAGCACTGAGCGCCAAACTGAGCCGACTAGCATTCTCAACGTCCGAGGCATCATTTATCCGATCCGACTTGAGCGTTCCGTAGAGGCGCAACATTCAAAAGACCTTCACCTTGGGACTATAGGTCGGGGTAGAATCTGCTATCCGATCGGACACAAAACCCAATTCCATTTATAGCAAAGCCTTCGCCTCGGGGTCACGTCCGAGATACCAGTTCGGACCTATGTATTGTCCGAGTCCAATGAAATGTGAACCAATGATAATTACGTAAATGTTTTTTGGTTAAGCCGGGCCGAGTAGACATTAGGGCTTCATTCACTAAATGAGGAAACTGCCATAACTATATGTGGCCGAAAACTTCGTCCAGTTATGTATATTACGCGCTTGGTATGCCGCACGATCTACAGATCGCGTACCATATCTCCACGATCCGGAAATCCCCCTGATCGTGCCGAGATTGTCGGACCCGGACCATTCAGCCGTTGGGTATAAATAGTCCATCACCCCATGTCTACAGGTACGCAATATCGAATACTCTCCTCTCAACTCTTCAATTAAATCCAGATTCCTGTATCCTGACTTAGGCATCGGAGGGTCCCCCGGCCGAGTCAGGGTCTCCTTTGTTCACTATTGGTGCGCAGGTTCAGGACTTGGTGATTGCACTGAGCGGACGAGATCAACAGAAGAGCGGACCAGATTTTGACATCAACAGTAACCATCACAAAACAAAATAGAAAAATGAAAACAAGATCCAATGGCTCACATCCAAAGGATCATGACCGATTTAGGTTTTATTACGAGAGAGTAGATTATTTATACTAGGAAAGATTATGGACCGCTCAAATCATTGGACCATATCAGCACGTGGACCACAGTGGGTGCCGACAAAAGCTGGATCCTTTCTAGCCGCAGATAGGCAAAACGAACTCCTAATGAACCGGTTACATGTTGGAAGGATGAAAGCCACATCTTGTAGGCCTGAAAGCGACTCCTTTGCTTGAATCATTCCTCACCACAAGATATATGATGGATTGGACGGCCTATATTTATAGCACCAATGGGACCCACATGTAAAGAAGTCTCCTTATCAGAACCGTCAATCTACAGTCCAAAATCCTGCTGAAACGATTATTCTGGACATTCATTTTTTAAGTTGAATGTTAGCCAAAATAATCCATTCCATGCTCCACATGTAAGACTTTTATTAAGTGGGCCTCACGTGATCATTGGTAAGGATGGTATGACTGATAAATATATAGATTGAGCATATATTGGTATAGGCCCTACAACAGTTGTGATTGGTTCAAATATGTAATATCTTGTTCATTACAAGTATGTGAAATAAATGTTGGGCCCCATGATAAGAGAACGTGATGAACGGCCACATGCACGTACAAGTCAGTAGGTCTAGTACCACTAACATACAGCTAATGTATGAACTGATGGTGTGAAAAGCGATGTTTCTGGCCACAAAAATAGTGGTTTTCAAATGGATGGTAAAAAAGCACACTTATCAATCAAGTCAGTCAACATTCGACAAGGATAGATGACCATCTTCCTTTATATTTCAGCCAGTAGTTGAGGGCCAGTGAATCGAGAGGAGCACGGTGGATGGTTTGGATCCACCCATACCATTCGCCATATGTGTCACGTGAAAGGAGACAGACGTTCCTTACGAAGTTCACCACTTGAATACAAAGCTACATGTGGGGGAATCCTCTAACAATGTGTGAAGAAGGAGCTTATTCTCTAGCTTTGTGGACCACATGGTTTTTCTTTTTTCTTTTTAATGGAATCCACATCACCAAAATTTTGGGATGCCCCCCCCAAAAAAGGCTGATCTGACCACCTAAATTTGGAAGCTTTTGGGTGATGTACATTGTTCCAAAGACTCGCTTGAAGTGAGGTGGGGCTCACTTGATGCACGGGTTGAATGGACATACACAACACGGCAAACACCACACATGTTGAAAAGCATTTATATAGGTAAGCTGGCACCACACATGCCTACTTGTTTCGTTTTCCAACTTCCTATGAAATGTAAACTTAATAAGCCCCATTTTATTTCCAGACATTTGTTTAAACATGAATAATGGCTTATACATCAATAGCCTAATACATTTATAAAAGAAGTAAATTGTAATAATTATATTTTCATTATATAAAACAATTATTTTTATAATTAATGATTTTTAGGTGAAATAAATAATATAATAAAATTATCATTGCAGTCAAATGTAAGTATGTAAGTGATGTTACCGTAAAATTATAGAAGTAAATAAACCATTACTCGTTTACGACATCGAACAAGCCCTAATACAATGGGAGGAAATGTAAAGACTACATGCAGGTGTGTTAAAGAGGGATTAAAGAAAGAGAAAATGAGCAACACATCTTAATATTTCTCTTGTTGTAACCCACTTGAGCCTCTGATCTGCTCATGTAAGTATGTCACACAATTATCAAGGCTTGATTTGCAGTGGCTTTTTTGCATAGTCGCCTTAATTATATTAGATATTTTGTGTGAATCTATATAGGCTAAACACATAAAAAAGAATTGAAAGAAAGTGGATGTAATTTATATTACCCCCTTACATGGTAAAATTTCAATGGCTTATTTTAAGTAGTTACATTTTATTTTTATTTTTTTAAATGAAAAATATACCTTCATTACCAATGTTGGGGCAAGAAATGCCTATTCCTATTATATATATATATGGTAAAGATTGTACCCAGCTGAATAAGAAATATTGTAGAAGTCAATCAATCATGGATGGCATAGATATCAGATCCTTTATTTTATTTTATTTTTAAAATGTGTGTAAATTATTATGATTCCATGCCAACATGAGTTTCACAAGGAAGCACACCAAGTAGATATAAATAAATAATAGAGTACTTAATAGCAACGGTGTACTGAAACGTATCAGACGCACTGATATTTTGTTCCGAGTCTCACAGCTCACTTATAAGTATAACGAAGGACGATATTTCATTTTTGTTTTAAATAATAATAATTATAATAGTAAATAAAGTGATAGTAACGGGTGGGATCGATTCAATGAATTTCAATAACAGCGAGTTGGTTCGTTCGTTCGAGCCACTATTTGTGAAGGGTTTATGAGAGAGAGAGAGAGTAGTTGTCATATCACCTTACAAAGGAGGACTTGAGTAAGATTCCTGACCCTTAAAGATTTTTTGCATTGGCTCCCCAGCTCAATTATACGGGACGTTGATCTCATGGGCCCAGAAAAATTCTTTTATATTGGAGGATCTTATCCATCCAATCTTTAGCCTTTTCTACATCCAATTAACTCGTACCAAATCTGATCTTCCATGTCTGTACGAAAAATTCAATGTGGATGGGAAAGGGGCAGCGCCCTATACGCTTTTACACTAAAATATCGAAGATGATGCTCTGCTGCACTGGTCCTGGTTGCATTTGTTCGATTGGACAGTCCAGTCAATCGATCTGAACTGTCCATTTAATTTGAGAACATATTTGATGGGTTACCATGCAAAATCACAAGATCGATCGGATTATCTAAACCGTTCATGATTCTATAGCCATCCTTTTAACAATCCACGGATAGGATGGCTAGAGTTGCCTAACAGAAGTTATTTTTCAAACAATGAGCAGTGATGGTCCTAACAATAAGATTACAAATAATTTTATGGCCAAGATTGACTAGAAAAGGTATGATTAGAGATGGAGATGATCCAAACCGTCAGATCTTAAAACGGACATATCTCGCAAACCAGAATGAGTTATCGAACGTCAAATGTATGATTTTGGGTAGGACAAGCTACTTTAGCCACCTAACTCACTACACCAGGTTGCACAAGCCAGATTTGTGAAATATCATCAAATTGACGGTCATTTACTGGTTTTAATTCTATTTTTACTATAAATAGTAAATTTTAGTTTGATTATAATAACCCTTTATTCATTGGGCTTTAGGAGTTGTGTTGAACATGAAAAGTGCTTAGAATAATTATGAGAAAAGCATGGTGAAGGCAAAAACCTTGCGCACTGGTGGACATTAATCAAATTGTCGAGAGGAGTTCTTTGGATTGGGAATAGCTACCGCCCTGGGAAAGATGGTGCTCAACCTAACGTCCTTCCCTACATCAATTAATCAACCTAACGTCCTTCCCTACATCAATTCAGCCCCATCAAAGATTTAGGTAGACCACACAATTGAAAACAATGTAATAGTTGGTGGTCCACATGAAAAAAAATAGCCTAATTTTTACGTGGGTCCTTACAAAAATAAAGGGTAGACATCTCTTATAACTGTTTCCTTTGGCATGGACCACATGAATCCCATGTCAGCCTAATTTTTTAACCTTAAGCTTAATGTATGATTATTTATCTAATAGTTGGACGGGATCCACGTACACATCACAATCATCTCCTTAAAAAATAAGGGTGGGCCACACGTAAGATTATGGGCAGTAACGAGTATATAAAATTCACTCCAACCATTATATGCCACACAAAAAATGCAGGTGTGAAACCCAAAAATCAGACTCATCCCTGATTCAGGTGGGCCACACCAAAGGTAAACTCTTGTAATCTAATTGAATCATGATAGGACTGATTTTCGGGCCGTGGACCTCCAACTCCAGCACGCATGGCCAACCCAACTTAAAAGAAATCTAATTCGAGGGAGTGATATGGTTACTTCATTAATTGGGTAGCTTATTTAGAAACTTTTTTTTTTTTTTTTTGGTAGATAGTGGATGTAAATAATGTATTAATGAGGCAAATTTCTGTCGATCCAATGGTTAATATTTGCCAAACGAGGGTTAAGAGCAACGAGGAATAGAATCCTGGATTTTCGTGATATATTCTGTTTTGGTAGAGTTTTCCAAAACAATACAAAATGCTCATCCACAACAAAAAGAAAGAGAGGAGACGCCCGTTTTCGTTTTTTTTTTTTTTGTTTTTTTTTTTGTTTGGGATTTCTACTAAAACTAGAAATTCCAAGCTCACAAGTTATGTTTTTCTGCTGCAGAAATGAGAATCCACCCAAAGCGCGTCTATCTCAACGCGTTTGGCACACGTGTGAAAGATCCGAGCCGTGTGCCGCTTAACGAGGGTATCAGTTTCTGATAAATGGACCCGCATGGTTCTCAAGATCTTGCACACGTACTCCACTTTGGCACGCTTGAGAAGAAAAGAGGAGAAGGGTAGATACACGAGTGAAATATATCACATTTTCTCTTTATATATATATTTTAAAAACAAAAAAGAACAAAGAAAAAACGAAAAACTATAAACAAGAAAGAGGAGAAAATCAGCAGAGAACATCGGCGAGGAGTTTGTAACGACGGCCAATAACGCGAGGGGAAGACGAGGAATTGCAGTTGAGGCGTCGGCATCGATCAAAGGACTTGGGGCGCTTGGGATTTCCGCGGCGCTTGTCATAGTCTCTCCTACGGCGGATCCTCTTTTCGTCATTAGGGTTGGAGGGAGGTTGGTCTTCTTCTCGTTCGGGCAGCGACGACTCTGGTATCTCGACTAGGAACTTGAAAGCCTTCCCTCCTTTCTTTGCTTCGTCGTGAAGGCACCACTCGCACCGCCATGTCTCCATGTCTATCTTCGGGTACGACCCACTGCAGTACCTGCGCCATTCATCGCACCATCCCCCCAACAAAACAAATCAGTCTTTTATGTGTGTGTGTGAAAGAGAGAGGAAGTGTAATGGGTTCTACTCAAATCCAGTTTGAGAAGAATTAGAGAGTTGAAATCGCTGAAGATAAAGAGATATTTTTCTTGGGTTCTTCTGAAAATGGAGTTTCTAAGTGATAGAGAGAGAATCATTTAATGGGTTCTTCTGGAAATAGAGTTTCTGAGAGAGAGAGAGAGAGAGAGAGAGAGAGAGAGAGAGCTTACGTGTGCTGGAATCTGAAACCACATGAAGGGCAGGGAAGAAGGGAGTTGGAGAAGCCGATATCTCCACAGAGGCAGCACTCTTTCGTCGTTGATATATCAGCCATGGCATCCACACGCTCTCGCCTCACTCGTATAAAAAGCTTTTCCCACCGCCTCTCTCTCTCTCTCTTTCTTTCCAACATAATATAAAACCGTCCTATTTAAACCTTCTTTTCTTTTCTTTTCTTTTTTAAAAATATTGTTGAGACGGGGGTGGCGTAAAACCATCGGTTTCTTGCGATAGACAGGGACCGTACGAAGGAGATAGGAACACGTCATGAATCAGACACGTGGCTTTCCAACATTGAGCGATGCCCTTTATTCCCGGTTCGTGATCGTTGACGTGGCCTGCCGTAACGGTTGCTCCAGCGACCTGCTTTGGACGACTCATTTTAGATTTATTAATCAGGTCCGTATTATCAAACATGGAACAAAAATCAACCCCATTCATCCATACCTTTCTCTCAATGGATGCACTGGGACCCACATTCTAATATATTTAAATAATCTGAACCCTCCATTCATTTTTAGAGTTGAATATAAGCCATTGAAAATTTTCTATTTTCATTGTTTAAATCCATGTCCTGATTGTGATGGTCACTTCATAGGTCTCTTATAAGATTTTACAACATAGACTGTTCTAATCATGGGACCACCCTACGGGTGGGCCCAAGTTGCCAGGGACACATTCTGTACTCTTTTCTCACTTGGATCTTTCTAAAAAATTTCTTTCTATTCTCTGGTATGCTTATGGTATACGCATGGACTGTATGTGACTTAAGGGTCACGTTTAAGTGGTCCAAACCTTCTATGTTAAGGGGTCTCATAAAAAAGAAAAGACTCTCATCTTAGAATATTTGGACCACCCTTTAATTACTCAACCCTTTTTCTTGAAAATGGACTGTCCAAAATTCAAGTTGGTTTATAAGCATTTGTTTCTTGAAAAATTGGAGGAAGGACTATTTTCATCTTGATTTTCCATTAGAAATACACTGATTAAATATTCTTTAATATTCTTTAATATTAAATCAGGTGGTAGACACTAACGGCATGTTTGGACAGGCAGCGTTCGTTGGAGTAGCCCGTATTAGGTTGGATTGGGTACTCGAATCCCATAGCGTCCGAGCAGATGTTTGTTTGGACGGGCGGTGGATTTGCGGTTGGATGAAAATCCGCCGGATTGTGAGGGATTTGGACGCTGGATTGTGGCGGTTATTGGGCGTATGGTGCAATCCTATAGGATTCAATGCTGAATAGGGTTTTTTGGGAAACCATGACTTATGTGTTTCATCCTTCTGTTCATCCATTTTTACCTATCATTTTATGGCTTGTTCTAAAAAATGAGAGGTATATGCATTTCAGTTGGACCACACCACATGAAAACAATATTGATTGGACATCCATCATTCAAATCCTCGTAAGGCCCACTGTATTGTTTTTTTGACATCCAATAGGTTGATTAGGTCATATAGCCCCCAGATGAAGGGAAAAAACAAAAATGAGCTTGATCCAAAACTTTTATGGCCTCAAATTGTTTTTTCAAGGTCGACACTCATTCAATAATGTTTCCTGTAATGTGGTCCATTTAAGATTGGGATATAACTTATTTTTGTTGTCAGATCATAAAATGATCTGTTAAATTAGATAGACGGCATGGATGAGACACATACATTGTGGTGGGTCCCACAGAGCATCGACCAGCTGCCCGTCCAAACACAATCACTATATACATTCTGGATTGTCATCCGCCCGTCCAAACACACCATACTTGGGCCGCTGGATACAACAATCCAGTGAGATTGCATGTAATCCACTGATATCATCTTGAAAGGCGTGCAATCCACCCTAATACTACCCAATCCTATCCAGCGCGTCCATCCAAACACGCCCTCAGGAGTTTCAACACCTGGTCAAGGGATCGAGTATCCATAGGTGGTGAAATTCCACTAGTGTGAGTGTGTGGGGTGTGCGTGCGTGTGTAACATATATATATATATATATATATATATATATATATATATATATATATATATATATATATATATATATATATATATAGGAAAAGGTATTATGCGCTCGACCTCACAAGTCCGTCCCATGAGGTCGAGCTGTGTGGGCCCCACCATGATGCATTTCAAACATCTACCCCATCAGTCAGATGCACCATTCCATCGTGGGCCTAGGTCTCAAAAATCAAGTCAATCCGTGACTTGTGTGGGCCACACCACATACAGAAGTGGAGAGGGGCTGTGCACCATTAAAATATTCATAACCATTTTTTAGGGCCCACCGAGATGTTGTTTGCAAATCCAGTCCATCCATTATGTGTGTCCCACTTGAATGAGGGTTTAGACCAAGTTTCAGGCACATGCAAAACTCAGGTGAGCCCCACCAAGTGCTTTTATATGTTTTAACGGTGTCTTCACATAATTTTAGATGGTATGGCCCACCTAAGTTCCATATACGGTTGATTTTTGGGATATCCCATAATTTAAAGGGGACTCATCAAATGCACGGTGTTGATGGTCGACACACATCACGGTGGGGCCCACACAGCTCGACCTCACGGGAGCTTATCGTCAGCTCGAGCGCATTGTACCTTTTCCCTATATATATATATATATATATATATATATATATATATATATATATACACACACACTTAAATCAGGGCTCATAATTTGTAATGTTTTCTCTTAGTTTATTATATATCAGGAGTACAATTTGTTATTGTGGCTGCATCAACCACCACACTGCCACAATTTCATCACCTCAGAGAAACTCATTACTCTCTGTGCCTTACTTTTTCGTCTCGACATTTTGCATGTCCTTTAATAATTCATGGTCCCAGTGGTTCAAAAATCTAATTTCTTATCATGGATTATAAAGTGGAAAGGTTGCCGACAAGTTCATGAACAACAAAGAAATTTGGCGAAAGCTTGATTTACGGCAACAAACATCCTAAATGGGCACTACATGTTCTAATAACGACAGCTTATTATCGAATATCAGATTATTTGTCAAGGAAGCGAATTTATTTATTTTCATGAACAAACCTACAAGCCTTCGGGTAAGCCCTCGCCATAAAAAAAAATAAATGACTGGCTTGGTTAGTGTAGACACCCCACCCAGGCTAATCTTGATTCTGTTAAGACAATCTGAGAACCATGATCATATCCTAAACCTAACCCTAATCCTAACCTGAGCCATCATGAGTCATCATTCAATCCAAACCATGTCCGAAACTGATCCATTTCTGGTCATTTTCAAGTAACAATCGAGCCAATTTCGAGTCATTTTAAGCCGAATATCCAAAACGGACTTTGTTTCACTCTAAAGACCCAAAAAGGACCCACCGACAAAATTTCGAGGAAATCGTACCGAAGTGGTAGTTTGACTACGCCGGCGGTAGTCAAACTACCGCTTCCTCTCAAAAGCATGCGCCGAGCCACCACACGAGAATCGACTCGCCAGACCGGGCGGCAGTCGGCCTACCGCCGGGCGTAATCGGATTACCGCCGGCGGTGATCGGAGTACCGCCGCGTGCTGTCTGAGCAGGGACAGCTGTCCCAGCGTCCAAAGTCAACTCTTCCTGGAATTTACCCCTCCCATCTCTATTATTTACTGTTTTACCGATCCCCTTAGCCAATGAGAGCATGCCATGTGGCATCTCTCTCCTCTCCACCAACCACCATGTGCCACATCACCCTTACCCTCCTCTTGTCCTCTATTTACCAAAAAACCATTGGAGAGGGCTATAAATAGCCCTCTCCCCTTTCATTTTCACATATATGGAGGAGAGCCACCAAGAGAGGGAGAGAGTGAGAGAGAAAAAGTGAGAGGAAAAGAAAAGAAAAGAGAGAAAGAGAGAGAGTGGGGAAGAGAGTGAAGGAAGGAAAGGAGCTCCCAAGCCTTCAAGCCCACATTTTCCACCACCTCCTAGCCTTCATCTCAACCCTTCCAACCCACCACCTTTCAGTCCAAAATGATCATGGTTCAATCTACATCTTAGCTTCTTCAAGAATCAAGTCAAAGATCCATTTGCATACAAGCATTCATCATGACATCCACTCCTTCTCAACCCCTTGCTTCTCTAGATTTCTAATGGACGTATGCTCAGTGACTTGCCGTACATCTGGATCCTGTCACATCGAAATTCCTAGTGATCTAGTCCACTTTTTCTTGTGTTTTTGCATAAGCATCATCACATCCGCCCGCTAGACACATTGTCGGATGTATGCTCTGGGCCCCGCCGAAATCTCGGATCTTGCTACATCGAAATCCACATGTGACTAGTCCCATCATGATCGAAGCATCATCATTATCCCTTGAGATTATTTTACTACACTAAGTCGAGACCGTACATTTGACGCAGAGAGGGTGCCTAACACCTTCCTCTTTGAACCGAGGTCCCTTACCCTAATCCCGATCGTAGACCAGAGTCAATCTAAGGTCGGAGGATTTTTCTGATTTCTCCAACCTTACGTATTCCGTGGTTCTAGCCGACCGCGGATTCTGAGATTATTCGGCTAGTGGCGACTCCAACAATCATAAATCAGCTTAATCACCCCCAAAGGTAACACTACAACACACTTTTACCAAACAACGTGGACGCCCGATTTTTCAGTGTCTACAGAATGGCGACTCTGCTGGGGAAGAGTCTAGAACGTACTAGCTGAGACCCGACTCGACAACGCGTGGTATACTAATCTCAAGGGATATTCATCAGCACATTCATACAAAAACCAAAAAAATCTTTTGGCTTACACTTGCTTAGGTAAAGATCCGAACCATGGCCACTGATCCCGCGTGCCCATGACTTCTCAAGCAACCCATGAAGAAGAGCCAAGACCCCAACCAAATTCCCGAAATATCAAGACTGCACCCAAGCACCCGCACCCACACCCATATCTACACCCGTACCCTCACCAATAGCTCCGACAGAGTTGCTAGCCAATGTCACCACACAAGAGCTACTACTTCGAACAATGCAAGAGCTACTGCTTCGCCTAGTGCCGAGTGCCACACTGAATACACAGATAACCCAGCCTAGTGTGCAAAACAACTCACTCCCTCAAACTCCTTTTGCCTTCTCTCTCATTCCTCCAAGAAATCCTCGTGCTCCCTCCCCGTAAGAATCAAAGACAAGATCAACAACAAGAAGCAATTGGGAGCAACCCTCCCCACATCTCTACTCAACACATCACAACAATCCGGTCACAAAGACATACAAATCACAGTGCAAGAATTGGCGATGCCCATGAAGGGGGCCGAGTCCACTCACCTCCCCTAACGAGTAACGTCCTGAATTGGCAGATACCCAAGTGGGAGCCATTTCCAAACATCCCATCCTCCTCCGAAAGGGAGTGGTGTTCAATTCCAACCACCTCCCGCCACCGAGTCCACCTTCTTTCCATCAAACCCCATTTTGGATCCATATGAAGAAGAAGCGGCACAAGCCCTACAAAGAAGGGGCAAGATACCCGCAAAGAAAGTAAGTCGAGATCGAGGAGTTACGAGAGCAATTACAAACGATGCAAAGCCGCCTTCAAAGACAACAAGGAGTGGATCACCCATCCACTAAGTTCGTGGACCTCTCGTCCCTTCCCAGACGCTTCTGGTACCTCCAAATTTTGAGATACCAAAGTTCAAAAGGTATGACGGTAGAGGGTGCCCCACAAAGACATCTAAAAGCCTTTTGTGGGGAGCTCAATGCGATACAGGAATGATGGGGCTTTAATAAGACTTTTTCGTAAATCCTTAAAGGGTGACGCTCTGGATTGGTACACCTCACTAGATAGCCACCAAATCGAACCTGGAAAAACTTTCCCAAGCATTCATCGATGTGTTCTCATACAACCCGAACATGGCTCCAAGGAGAGCCGACTTGGCCGCCCGAGACAAAAAAGCGATGAATCTTTATCGTGATACGTAGACGATGGCGAGCTATGGCAAATTAATGAGAAACCCCATCGATGACGAAGAGCAGATATCCATGATTGTGCATTCAAAGACATCCCAAAGATTTCAGATATCCGATCTCGTATCCGTACGTAAACTTCTCCCAACTCATCCGAGCCGAGAACAAGTAGTAAGCTGGGGATCGAGGCCGAACTATTTCCCCATGGCCACATCGACCCCTCAATTAAAAGAAACAAAGTCGAGGGAAAACCTCATTGGGCACGGAATGGAAACAAATTTCTGCTCCCATGCAACAACAAGCCATCGAAGTTAACAACATCATCGCTAACACTCAAGGCAACCAAGATGCTCCACCACTAGAGCCACGGCAGACAGCAAGACTCCCACAACATGTAATAGGCAAGACTAACCCCAAAGAAACCCAACAAGGATATCGTGTACGCTTATCTCAACAAAGAATCACAACATGTACTTAGGGGAAATGCGCAAGGACCATACAAACAAGGAATGTTAGGGAGGAAGTTCACTCCGTTGGCACAATCATACAGCCAAGTGCTAACAATGCTCATGCAAAAGCAACTGTTAACACCCCTCCAGCCTCGACTTCCACCTAATCCCTTGCCTCCTGGTTACAATGAAAATCAGTACTGTGCATATCATCAGGCTCCTGGCCATCTAACGGATCGCTGCTTTGCTTTGAAACATGCGGTCCAAGATTTGATCGAAAGCCAAAAGATTGCGATCACCCCACAGGCCAGTAATACAGTTCAAGCCAATATTCTCCAAAATCCCCTGCCTCGCATCGCAGACCCAAAGACATCTAAGACACCTCTACCGTCAATCACATTGAAGGAGGTCAACCCACACATGCTCATCCACATCATTCCATCCAAGCAATCATGCCCGACACAACAATCTGGACATGGGGACACCAAAGAAGCACCATCGCCTCGGACCACCGGTATTCCTTGAAGCAAGACCACTATTCAACCTCTCATATTTCTCAAGCAACACAAGACTTCGCCTCTCGAGACTTTGGAAACAACACCCAACAGTCATACCCTCGTAACCTCGCTCTCCAAGGGGCACATTCAACCCCATCCTCAAGATATCCAAAAAGGTTGAATTCTCGAACCCGTCATTCTCCCGATAGGTCTCCCGACCTAACCCCGCTAACCTTGCAAGGGACACCCTCGCTCATACCCCGCAATTCCCGATGCCTCACCAACTAGCACATACCCAAAGAATCCCTCCCACACATCAAAGGAAAGAGGAAAGATCCATGGCCACAACTAATCGTAACTTGGCAAAGACTCTCAAGAGATACCACTGAGTCTACCACAACCGCTCCAAAGAATAACCCCTCGCCAAGAACCATTGGCATACTTGGAAGGAAGAGCTGGTTCCTTCCTATAACCCGAAAGCAAATCCCATGGCATTATCCGAATGTGATGAGGTGGGTAACAATGGGAGACACCTCAGAGAGATAATCGAACCCAAAAGAAACTCTGGAATTTTATCGAACTACCAAAGAAATCGACACTGCTTATGATATAGCAGCCTAACTCAAAACCATTCCTGCACAAATATCCATCTGGGAACTCCTATGTACGTCAAGGTCGCATCGAGAGATCTTTGCGAAGACCTTGAATGATGCTCATATCTCTCCTGATGTACCTCCTGAAATGGTGGCAAGCATGATTGGCCAACTTCTCGCACCACAAGCCATCACCTTCTCCGATGATGAGCTACCACCTGAGGGTCGCGAACATAGGCGATCACTAAACATAGTGGCCCACCACAAGAATTTCAAGATCCCACTAGTGCTCATTGATAATGGATCAAGTCCTAACGTTTGCCCTTCAAGGACTGTTGAACTAGTTAGGATAGAACCATCCTCCTTCAGACCCAAAGACCATGAGTGTCAGAGCCTTCGATAATTCCCGAAGGCAAGTAGAGGCGGAAATTGATCTAGAATTACAAATTGGACCAGACATGACCCTTGTCACATTCCAGGTCATCGATATTCCTGCCTCATTTAACCTTCTCTTGGGGCGGCCATGGCTCCATGCTGTTGGAGCCATCCCATCTACCCTCCACCAAAGGGTTAAATTTCTTCTAAAATCGGATCATTTCAATATCGGCCGAGCCGTAAACCATCCTCCCTAAGGACTGGCCAAGATTCCGTAAACCGACATTCCAAAGGATTGACATTCAAAGATATAGAAGGCGATATTCCATATCACAGTTTTGAATTCGAAAAAGTGAACGCTATCGCTAACCCTCGCCCTCTAGCTGCTGAATACGTCATTCCCCCTGCCGAGCGATTGATCCTAAATTACCGTACCGAGTTCCATGAAAAAGGTATGGTAGTAAGACCAAAGACTCGCCAATGTACGTAGAGACAGTGGACTGGATATCAACCGACACCTAAGATCAAAGCTAAAAGGCCAAAAAGGGGTCAACTGTTTAAATGCACACCCATCGAGTTTGTTAAAGCTGGGACAGTTCATGAGGGCAAAATGGTATCTCTGAGGACCAATTTCAAGCACTTAGATTCACAAAACAGACTAGACATGAGTCTATCTGGCCACCAATAAGGTGGGATCGGATCCTTAGGATGCCGTAGGAGCACACGAGGCCAGGGGGGCGTAACCCCGCATCCATCGCATGAAACTAGGGGCATGGAAACGAGTCCATCAAAGAATGACTCAAAACCGAGAATGTCCTTTGCAGCAATGTAGACCAAAACACGGGGACACCCATTCAGGGGAATACGGGTGCGGCCATCCACCGGGTTGACAAAGGTAAGTGGCTTGCTCTAGATTGACGAATGTTCAAATCCCGTCCCCAGAATCCAAAGAACAAGAGGAACTTCAACTCCTGGGCACAGAGGTCGAAACAGATTCTCGACTCGAGCCCACCAATTTCAAATAGATATCATGGTCATCAAGACAGATGACCCACAGGAACAAACAAGGCAGATCAGCAAGATCGACAGGGGAAAAGAGCCAGGATGGTCAGCCATCCCCAAACAATTGAATCACCTAGCAAACCACTAAGCAAGATCAACTTCAAAAAAAACGCCAATGTAGATAACAATTGGTATCCCGAACCAGACAAGACCAATCATGGTTTGCGACACCGTCCCGTTCGTGATATCTTGGCGACACAAAAAAATCAAAAAATCTTTCAAACACAAAAAAATCAAAAAATCTTTCAAACACAAAAACATCAAAAAATCTTTCAAATACAAAAACATCACATATTTCTCAAAATCACAAAACATCAAAAAACTTCCAAAATACAAAAACAATAGAAAATTGTTCAAAAATCACTGTGCCAAACAATTCTCATGACAAGCACGAGTTTGAAGTCGACTCATATGATTTCGATCTAGAGTTGGACTTCGAACTCATGGGTTTGGATGAAGCTCTGATGAGGGAAATGATGATACCGCTTCGACCGAGGATTCCTCAAAAATTCAAACAAAGGCCAATGTTGTAGCAGATGACTTCAAATTGTGAACTTAGGGTCTGGTGGAATCCCCAGTGAAGTACGTATCGGGAAATCGCTTCCCCCAATACAAACAAGATGATGGAGTTTCTGCTGAAGCGAGGTTGTCCAACTTTGCTTTCTCCTACGAGGACATGCCAGGCTCGATGAAAAGTTGGTGGTGCATCATCCGCCACCAAGCCGTAAATGAAGCCACCAAGCAAAAGTCGCGAAGGATGAAGCTTAATGGGCCCCGAAAGTCCGTGATGAAATCATCAAGCAATACAATGCGGGATTTCTGGTAGTCTCCAACTATCCGGAATGGCTCGCAAATATCGTACCAGTTCCCAAAAAAGATGGGAAAGTCAGAATGTGCATCGACTTTAGGGACCTCAACAAAGCAAGCCCTAAAGATGACTTCCCTTTGCCTCATATCGACACACTGGTAGATAATACTGCTGGACACAAGATCTTCTCCTTCATGGACGTTTCTCCGGTTATAATCAGATCAAGATGGCCGTCGAAGACCGTGAAAAGACCTCCTTCATCACGCCATGGGAAACTTTCTGTTATCGGGTCATGCCCTTTGGGCTGAAAAATGCAGGAGCTACATATCAGCGAGCCATGACTGCCTTGTTTCATGACATGATAAACAAGGAAATGGAAGTTTATGTGGACGACATGATTGTCAAATCTCGCACGATCGAAGGACACTTTGAAGATCTCAAAAAGCTTTTCGACAGGCTGGAAAAGTTCAAGCTCCGCCTCAATCCACAAAAATGTGTCTTCGGTGCAACCGAGGCAAGCTTTTAGGCTTCATTGTCGTGCGAAGACTAGATCGGGGTGGATGAAAACAAAACCAAAGCTATCATCAAGATGCCACCACCCAAGACCGAGAAAGAAATTCGGGCTTCCTCGGGCGAATCCAATATATCACCGATTCATCGCACAACTCACTCCTGGCCTGCGAACCCATATTCAAGTCAGCTACGAAAGAACTCTCCAAAAGAATGGAATGACGACCGCTAAGCGGCCTTCGATAAAATCAAAAGATATTTGCTAAGTCCTCCAAGGCTCGTGCCGCCTACCCGGTAGGCCACTTCGTTGATATCTCATCGCAAATGCGGAAGCAATCGGATGCGTCCCCGCCAACACGACGATACGGGAAGAAAGGAGCAAGCGATCTACTATCTAAGCCGACGGTTTACAAGCTACGAAGCCAAATATTCCAAATTAGAGAAAACATGCCTCGCCCTAGTTTGGGCAACACAACGGCTAAGGCAATACATGATCGCCACCCGATACTACCGCCGCCCGCATGGATCCGTTGAAGTACTTGTTCGAAAAACCGCCGACAGTGGGATCGCAAAATGGCGCCTCTCGCTTTCGAGTTTGACATCACATATGTCACTCGAAGGCAATCAAGGGGCAAGCACCGGCCGATCATTTAAGAAAGACACTCCCTCGCCCGACTACCAACCTTCAAGACCTTCTTCCCGACGAGGACATCCTCCAGATCGAGGGAGAAGAGGAAAGAAAGGCAGAGAATGGACACTCTTCTTCGACGGAGCCGCAAACGCGAAAGGGAGTGGAGTAGGCGCCATACTCTACTCCCCGAAGACGTCCCAGCTTCCTATATCCGTAAGACTAGCATTCCAAAGGCACCAACAATGTAGCCGAATATGAGGCATGCATCGCTGGCCTAAGAGAAGCCATCATCCTCAACATAAAGAGGTTACGAGTCTTCTGAGATTCGCAACTCGTCACAACCGATAAATGGCGATTGGAAGACCAAGGATGAGAAGCGATTCCTTATCATGTCTATCTCGGGAAAACTTGATCGAGGAGTTCAAGAGATCACATTCTCTTACATGCCTCGGGTCAAGAATCGCCATGGGACGCCCGGCTACCCCTCGCTTCAATGTCTTGGAAATCCCAAAAGGAGTTGTTTGAATGGGAACTCACCGTCGAACTCCAAGAGGAACCCGCATTCGCCTCCAAATCGAAGAAGCCGAGCCCGCCCCAAATGATCACCATGGTACACAGTACATCAAAAATACCTCGAACATCGAAGTACCCTAAGGAGCAGCTCGACCGATCGACGTACAATACAAAGATTAGCAAATTTCGGTTCGTGATCACCGGGGGTATCCTCTACAAGCGATCCTTCAACCAAGTCCTCCTCCGTCCGTGTCGACGAGACAGAGGCAGCCCTGATTATGTCGAAATCCACGAAGGACTATGCGGCCCGCATATGAACGGGCACATGATGGCAAAAAAGATCCTACGACTCGGCTACTACTGGCTTACAATGGAGACAGATTGCTGCAAGCACGTCAGGAGATGCTTCAAGTGTCAGGAACATGCAAACCAGATCCATGCGCCTGCTTCCGAACTCTACAACTTGACGGCACCATGGCCCTTCTCTGTATGGGGACTCGACATCATAGGTAAGATCACCCTAAAGCTTCAAACGGACATGAATACATCCTGGTGGCAGTAGATTACTTCACTAAATGGATAGAAGCAGCATCCTACACCACCATCACAGCATCTCATGTGGTCAAATTCATGAAGAACAACATCATTAGCCGATATGGGGTCCCTCAAGCCATTATCACGATAACGGAACTCGTTCGTCAATAAAAGGATGGGCGATTTCCTCGACAAGTTTAAAATTCAACGCCATCGATCGAGCCCCTACCGCCTCGATGAATGGTGGGGTAGAAGCCGCAAACAAAACTATCATCCGCATACTCGAAAAAATGGTGAAGACATATCGTGATCGGTCGTAAATGCTTCCTTATGCACTCGGGCTTATCGCACGTCCGTACGGCCTCACTACAAAGCGCAACTCCATATGGGCTCGTTTACGAATGGAAGCGTACTACCGGTCGATGAATTGAGATCCCATCACTGCGGATACTACCGAAAGTGAAGTCGAGGAAGGCGAGTGGCAACAAGCGAGGTACGATCAATCGCATCTGCGGATGAGAAGCGCATGCGGGCGCTAAACCACTCTCAATGCTATCAAAGAAGGATCGCCGAGCTTACAACAAGAGAGTCCTAAGAGAAGTTTCAAAGCTCTGGTGACATGATCATGAAACGTATCCCGCCGCCGCATTTGCCGATCCCGAGGAAAATTCAAACCATCGTGGGACGGACCACCGGTCATTCTAGGGAAGTACTCCCGTGAGGTGCTCTTCGGCTCACCAATCCGAAAGGTGAGGATCTTCCCGAGCCCATCAACGCCGACAATGTGAAAATCTATCACGGGTAACCCTACCTAACCTTGTCAATGATTACAATCGAAAGGTCAGATTCTCACCTCCTTATCGAAAAATAGAACTCAGTATATATCCACCAATTACCCTTTTCGTAAATACCCATCATGTCTCAAAAAAAAAGAAAACAAAAAGAAAGCCAAAAAAAAAAAAGAAGAAAAGACAAAGAGAAATCTCAAAAAAAAAAAGAAACAAAAAGAAAGCAAAAAAAAAGAGGAAAAGACAAAAAGAAGACCCATAAAGAAACCCATCTCGCATCCCTAGTAATCTATCCTGTACCCCAAATAATTTCAAGCAGCTTATGATTGTGATCAGAGACAAGGACAGGCAGGTAGCCAATCGGCCGGCTATGAAGGAAGTTCCCCTGTCACTTCTAGCACTTCGACAAAACCAACAAAAAAAAAATAATAAAGGCATGCCTAAGCGAAAGGGGCGAGTTGAAAACCTGAAAAGGCGGCTCGAGTAAAAATAGCAGGCATGTAGCGGACTTGGTGAAAACTCGAAAGGGCGCCAAGGGTAAAAATAGCACAAGCTGCCAAGGGGCAGGCAAGATCAAAACCCGGACGTAGTGAAGATCCGAGAGGACACTACGGCAAAAATGACGGGGAGAGCCAGACGTAGTGAAAACCGAAAGGGCGCTACGGTAAAAATGGCAAGAAAAAAAAAAAATGAAATAAAAGTGCAGAATGTGATAGCCGAGGCAAAGAAAATGACACAACAAGATACAGGATCAACTTCAGATCAGTACTCCATCAGATGTTGTTCAAATCCAGGGGAAGCAATCCCTGACACCGTCTCAAGAAACCAAGACCCCAAGGAGCACAGTCTAGAATACTGTACACAACGTGGGCTGAGCCCAAGATTCTGATCCCTATCATCCAAAGTACAAATCCAAACATGAGTAAACATGGCACGAGCAAAATATTTCATTTTCTTAAATCATTTCGCAAATACACTGTCTTTTCCTTTATAACAAAAATCCTCTGTGCATACAAAATAAGTAGTCAATCAACAGCAGAAATTGCAGGTAAGCCCCTACCTCTCATATGCCAACAATCTCTCCCTGAGCCTCTCTATCTCCATGCGCAGGTAGAAGATCTCATCCCTATCCAGACGATGTGACACAAGCTGCTCTCATCGTATCGCCGCTCTACGGCTAATCGGCGGCCATGTCCTCACACGAGTGGCAAAGCACAAAGCAATCTCACTAATCGATGGCCATGTGTAGCTAGCAGAATGAAGGATCAATGAAGGGCCGCTCCTCAAAAGCCTCGAAAGAATCAATAACGCAGAGGAAGACGGCGGTGTCACCTATCATATCCCGATCGCTGCCCATCATCGCCAAGTGCCACCTGGAACCTGACGGTACAACGACTGCTCTGCTACCCATCGCTGGTATGGTACCGTCGCCATAGGAGGAGCCCAAGACTCAAGGCCTAGAGCCGTCGCATCCAAAGAACCCTGCCAGGAAATCCAGACTCGCCTATACAAGGATGTCAAATCAGATGGAAGAGACGAATGTCCAAATCCAGAAAAAGCGAACTCTGGGATATCCTGCCAGAAACCAAACTGGCGAAGGAAGCGCATGGGATGATAGGAGCAGCATCCCCGAAGGCCGAGTAACAGTAAAGGAGTGTGAGCCGCGCTACAGATCAGGGGCGCTCGACAAAGCCAAGTAGCCTCCCAGCTGATCTCCCACCCTCGAAGCTCATAAAACATACGGCGATATAATGACTCCGTGGCCTCGGCACCACACGGAAGGTCTTCGAGCAACAAGCGCAGCACGTCATTACGACGAGAATCAGGAAATGCAAGCACAGGAGTCATGTACAAGTGTTCCCATAACCATACCTGGAAGAAGCTTAAATTAAGCTCAAAATGCCAACAAAAAAATGGGATGCATGAGAAAGTGGCAAAAAAAGCAGAAAGTACCTGAAGAAATGGGCAGCAGCCTCTGAGGATGCGGGTATGTCCAAGGGAACACTCAGTCAACCCCAAGAAAAGCTCGGCCAGCACTACCGAAACAATGCTCCTACGATAAAGGACACATCGGAAGACATCTAGCAAAACTACCAGCGACGATCGTCTCCATCCTGAAAAGAGCAGCTCAGCCAAGGTGCAAAATATCAGTGCATTCAGGTACTGAAGCTGACGATCAGATCCAGGCCTCCCACGGCCAGTAGAGCAGCGGTCATATAAAATCTCCGAGAGAAAGCTCACCAACCTCGCCCTCTGCAGTAGGAAGATCAACGGCAAAACCGAACCAGGCAACCAGATCAGAAGGGCGAACCGACTCTGACAAAGGAATGTACGCCTCTCGAGTCAAAAGAAGGCCTGACAGACGCGCAAACTCCTCCAGCGATGGACCCAGCTCCAGATCATTGAAGGAAAACAGGTTCAGGGATGGTACCCGTCCATACAATGCCGCACTCAGCAGTCGCCAATCTAAGCGACTCGGTGAAAGTGGAGAACCTCTCGAAAGCCCAAGGAGTCCAACTCGAAGATCTCGGACTCGGTCAAACCGTCAATCCAAATATGTAATCGCTCGTAACAAAGCCACGCGGCCGCAATCGACAAGTCCGAATGTGCACACCCTCAACAATCTGAATCCCTGGGGCCACCAATGGGTCATCAAAGATTGGCATACCCTCATCTAAAAGATCGATCTCGTGGTGGAGGAAAAAGCCAGACGTGCCCATTGCACCTCGCAGTGTATCCCAAAAAGCCTCAACAGGAGGACCTGAATCCCCGACAACTGCTACATCGGGAGGTGTCTGAAATGAAGAAGCCCCAATAGCTATAACCTCTGGTGCATCCCAGTGGCACATAGGAGCTACATCCTGTACGACGCCAGGAGCTGACTGACCGACCATCGCCTCGAAATATGTGCCAAAAATCTGACCCAGGCCGCCTGTCGAAAGACCATCATTTACCAAGTCCAAACTATCTAAAGCATCAAGAGGAAGCCCATCATCCACCAAAATCTGATCCCCACCATCCATAGCTATCCCTCCATCAAGCAAGCCATCCACACCATCCATAGCAACCATCCCATCCATGCCATCCATAGCCATCCCTCCATCAAGCAAGCCATCCACACCATCCATAGCAACCATCCCATCCATGTCATCCATAGCCGTCCTTCCATCAAGCAAGCCATCCACACCATCCATAGCAATTATCCCATTCATGCCATCCAAAGCCATCCCTCCATCAAGCAAACCATCCAACCGCATCAGCCCATCAGTAGGAAGAAGATCCAAGCCATCAATGGTGCTCATTCCTTCAAAAGGACCCATCAATTCTTCATCTACCCCCATAAAATCCTCATCATTTATGGAGCCAACCACCTTTTCACCACCAATAAACACACCCAAATCATCATCATGATTGGCCATGATGAGTCAGAAAAGAAGAAAGGAACAAAGGATGGATGAGAACAAAGAAGAAAGGACAAAATAGAGACAAAAAGGATGATCAAAAAACGGACGGACGAGAATACCGGAGGAAGAGACAAAAGGAATGAACAGGGAAGAACATGGCTCGCTGGAAGAAAAGATGGACGGAGGCGGCAATCGGATTACGCCACCGGCCCAGACTGAGTACCGCTTCGTAACGGAGGTGTCATCATCAATCACTGCAAGCACTCGAGACAGAGCGGCGGAGAATGAGCAAATGTCAACGGCGGTACTCCAACTACCGCCGGCGGTAGTCCGATTACCGCCGGCGGCAGTCCGATTACCACCTTGGCCCAGTTCCAAGTGCAGTCTGGATCAGATCCACTCCAAAGGGTATCGCTACCCTTGCTATGAAAATGAGGTCCCAAGATCCCTCCTCCAGCAAAGCGGCGCCACCACCAGGAGCATAACCAGGCTGAAGAATCGGACCCATGCCATACTGCTCGCTCCAAGAGCTGTACTCTCTGTCCGGGTCGACAAAGGCGCTGGCTTCGTAGCCCTCCAAAGCAGCAGCCAACTCTCTCTGTGACACAGATCTCCAATCAGATGGTCCAAGAAGGCAACAGCCCGGACCCATCTTCCAAGACCCATTTCCCAAGTCCACTTCAAAGAGCCCATCTCAAAGCCCAAGCCCATTCCGAGGCTCAGGCTCATTTCCAAGCTCGTGTCATAAAGCCTATCTCAAGGCTCAAGTCCATCCTAAGCCCATTTCAAAAGTCCAGCCCATCTTCCAAGACCCATTTCCAAAAAATCCCAAAAATCCCAAAAATTCCAAAATTTCCAAAAAATCCCAAAATTCCCAAAAATTCCAAAAATCCCCAAAAAAAAAATTCCAAAAAAAAAAAAAATCCCAAAAAATCCCTAAAAAAAAAAAAAAAAAAAAACCAAAAAATCCCAAAAACCCAAAAAAAAAAAAATTCCAAAAAATCCCAAAAAACCCAAAAAATTCCAAAATCCCAAAAATTCCAAAAAATCCCAAAAGTTTTCAAAAAAAATTTCACAAAACATCTGAATTTTCCAAAAATCTCAAAATCTTCAAAAAATATAAAAAATACCAAGTAACTCTAAAATAAATCCTCAGTAAGTATAGGCCCAAAAGGTTTGCTTCTTCTAAAAATCATTAACCCCATTAATTTATTAGTGGAGACCATCTGACTTTCAAATAAAAATTGTTAGCCCCGCCAACTCATTAGTGGAGGCAACGCGTCTGTTTACTTAACTTGCAAAAATAAAAACCGAACGACGACGCCCACCCGCGAGATCGAACGGATATTTTTTAAAAAAAAAAAAAATCTATAAAAAAAAAAAAAAAAAAAGTTTCAAATAAAATCCTCAAGGAGCCTAGCTCCAAAGGGGATAGTTTTTCAAAAAAAACGCACGCGTCACGCAGTACACTGAGGAATCTTCCATATTCTCCAAGCCATGACAAGGTCAAATAAGCAAATAAGACTGATCTCTTCCGGTTTCCCCGAAGGACGATCGAGTCCTTACATGATATATGTACGATTGGCCAGACCCCTATAACTGGGCAGTCGTACAAATGCTAGTAAGATAAGTGGATCTATCTTTGGAAAGAACAATCAAACTCGAAGTGAAGACGATCCATTGTAACCAAAGTGTCAGACTCAGTGGATTGCATGGCAAACAGATTACCTGCACATACCTAGCCCGGAATATTTGCAAAATTTGATCGAGTCCAAGTCGGCGTAGTGAGTTCCCCGTAAGGCCGCACCAACGCGCAGGGCAGCTAACCACTTTGACGATCAAATGGAACGAACATTCCTAGGGTGATTACATAGCAAAGGAACGACAGACCTAACAGTACGGAAATCCTCGTAAAGCCGCGACAAATGCGCAGAGGCCCTTACTTTTCAGACTTACCCTCCAATGTCAGAAACAATCCGATGTGAAGAGGTTGTGATTGGTGATCCGTAAAGCCGCGACAAATGCGCAGGAGACAATCACAACGTTTTCCTCAACCCTCGTGGTATGTGCAAGTCCTCTTTTTCCAAACAGTCGACTGATGATGATACAATGGTAAGCAATAGATTTGAATCGCTACCCTTCATTCCGACCAGAGGGTGGGGTGTCCACTTGCTTTGACCTTCAGTTGCTCGCAACCTCGGTCAAAGAGGGGCATCTGTAGACACCCCACCCAGGCTAATCTTGATTCTGTTAAGACAATCTGAGAACCATGATCATATCCTAAACCTAACCCTAATCCTAACCTGAGCCATCATGAGTCATCATTCAATCCAAACCATGTCCGAAACTGATCCATTTCTCGGGTCATTTTCAAGTAACAATCGAGCCAATTTCGAGTCATTTTAAGCCGAATATCCAAAACGGACTTTGTTTCACTCTAAAGACCCAAAAAGGACCCACCGACAAAATTTCGAGGAAATCTGTACCAAGTGGTAGTTTGACTACCGCGGCGGTAGTCAAACTACCGCTTCCTCTCAAAAAGCATGCGCTGAGCCAGCCACACGAGAATCAGACTCAGCCAGGACCGGGCGGCAGTCGGCCTACCGCACGGCGGTGTCGGATTACCGCCACGGTGATCGAGTACCGCCAGCGTGTTGTCTCGAGCAGGGTGACACTGTCCCCAGGCGTTCAAAGTCAACTCTTCCCGAATTTACCCTCCCATCTCTATTATTTACCGTTTTACCGATCCCCTTAGCCAATGAGAGCATGCCATGTGGCATCTCTCTCCTCTCCACCAACCACCATGTGCCACATCACCCTTACCCTCCTCTTGTCCTCTATTTACCAAAAAACCATTGGAGAGGGCTATAAATAGCCCTCTCCCCTTTCATTTTCACATATATGGAGGAGAGCCACCAAGAGAGGGAGAGAGTGAGAGAGAAAAAGTGAGAGGAAAAGAAAAGAAAAGAGAGAAAGAGAGAGAGTGGGGAAGAGATTGAAGGAAGGGAAGGAGCTCCCAAGCCTTCAAGCCCACATTTTCCAGCCACCTCCTAGCCTTCATCTCAACCCTTCCAACCCACCAGCCTAGTCCAAAATGATCATGGTTCAATCTACATCTTAGCTTCTTCAAGAATCAAGTCAAAGATCCATTTGCATACAAGCATTCATCATGACATCCACTCCCTTCTCAACCCCCTTGCTTCTCTAGATTTCTAGCGGACGTATGCTCTGTGACTTGCCGTACATCGGATCCTGTCACATCAGAAATTCCTAGTGATCTAGTCCACTTTTTCTTGTGTTTTTGCATAAGCATCATCACATCCGCCCGCTAGACACATTGTCGGATGTATGCTCTGTGGCCTGCCGAAATCTCGGATCTTGCTACATCAGAAATCCACATGTGACTAGTCCCATCATGATCGAAGCATCATCATTATCCCTTGAGATTATTTTACTACACTAAGTCGAGACCGTACATTTGTACGGGCAGAGAGGGTGCCTAACACCTTCCCTCTTTGTAACCGAGGTCCCTTACCCTAATCCCTGATCGTAGACCAGAGTCAATCTAAGGTCGGAGGATTTTTCGGATTTCTCCAACCTTACGTATTCCGTGGTTCTAGCCGACCGCGGGATTCTGAGATTATTCGGCTAGTGGCGACTCCAACAATCATAAATCAGCTTAATCACCCCCAAAGGTAACACTACAACACACTTTTACCAAACAACGTGGACGCCCGATTTTTCAGTGTCTACAGTTAGCCCTAGTGAATTTCTAGAATATCATATTTAGGCATACAATATGTCATTGGATAGATTTCAATGACCCTTATGATATACTGATTGACTTAGTTTGTTAGCCCTAGTGGATTTCTTGAAAAAGAATGCCGTTTTCATGGTGGGAGTTTTGCTGTACTGAATTTCTCCTTTCTCCAATATGAAAGGCAATTTTCATGGTCAAAGTTTTGCTTTAGTTCAAAACCTATTAATTTTACTTAGTTTCGTCATTATTGTTTTTTCATTAGTATTAGGGTTTTAAAATTCGCATCTTGTCTCAAAGTCCTTATTCAGGTCAGCTAAAAGCGCCTTACAAGTTTATTTCCATTTATACCTCTTTACTATTTTTTGTAAATTTTATTATTTTTTGAAAAAAAATTATTTTAAGTTGAAATAGGATTGTAGGGTGTTTTTAATTGGACAAGCACATCAAGTGTATTATAAACATAATTCGTTCAATGATATTAGTTTTATACTCAATTTTAGATATTCATCTATCCTTGCAAATTTAAAAACTATGGTAGGAAAGAATATGGTGATCTCTCCCTCATGGCTAGGATTCTTTTCTTGTTGTAAACATGGTAAGCGAAGCATATAACAGCAATCATCAACCCAGTGTAACTTTTCTAAATATAAAGACATTATGTTAATTATATTTGATTAGCTTTTCAATAAAAACATCTATCAATTTCCATTAAAATGTTGTTTTCTTCTCCTATTCCCAAGAGCCATAGCCACAACATCACAGTAATCAATGCAAGTGGGGACATGAACTAAGAACAAATGATATTGTCAAAATGACCCACTTATTTTGTTGTTTGACTACGTTAGCGGTTGGGGTCAGGCGCGAATGTACTCTTTGCCTGGGTGCAACTAATATGAGGTTGGATATGAGGCACCAGATCTGAACCCAAGAAAATTCAGGTTTCCCAGAAGTTCCAATCATGTTTATTTTTGAGGAAGAACTTCTATTCTAATGTTTGGTTCCAAAACTCATATAAAAATTGAATAAGTTGAGATCCAGATTCAAGTATGTACTAAAAACATGTGTTGTTGTTGTTGTTGTTGTTTTTTTTTTTTTTTTTTAATGGGTTTTAAATAATAAAAGTTGGTAAGACTATAATGGAGGTAGAAGAGTCGTTAACCAACTAGACCTGGTTTGTATTCCAAACCAAATAGACTTGATATTTGACCCTTGTATTGATTAATTAGACCCAAATATCATTAAGTGCTTATTCATGGACCAGAGCTGCCCACACCCTTAATTCTGTGGTCTCAGTTTACATAAGTTAAAAACAAATGAAAAATGTCAAAAATGCTGCGAATTCTAGTGATTATCCTAACCATCTCTCTGGTGGGGCCCTTCTTGGATTATCCATTCACAGAAAAATTGCCTTTGTTGGTCATTAAGTTGCACAGTCCATCTTATTTATGAACTTTTGATCATTCAATTATAGCATTGCCACAAGTTCCATGATCCATTTGGATCTCAATTGATTGACCAGTTGGGATTAGAGCTGGGCAGTGAGTCAAGTCGACCGAGTTAGGGCTGACTCGACTTGATCTGGTTTCGAAATAGGCCTGACCCGAACATGACCCGACTCGGTACCAAGTCCAGCATGCCTGACCCAATCCGAGTTTGGGTCTGGCCTGGACTAATCTGAACAAAGTCCGACCCAGTTACAGGTACCGAGTTGGGTCGAGTTGGGTGCAGCAGGTATTCACGGGCTGAAATCGCCGCTTAAAACCTAGATTCACTTGCTAGAATTGCAGCCTTTCTATCAGATATACGGTATCTCATATTTGAAATGTCAAATCAGAGTTTTTCTTTAAATATATATGCACCGAGATTTTATTTTTCTAAAAATATATATGCACAACTTGAGTTTCGAATCAAGTCGAGTCTGAGTTGGATTTTGGGCCTGGTCCAGTCGAGTTATTGGGTAACTCGATCATGACTCGGTTTGAGTTGGGGTTGGACGAAGTTGATTCGGATCGACTCACCCACTCGGTTCGGATCAAGTCAGATCCGAACGAGTCGGACGAGTTGAGTTTGCTAAGTTGAGTCTTCCCGTGCCCAGCTCTAGTTAGGATCTTGATGATCAGGTGATCTTCGATATACAGAATCATGTCCACATCTTCCAAATCCATGGTCCTTTTAAATCTTAAATGTAATCCAATAAAAAAAAATTGTTGACAAGGAATGTTTTGAAGGAAGCTGACTACATTAAATTCCTACTAGGTGGTCCATTTGCATCCCATGGGGTTGCTTGAGTAGATAATCAGGACTGTCTGTTTGAGGGGCCCCGCAGTGGGTGGGGATATTTAAAAGGTACAATCCATATCATCGAACCCTGAGAGTAAAGATACAGATTTTGATCCCTCTCCTAATGGATTCCAATCCAAATAGTAGTCCACCAAAAGGTAACATCAATGAAACAACTAAACAGCTTCTGAAACTACACAAAACTTCGGTAGTGTGTGTACTGTACTTGGACTTGTTGAATTGCCATCTTAAGTCATCTAGCACTTTGAACAATTTCCTGCAAAATGAGCGGTGAGATTTTCTCATTTATCAAAGCTTGCAAATCGAGTGGTTAGGATCGTCCCATGGTTGCAATGTTTGTAACACGGCGGCTCATCCATAGTTCATGATGTGAGGAATGCTATTTGATAGAAAGATCAGATACCTGAAGCAATTTTTTTTTCCCTGACAACACGTCATGTGTGTAGAACATCCAATCCGTGCAAAAGGTGGGCCGCAGCCTGATTATAATCTCCTCTGACGAGATCAGTCTGATCCATTCATCCAGCAGGAGACACCAGCAAAATCGATGGAGAGCCGTCGGTATGCCTTGGTATAATGGTGTGGCCTACTCAAAGAGTGGTGGCCTGATTTTCATTTTGGATGATCATCATGTTGGGCCTCACCTTTTGCACGGATAAGATATTCTACACGTGTGGTTTTGGTGGGAGAAAAATGGCGGGTGCCCTCTGTAGATGGGGCACAACCCCAAAATTGGTTTGACTGGGCTGTTCCATCTGCCTATTCAGAGAAACTCCTTTTGTTTATTTGGACCATTGACCATTCACCTTTAAAACCATTGCCTAATAAGTGGGTCCACCATCTTGACGGTTGATTGAGTTACATATGTACACGTGTATGGAGATTTAGTGCACCTGGCACATGCGGGTTCTTGGTATTGTCTATGTAGAGTTGTCAAACGGTCTGGTCTAAAGTATCTGTTTGAATCTAGAAAAAGATTCATGGGCTGCTATACAAAATCAAACTGATGCATGGATGATGCAATGCATCCTTGATTTGTCCTTATTTTTCTAGCCGTTGTTTTTGTAAACATTGGATAGGATTGCCTATGGATTAATGGTTAGGATTGCACTACAAAAATGACTCTTTAGAATCTTAAGGGCAATCTATGACTAGTAATCAGAAAGTTACAATTGTAAAATTAGTATGATATTTTCATAATAACTCATAAAATCTATATTGGATGTAATTATAGTTTAGATAATTGGATCGTCAAAGAATAACTTAAGGCCTATTTAAATTAAAGATAAACCAAGAGAATGCAAGGGAAAACAAAAAAAAAACATGACATAAGTGAAAGGTAATATGTCATTATCATTAGGGTAATTAAGTAAACCATTTACCCTTTTTGTTTTTCTAACGAGAAGTTCTTGAAAATACTTTCCTTTAGAATTTCAACCGGTCTGATTGCAACGTACCCCACAAAGGAAATCTTTTTCCCTTCAAAATTATCATTTAAAATGTCATATATATATATATATATATATATATATATATCTTTTTCCATTAATTTGACTTAAAAATATTTTTTTCCTTTTAATTTTAGATTAGTTTCCCACCGAAATTATAATTAAAAATGTCATGTTTGAGGCAAAGTCTTCTCTCCATTAGACTTTTCAGAAGATAAAGGTTATATATACTATTTTTGTTAAGGATGAAAGACCAAATGCAAATAGCTTATTGTAGCATCCACTCTTTCTCATATGGGCAAAAATTGTCAAGGCAAATTAGTTTTATTTCTCAATTTGTATTCTATCCAAGAATTTATTTGAATTGAATGAAATAAAGTGGAAGAAGAATTTGTTTTACGTTGACAAGACTTTTACATTTGATCAGAGAAGAGAGACGGTAGTCTTTGAAATTGAATCATCTTGTAATAATCAAATTGTTTTCACCACAAGTCTCACTTTTTACATTGGAAAAAACCAAAAAAGGTAAAAGCTCTTGGTGGAATTATTTTAACTTTTTGATAATTTGGCGTTTTTGCTTTCAACATCAATGGTCACCACAACTTTTACATAATTAATAACTTGAAATATTCTAACTAAGAGTTTTTTTTTTTTTTTGGGCATCCCCTATCTAAGGGCTGCCTTATGAATTAAATTATTGGTGTCATTCAAAAAGGCTGAAATCTGACAATTAGAGTCTTGATTCATCTTAAGGAAACTAGAAGAATGCAAGGAAAAGGAAAAAAAATTAACATGGGTGAGAGGTAAATCAACATCAAACGCCGGTCAAAGCAGAATTTTTTAACTTTGTTTTCAAAAAGAAAAGTAGCCGTAAAAAATGTTTACCCTTTTATTTGAAACTGTATGGATTGCAATTACACAGATTGGGGTGCAACTCAGGCAGGTCAGGTCTAGTTGAGCCAACCTTAGGAAAACTCAGCCTTCAAACCGACTCAACCTCAATACCAACCTAAAATGCCTAACCCTAACTTAACTCACAATCCTCTTTACTCATCCCAACCCACTCTACCCGACCCAACTCAAATACATGTGATTATTTGATGCAGGGATGAATGTGATGAGGTCAATCAACATCTTCCTCAAGGATAAATACATCGAATCCATGAAGCTTTTCTAGACCCCTCACAGAGACTTCTAGAATCCACGAGAAAAAAAGCAAAAAAAAAAAAAAGAAATAGTTTTTATAAAATTCATAATTTGATTGCTTGATTAAATAAACAAGTTCACAACCCTTTAAATAGGGATATTAAGCAATGAGAGAAATTCTGGAATCACTAAAACTCTTAGAATTTGCAACTTACTATATATAGTAAACTTACTATTTATAGATGGTCGTGATGTTTACTAGTGCGCAAGGTTTTCGGTTAAAAATAGTATCCTATTTGACTTCACCACACTGTTCTCTTAATTATTCTAAGCACTTTTCACATTGGGTGCAATTCCTAAAGCCCAACGGATAAAGAGTTATAATCAAATTAAAATTAACTATTTATAGTAAAATTGGAATTAAAATAGAGAAACGTGATCTAATGGCATTTTACAAATCCGGCTTGCGCGATCCGGCATACGGGGTTGGGTGGCTAAAGTAGCTCGTCCTACCCCAAAATCATATATTTTAAGTTTGATAACTCATTCCGGATTGCGAGATACGTTCAATTTAAGGACCGTCGGTTCGAATCACTTCTGTTATACACCGGACCTTTTTTAATTCATCTTGGCCATAAACTGTTTGCAACTTGCTCTACATCATTATTCTCGACCTTGACAACCTGAAGCAATCCAACCGAGAGTTGAGTTGGGTCAATCAACTTGAGGTTGACCTATAAATCTAAGTTGTAGCCTCACCCACAAAAGAAATCATTTTTCCATTCAAAATGATTATTCAAAATGTTACATGAAATGTTTTTTTTTTTTTTTTAAATAAAATAAAATAAAATAAAATTCCATATATATATATATATATATATATATATATATATATATATATATATATATATATATATATATATATATAAAGGGGGTGTGTACTCTCTTATTGAGGAAAGGAAAGTAAATGTACACAATTTACTATTTCCTAAATAGGTGCAATGTCTTGTTAATGTAAACTAGTTGTGCTCGGATATGGGTTGCCTTGTGCCTCGCCATGGGGGGACTTTAAGGCCACTTGCTGGTGCCAGTGATGCAGTCTAATTGTGTATGTATTGAGCCAAATAACTTTCAAATATGTTTATATGGGTCCCACCTCTAACAATGACAAATGGTCCAATCAAATTCTATCATAACAGGTCACCAAAGGCATCTTAATAATCATGTTACAGTGCAATCCATTGCATTCTCACATTTAAGAACGAACCTATTAAAATTGATCGAGATGACTTGGACTTGACCATGAACCCAATAAAGTTGACTGAACTGACTTGGACTTGACCGTTAGCCAGATAAAATTGACTCATCTGCCTTCGACTTCACCTCACACGTCGGAAGTTAACCAAGTTCTGTGATTGACACTCGACCCAAATTCCAATCAGAGTCAGGACTCGACATAATTTCTCAACTGGTCCCAAAAAAAAAAAAATACCCGAAGAGTCGAGCCGGGTCCATCCGGTACCGGTACCCGAGAACATCAATGTTGCTGCTGCCATTTTTATTTATTTATTTATTTTTCTAAAATGAATATAGGAAAAGGAGGAGAAGAGCGATCGGTCGGAACTAACGTAAGTAGAGAGTCGTACCATATCGGAGTTTGTTACCTGTCCCCCGTGTAATGATGAGTTCTGTCACACTCCTCCAAAAGCACTGCTGGAACCCATCTCTTCCATTCAACGGTCCGCTGCACACGAGGGAGCACTATGGTATGGTAGCTCCTTCCCCTATAATGCCTCCCTCTTCACCCTACGCCCTTCTTTCTGTAGCCTTCTCATCACTCGGTGGAATGCCAGCCGTCCATCACTCCCTACTGCATGTGTCGGACATGTGGCATGACGCATCGCACTCAACGCTCAGATATTTTGTGTGACAAGGTTCGAGATTCGAGATATCCAGACTCCGAGTTTATGAGTTAGACGACTCAGATTGGCCTATTTTATGCTTTGGAACTTGGATTCCTACTGCCACTACTATAGATTACCGTCCGTCCTGCACCTTCCCCCACCCTAATTTTTACCGTATCCGGGACATCCAAACCGTGTAAAATGATGGGGCCCATGATAAAAATCATTTGGAATGAAAATCAGGGCTATCCATTGCTTCTTACTGCAGAAATTCATGTCCAACGTCCGTTCTACACGTGCAAGAAACTTGTGTTGGGTTAGATCCTACAGTCTGCTCTGTATCTGAATGTGTTGATCGATCTAATTTCGCGTACCCACAGTGAAAACCTTAAACGTATGTAGTGTGGGGTCCACCCCAACATGCGTGTGACATCCAGTCCATCCATCGAGTTTCACGAGTTCAAGTTAGAACAAGAGCCCTGGAATGAGACGGATTCAAAAGGTGAGGGGCATTCTTTTATCCAAACGGTTCATTAGTAGGGCATGATCACGATGAGATATCTTAGTCCATTGATTTTCCCAGTAGAATCCGGATCGTTGATTAGTTTTCATTTAACTGCCCATTTCAGTGCCACCAATTGGATGGTTAGGATCCTCATGCTTAGATTATAACCAACCCATGATAGTTCCACCTACATGAATAGTTCAGATGAGTAGTACGTGAAGCCGTGTGGACCCCATATCCAATGACACTCTGCTGAGGTCGTGAAGTTGGTGAGAACCCTTAGCTGATTTTAAATTTCAACCATCGATTCTAATGATCCATGGAATTGGAGAGAATATGGGTGCGTGCCCACAAAGGTGGGACTCACCAGATGAACAGCTACAATCGTAGCAACATCATGTACGGTCGAGATGGGGTGAGACAGATGATTAGGCTGGCAGGTAGCTTAGCTGCAGCCGAGATTGAAATGAGTCCGGACATTTTGCTGTTTTATGCATTCTCGAACCACAGGCCCACCTAACTTTTATTTATTCATTGGATCCCAGCTATTCTATCTCCACAAAAGAGAGGCTGGTCCTCTGTCACGTTCGTTCTGCGTCCCATCGTAATTTGTTCATCACATCCACTCCGTCCATCATCTTCTCCTTGGATGCTAAAAAGTTTTTGACAATCCAAAATTTGGGTTGTCATTCCTAAAATTTCTAAAAGCACGTGGTCTGGCCCACCATAGTCCTGATTTTGGGCTGTCCATTTATCTTGATGGGATGTCTTATGAATGGATTGGATGGAATACAAAATATGGTAGACCCACCCATAATGTGGAAATTTTCAATGTGGCGTGACCAATCAACCTGATTTTTTGGGATACGGCGTGAACCCGTAGTAAGTGGATTACATGGTGTGTTGACGTCCCCAAGCTCTGTGAGGGGCCATCATGAAGGATGTGTCATATTCACACTGTCCATCCATTTTTCCAGATCATTTTATCAGATGACTCAAAAATGAGTTAGATCCAAAGCTCAAGTGGACTCACACACCACCGACTTCAATGGTATGTGGGTCCCACCATGATGTATGTGTTATATCCAGACTGTTCATCCATTTTTTTAAGATCATTTTAGGGTATGATCCCAATTATGAGGTAGATACAAAGCTCAAGTGGATCATACCACAGAAAGCAGCAGTGGGGACAATCATTTCCACCAACCATTATGTTTATTTGCCATCCAACCTGTTCATAAGGTCACTCAGACCTGGATAAAGAGTGAAAAAACAAATTTCAGATTGATCCAAAACTTCAGTAAACTCCAAGAAGTTTTGGATGGTAGATGTTGAATCTCCACTAATTTATGTGGTGTGGTCCACCTGATCTTTGGATCTGTCTCATTTTTGGGTTCAAGCTCAAAAAAGTTCTCTCTAAATGTATGGACGGTTTGGATATGACACATACATCATGGTGGAGTCCATAAAACGTGATCACGTCAACACATCACCAAGGAGGGCAAACCAACTTGGAGAGGTGAACCTTATGCCCACGCAAAATTTTTGAACAGTAATTGTAGTAGAAACAGTATCATGAATGGTACATTATTAGGTTGTTGTGGATTAGATTTTTCTCATGTCAAATCAAACATCATAATACATCTCAACGGACCGTGGCACATACGGCCAACGTGTCATGTGCAGATGTCATCCAAGCTACCGGCATGTACCTGTGTAAGTGAGCAGTCATGGTCAAAACATGCATGTTTGAACTTTTGATTTTTATTTTTTTTTTAAATAATCAGAATAGTATTAATAATGAATTATATGTTTTAACTTTGATAGTTAAAGAGATTGCAGTAATAATCACTTTTATTTATATATTTTATATAGGAAAATGGTTAATTAAGGTCGACCTTATCACAAATTCCCATGAGGTCGAGCTGTGTGGGCCCCAGCATGATATGCACCGAGCATCTACCTCATCTTACAGATGCACTATTATATGGTAGACACGGGCTTAAAAATCAAGTTAATCCATGACTTTGTGCCACACAACGTACAAAAGTTAAGAGGGTTACCCTCCCATTAAAACATTCATAATTATTTATTGGGCCCACCAAGATACGGTTCATAGATGATCCAGACCATTTATTGTGTGCGTCCCACTTTGATGAGGAGTTAGACTAAGCTTCAGAATCATCCTAAAGGGGACTCTTCAAATGCACCATATTGATGTTCGACACACATCACGGTGGGGCTCACACAGCTCGACCTCATGAGAAGTTCCTTATCATCTCTTAAATATAGTTGAGTGGACAGCTTCAAAATGGCTAAAACTATGCATGACTTTAAAGGATATGAAAAGAGTTTTAAATGGAAAGAAATATCATTTACCTAATTTTCAAGCACATCATGCGTAGCCATAGCAGGTGTGTTTTTACACGAATTATCTATGCTTTTCAAATGATCTGGCCCAAAAGTAAGGCCCATTCACTGTTGTGGTGGACCATGGTGCACAAAACAAATGGATGGCTTGTAAGATGTTGTTTGAAGCTGTTCTCTTGCTTGCATGATCAGTGAATCTGCCAGACTTTTCGGTAAGATGATTTAAACAATCTGGCCCATCTCATGGAAAGCTACAATGGTGAATGGATTAAGTTCCCTAAAATTGTAACAAATAGATGGACTTGTTATTGTATATCTAAGTTGGCATATGTTGGGCGTGTTTGGTTCATCTAACCCATTAATCTTATTAATCTTATTGGAGTATAAGATACATATATACAGCCATCCATACCCCCTTCATCGACTCCAGCTTGGGCTCATGTCATTTTAGCATCACAGAGCCCCGACCCAATGCCTATCTTTTGTATGCAGCCACTCCGTATAATGCTACTGCGCTACCATTGATTTCTGCATTGCCTAACTGCGTTGGCTCTCTTTGTCTCTGTGGCGAGAGAAGTAGGGCTAGGCCCAGTATGTGACAGGGCTGGGTCCAAACCCAGACCAGTTTTGCACACGGGCGTACTTGTAGGCGGCTACGAAATGACACACGTATGGGAGTGGTTGGATTGCAGAGGGTGGACTTTTTATAACAAAAGGGGCGCGTGTGGGAAACCGTACTTGTTCATCTTCTTCTTGCGCTGGGAGGCAGCAGCAGCAGCAGCAATAGCAGAAGAAGAGGGTGGGTGAAGATGTCGGGGATGTCTCTTTCTCAGAAACTGACATTGGGTTATGCTGCCTTGGTAGGAGGTATCTTCTCTCCTTTCCTTTTCCCGAATTTCGACTCTCTATTCCCTCTTACCCCCCTAACTTTCACTTCTCAATTCAAAACCATACCATTCTCCTACTTCTATTTGGAACCCCTTCAATCATCTTTTTTTTTTTTTTCAAGTGAGGTGTTGGTTTGTTGTTTCTTGTTAATGAATATCCGTCAATCCAATCCAAAGGTAGATGTGCAACCCACCAATCAGATGGCTTATGGACACACCATTGGCTTCCAGCTACTTGTCACACATAACAGCCTGTCTCTCTTTTGAATCCATCATCACCCAATTCCTCTTTTTAAATATACCTGTAAATCATTTACAGTTAGCCCATTTACAAGCATCCAAACGACCCCAAGATTCGGTTCATTTTTTCGTTTGGGAGCTTGTAAATGGAGGTAAATGGGAAATGGAATTGAAGGTAAATGAATTGGGAGTAAATGGCTTACTCAATCGTGTTTGGATGGAAGCAGTGTTTTAAGTATCTACGGTATCTGCCGATATATATTACGATATACCTTGTATTCCACCTATGTGATACGAAACCCACAAGTAGTAGGATATATCCCACATGTTTGATCCAGTGAGCATTTTCGATTTTCAATCTCCCTTTTTTTAAAAAAAAATCATGTTAAATTAGTGTTCAATTGTTATAAATCCGTGATTTTTCATGTTTTGCACGAAAATAATGGATTGGGAGCTTAGATTTCGAGATTTGGAAGAGATGGGCTGAATCGCGGAAAATTGAAAAAAATAAACAAATTTCAATTTCTCACAAATTAGTTGCAACATTTGTGTCCAAACATAAAATCAAACATGTATGTAACCTGATCTAATGACTCTTCTTTTGCTTTTGAATGCATTGCTTGTGTTTCCACATGTCTTCTTACATTTATAAATTATATGAATAGACTTTGAATATATTTGCATCAATTCAGTTAGGAAATGCATAGATTCGGACCCCATACAAAGAAAACCTATAATGTGCACTTATTTTTTGTAATGTTTTGATTTATGAGTGTGTATTGATGTCCTTTTTAACAATCACCGAAGTTTCATTGAAAAATTTGACTAATTTTCCAATGTTTCCCCATCTTTCCAACAACAATGGTACATTATGTGATACAACCGATATATCCCATGCGATAACCGATACATATCCGTATCCCAAGGGTGCGATACGTAACGCAAAACTGATATTTCGAACACTGGATGGAAGTAAATGAAATGCATTTGAAATCCAAATATCCTGTTTGAATGGGAGTAAATGGGAGGAATTGGAATGTGTTGGAATTTTTCATTACATTTGCAGGAACATATTTGATATCCTAAATGTGCTTTAATATCCCAAATTAGCGTACATATGTGATATCCTAAATGTGCTTTAATATTCCAAATTACCGTACATATGTGATATTTAACAGAATGATTGTAATAAGCCCATTGAAATATATACTTTTACTAAAAATGAGGAAGCCTCAGGTGGGCCACAAACATAAGAATCACAAGCAATCAACTTGCCAATATTTTTTAATCGTCCATTTAGATGACCAGCCTTTGGATGGTTTGGATCATTCTACTGGCGTGATTTTAGTCATGTAGCTTCTAATTGGATTGTTTTAGAGTCTCATTAGTGTGCCATGTGTATAGCGGACATGTGCGTGGCAGCACCCTTGTTTACTTGTGCGACTATCCTGGGAAGCTCAAAAAGGCATTTCTCCCCTATTTACTTCCAAATCCTCTCTCAAGAGGTAGTATTTCATTTACATGTCCATTTACTCCCATTTCATTTCTTTTCATTTCATTTCTCCCATCCAAACACACCTCAAATATCATATGCCTCCATTTACTCCTAATTCCGCACATATACCTCCATTTACTCCCATCCAAACAGTCCTAATTGATTTTCTTACATTTATTTTACAAATTAAATCCATAGACTCTGTTTTTTTCTTCTTCTTTTTTAGTGTGGATTATCATTTATAGAGTGGTTAAACAAGACGTATGATTTATAATTCCCATTTTTGTGATATGCTTAAAATCTCAAAAGTTATATGGTTTGCGTCGCGTTGGACCCACCAATGCGAACAGTAGACATCACCTAACTTGAAATTTTGAAGAGGTGGGTCATCTCCCAGAAGCCATCTAATGGAGTTGAGAGAATTCCCTCCATCCAAATCATTGATTGAGCAACTTTTGACAATTGGCTTGACTCTATTTGTAAAGCTGAGAACTTACACTTGAACGACAGGTGCTGTCGAGGCCAGACGAGTGAAAGCAACCAATGACCTGCCCTGTCATAGCACAACAAAGTCATTGTTATGCATCTGAAACATGGGTAATGAGGAAGCCTTTTCAAGGACTTGTACATAATTCCTTTGCCCATATCTAATAATGCAAGACATATTAGAGTAGTGCTAATGGGAGGAGGGGGATCCAAAATAGGAAAGAAAAAACTAGAGAAATTGTAGCAAAGGTGTAGGCTACATGCAAAGAGAGAGAGAAGGGTGCTCATGGTTTTTACGGTGGGCAACCCATCTCCACTATTTCCTATGTTATGGCCCACTCAAGCTCTAGATTTTCCTCATTTTTTTGGATGACATCCAAAAATTGAGCTGCTACAATATTTGTACAGTATGTATTTCACATAATCACCAGTGGAGCCAATAGAGCCTTTGTTGCACGGCCTCCCTACTACGCTTCATGCAGGCTACACAATGATGAGGAATTCAAGCAGGTAACTAAATTAGAGAATTGAAAATATGCAAGTAAAATATAACCCGTTGCAGGCTTTTTCCAGATTGAACCATACAACAGATAACAACCACATTTGCCAGTTCCCAAAATATCTGCAACTCCATTTAAAATCTCGTCCATGTTCTTTCAAATTTTGAAGTTCTCCACTCTAAGGGAAACTATTTGTGGGGTAGCATAGATGTAAGTGAAATTTATAATGGTCTATTTGATATACTCACAGTTGGCGGAGTCATGGGCTACGTAAAAAGTGGTAGCCAGAAGTCGTTAGCTGCTGGGAGCTTGTCATCCGCACTATTGTTCTATGTGTATTCAGAGCTTCCAGTGAGGCCAACTTTTGCAGCATCTCTGGGGCTAGGTAAGAGATAGTGATCTCTTATTTGAAACTTGACTGTTCCTGCAGTGCTAGGTCATTGATGCTATCTCATCCATTTCAACTTCTCTATTTTTTAAAAAACTTTTCAGGCTTGTCGGTTGCACTTTTGGGCATGATGGGTTCTCGTTTCAAGAAGACGAGGAAATTCTTTCCAGCAGGTGTGGTATCTCTTGTATCTTTGATAATGGCTGGTGGCTACCTCCATGGATTTTTCCACAGTCTTCATGCATGAAGGTTCGAGTCAAGGAGGCATATGCTTATTTGAGTTTGAAAATCTATCTTCATGTTGAGTTTTCCATGTTTCACCTGTCTAGTTTGTGGTATGAGATCGTTTCTTCTCTGTACTTACCATGGTTCTTTGCTTGAATGTGTTGTAAACTGACTGTATGTTGCTGCTGGAAAGGATGTTCTGCTTGCTAGTATGTGGGTGCCATCTAATATCTTCCGTAGATTCCTACCGTTCATCATTTCTGTATTGTCCAGCCTCGACTATAATCAACAATCTGCAACCAAATAATTACTTTTCAGTATGTATTGACAGGTTTGACTTCTCTCAAATGGTTTTCTTGAACTCGATGTAGCATGTGGTTACACTGTTGGATTGAATCGCAATGACTAGCTCAATTAAGGGTCTGTTTGGGTAGGAAATCTGACAAGCTTCGGGTTGAGCCATAAGAGTCTTGATTTTGGTGGGCCCCATGCACTCCAACATCAGATTGAGCATGGCTAAAACTCCCCACAAAATGGTGGTATCAGGATTTTTTGCTTTGATTAAAATGTTCCAGTGTCACGATTTTGCAGGAGAAGTTCATCTTCAAGCATACTTAATTTGATGCTGAGGACATGAGGGTTGGATTGACGCTTTAACTCTGGATATTGATTGATTTCCTGGCACATGGGCCCTCAAGGAAAGACCAATTTGTGATTTCGTTTCTTGGCATTCATATTGAGAGAGTAGGCTCCAAATTGCAGTAGCTTTACGGAATGGAACTGCAAATTCCTTTCATGATTTTGTCATTCAGCTAATTGAGCTGGTTAAGGCAATGCAATCCAATGACATATCCAAAGCCGAACTTAATCATGCTTGCAGACGAAATGCTAAGATTTTGAAGGGTCTTTGACACTTGAGTTTTGATATTATGATATCTGTATTTGAATAGCTTATTATATAGTATTGGCATTCATTAACTAGGGTGCATTTTTCTTTAATCTCAAGCATGCAATTTGCACCTTGTGTTCAATTTCTTATCAAACAGTCCAATTCCCCAGATGCGTCCTCAGACTGCCAGACGCAGGCAAGAACAACTTGAAAAGCGATGTGCAAGATTCAACATGGCCCATCTCACGGTTAGCATCGGTGAGGGCTAAAAGGACAGTTAGGGGGCAGGGGGCGTTTGGATTGTAAGTTACTTTAGATGAGCTACTTATGCCTTTAGTAGCTTATCTTGGTTTCTACTTATTCAGTAAATAAGTTTATTTGGTAAATAACTAATTTATCAGTTAAAAAGTATAAACGCATGTTTTGTTCCCAACATCACATATTTATCTCTCGAGTTTGTTTGGTCTACCCTCATATTCACCGTCCATCATGTGGGGCCAACCTTTGATGTGGACTGTTCATTGTGTGGGTCTCACTTTTGATGTGGGTCATCCATCATGTTGGGCCCACCTTTTTTTTGGACTGTCCATCATGTAGGTACACTTTTGAAGTGGGTTGTCCATCATACTGGCCAGCTTTGGATGTGGGTATTTATCATTAAGGTTGACCTTTAATGTGGACAATCCATTATGCAAGCCTACATTAATATGGGGTCATCAATCATGTGAGGCCCATCTTTGATGTGAACTGTACATCATGTAGGCCCACCTTTGATGTAAACTGTATATCATGTAGGCCCACCTTCAATGAGGACACTCCATCATGTGGGGGCCTTCTTTTGTCTCATTAGACATGGACCATGACTCTGAGAGAGAGAGAGAGAGAGAAGTAGAAAAGTAACAAGTCAAAACGCTATTAAAAAAATATTGAGATAAGTAACTTTTAGCATTAAGTTACTTTTAGAACAATGCTTACCAAACAAACCTAAGTGCAAAAAGTAGCTTAATAACTTAAAATACGTTGAAAAGTAACTTATTTGTTGGTATCCAAACAGGCCCTTAATATGAGCTTCATGCACCGCTCCATATCCAACTTCACATGGTTCCACTTGTTACTTTACGTACTTGTCAAGCGGTTCATCAGATAGGCCACATTTGCATAGATTACCTGCCTCAGAATTGCAATGGAGAATATGGTTTAACCGAGTAAATGGCCTTTGACATGCCAGTAGAGGATTCACGTGGCTGATCCCAATTTCGTTGTCCCCGCTTAGATGATGATCAACTTGCCAGAATTCATTACCCAATCAATCCATTACGTGCAAGTCACTTGTATGAAAATGATGGAGATTTTACAACAACAAGAAGAAAAAAAAAATCCAATAGGATGGTCAACATTCATGCATACGCATCACCCAACCTTGGGTGTCAAGGTTCAGGCCAGATGGGAGTGCATGTAGCTCAGCATAAGTCTCTGAGCTTTGTGGTTTGGGAAAAAAAAAATGACTACATTGGTGATAACAATCTGGTGGAATGCAGGATGTCCCATTTAAGGTGTTGTGAATTCAATTTCTTTCCATCCATTAAATATCAGTTGGACGCTTACATTTTTCTGCCTTAGTATACCATCCTGAACTCCCGCTGCGCACTAGAGCCCCAAAATACATCTTTAAGTCCATCAGAAGATGTTTATCCATGTTTGCTAGCAATAGATACAATGCAGCATTTTTCTCAAGTCCTAACATACTTCCTAGTTGTGCTTAATACATACTAATAGGCAACATTAGATGTGGGATTAGTGAGAAGATCATACATGAATGCAGCAGACTTTTCTGCAAATTCTGATGTAGAGCCAAGTTGGATCAGAAAAGACTCGGTCGACGATAAAAGTGATCTGGACCGTCGGACCCTAGATCGGGCGTATCTCGCAATCCAGAATGAGTTAGCTGACGTAAAATATATGATTTTGGGGTAGAACGAGCTACGTTAGCCAACCAACCCCGCTATGCCGGGTTGCGCAGCCCGGAATTGCGAAAAACCCCTGGATCGACAGTCGTTTCCTTATTTTAATTTCATTTTTACTATAAATAGTAAGTTTTAGTTTGATTATAATTCTTCATCCATCGAGCTTTAGGAGTTGCGCCCAACGTGAAAAGAGCTTAAAATAATTAGGAGAACGGTTTGGTGAAGCCAAATAGGACACTTACTATTTTTGGCCGAAAACCTTGCGCACTAGTAGACATCATGACCGTCTATAAATAGTAAGTTGACTATTTATAGTAAGTCGCGATTTCTAGGAGTTTTAGTTTTAATTTGATTCTGATTTCTTTCCCATTGCTTGGTACCCTTATTTAAAGGGTTGTGAACTCGTTTTTAGTGATCAATTAATCAATTTCAAATTTCTTAGAATTTATTTCTATTTTCTTCTTTCTTTCCTCGGGGATTCGAGAAGTCTCTGTAAGGAGTTCAGAGAAGCTCCGTGGATTCGGAGTAGTTATCTTTATCACATTCATCCTCGCGTCAATTGATATCAGAGCGAGGATTCCCCTCGGGCCGATGACAAACAATGAAGGTATGAATCAAAATCCTGTGGACGGTAATCCATGGATTTGTTATCTTTCGGAAAGAATGGAAGCTTTTCACCGAGAGAGTCAGTTGACCATGCAAGGGCTGCAGGCAACCCTCGACCGTCTTACGAATGCGCTACTTCCGCCCCGAGCCTTAGGCGGTGCTCCACTACCTATGGTTGCTCCACCACCTATGGTTGTTGTACGACGCAACCCCGATTTCCATAGAGCACTACCAGTAGCAAACTATAGGGATTCAAGTTCTAGCGACAAGAACCTTAATGAGAGTTTTGCCCGACGACCAATCCATGGAGGTGATCATCTAGATCGTGCTGAAAGAGACTATCGAGGTAAGGCTGAACTTCCTAGTTTTAACGGTTTATTACGTATAGAAGATTTTCTTGATTGGCTAGCCGAAGTAGAAAGATATTTTGATTATACGGACGTGTCAGATCATAAAAGGGTAAAATTGGATCCGTTTAAATTAAAATCTGGTGCTTTTACATGGTGGGAACAATTATAACTCTCACGAGCCTGTCAGAACAAGGCGCCCATCTCATCATGGCCACGAATGAGACATTTTCTTCGATCACGATTTCTCCCCAATGATTATGAATAGATACTATTCCAGCAATCTCAAAATTGTCAACAAGGAAATTGAACCGTCATAGATTACACTGAAGAATTCTAGTAGTTGGCTACACGAAACAATCTGTCAGAATCTGAGTCACAGAAGGTTGCACAATTTATAGGTGGGTTGCGGCCGACAATTCAGGACCGAGTTCAGATGTACCCAGTCGGGACCGTGGATGAAGCAGTTCAATTGGTGGGTAGGGTAGAAACACAACTTGTAAGAGCTTCTGCTCGTCCATATCCTTCAACTCGACCCCCATGACGGGTCCCACACAGGATCCAGTGCTGGCACGAGGAAAAGATCCAGTAGGAGAACGTCTTCAACCTCTTATAACCGCAAACCGTGATACAGGGAGCAACTCATCCAGACCTCAACGTGCAGCACCCACAACAGCGAGCCCGAATAGGGTTCTAAATCCTTATGCTCGGCCAAGGTCGAACAATTGTTATCGCTGTGGCCAGTCAAGCCGCTTATCAAACACTTATCCTCAATATCCCGCAACACACTTGATTATAAATGAAGGGGGTACTGAAGATGAGGCTACAGAAGAAGACCATGACTTTGATGAACATCAACAAACCACTAAAGAAACAGCATGTGACGATGAAGTGATGAGCGAGGATTGTGACGAATTTCTAGGTGTGAGGCGATTGTTGTATGCCCCACGAAAGGAATTACATCCACAGCGACACAATATATTTCGTACTCGGTGCAGTGTCAACGGAAAAGTCTGTGATGTGATCATAGACAGTGGTAGTAGCGAGAACATCATCTCAAGAGTGATGGTGAACAAGTTGCAGCTATCGACAACGAAACATCCTTCCCCATACTCAATTGGCTGGATAAAAAAAGGTGAATGAGACCAAGATAACTGAACAATGCACTATCTCATTTTCAATTGGCAAAAATTATAGGGATTAAATACTTTGTGACGTGGTCGACATGGAAGCTTGTTATATACTACTCGGTCGACCTTGACAGTTGGACCATGATGCAACCCATCGAAGACGAGATAATGTCACATATTCGTCAAGGATAGTCGAAAAATAATCCTTGCCCTTATGGCACCAGAGAACCACCCGGAAGCCTCTAAAGTGGATGGGAGTTCCCTCTTAACCATTCGGGATTTCATGGAGGAATCCAAAGAAACCGGCGAGGTATATGCCATAGTGGTGAAGGGCGAGGAAGAAGAACCCTCAAACATTCCTCCAAGTTTAAGACTGTTGCTAAACGAATTCAAAGAAGTCTAGCCTGAAGATTTACCTGATGGATTGCCCCCCATGAGGGACATCCAACATCACATAGACCTCGTCCCTAGGCTAGTCTGCCCAACCACCCTCATTATCGGATGAGTCCGAAGGAGTGTGAGATACTTCAGGGGCAAGTGGAGGAATTGATCCGTAAGGGTCTCTTGAAAGAGAGCATGAGCCCATGTGTCATACCAGCATTATTAACGTCAAAAAAAATAGAAGCTGATGCATGTGTCTCGACAGCCGGGCAATCAACAAAATTATCATCAAATATCGGTTCTCAATACCACAATTGGACGATATGCTCGATATGCTAGAAGGGGCCAAGGTGTTCTCTAAACTAGATCTAAAGAGCAGATACCATCAAATTCGTATCTGACCCGGTGATGAGTGGAAAATGGCATTCAAAACTAAGGAATGTTGTATCAGTGGCTGGTCATGCCCTTCGGCCTATCGAACGACCAAGTACTTTTATGCATTTGATGAATCAAATTCTAAAACCGTTTGCTGGCTGATTTTTGGCAGTATATTTTGATGACATATTAATATATAGCCAGGATGAGGCGGAGTACAGGAAACATCTCAAGTAGGTGCCGCAGATCCTACAAATTAACAAGTTGTACCTTAACTTGAAGAAGTATAGTTTTTTAATTGACAGCCTGTTGTTTCTAGGATTTGTTGTAACATCCACAAGCATTCATGTGGACGATAAAAAGGTGCGAGCTATTAGGGAATGACCGATCCCGACAAACATTACGAGGTGAAGAGTTTTCACGGGTTGATGACTTTCTATCATCAATTTATGCGAGATTTTAGTACCATAGTCATGCCTATAACAGATTACATAAAAAAGGACCATTTCAGTGGACCGATAAAGCTGACAAAAGCTTTTATGAGATCAAGTATCGTTTGTCTACAACACCGGTCTTGGTGCTTCCTAATTTCGACAAATTATTTGAGGTTGAGTGTGACGCTTCATACGTCGGAATTGAGGGAGTATTATCATAGGAAGGCAGGCCGGTAGCCTTCTACAGCAAGAAGCTCAGCGAAGCCCGAAAGAAGTAATCGACTTATGAGCTTGAGTTGTATGCGGTTGTTCAGGCGCTGCGACATTGGCAGCATTATCTGATTCAAAGAGAGTTTGTTCTGTACACTGACCATCAAGCATTAAAGTTTATTAGTAGTCAGACTAATATGAATCGTATGCATGCTAGATGAGTTGCGTTTTTACGGGAATTCACATTCATTCTGAAGCACAAGTTAGGGCAGTAAAACAAGGTAACTGATGCACTTAGCCGTCGTGCATCACTACTTGTTACGATGAGCAACAAGGTGGTCGGCTTTGACTATCTCAAAGAGCTGTATGTCGAGGATGAGGATTTCAAAGATTCTTGGGTGAAGTGCCAAGAAGGTCATCCCAGTGACCTTCATATACAGGATGATTTTCTCTTCAAAGGGAATCGATTGTGCATCCCCCAAAGTTTTCTGAGGGAGCAGATTATTCAGGAGTTACATGAAGGTGGCCTCGGTAGACACCTTGGGCGAGACAAGACTCGAGCTCTTGTGGAAGAGCGGTATTACTAGCCGCAATTAGGACGTGATGTGGGAAAAGTCGTACAACGTTGTCATGTTTGTAAGGCGTACAAGAGACAATCTCAGAATACGGGCCTTTACACCCTGTTACTTGTGCTTGACGGTCCTTGGGAGAATTTATCAATGGACTTCGTGCTTGGTTTCCCACGAACACAACGCGGTATGGATTCGATGTTTGTGGTGGTAAATCGTTTCTCCAAGATGGTATACTTTATCCCATGCAAGAAGACTCTCGATGCAACACACGTGGCGAATCTATTCTTCAGGGAGAGGTCGTACGACTACACAGGGTCCCCAAGACCTTTACTTCTGATCGTGACATAAAGCTCATTAGCCACTTTTGACAGACTTTGTGGACTCGATTCGATACACGACTTCAATTCAGCAGTGCTTACCACTTACAGACTGATGGGCAGACCGAAGTTGTGAATCGTATGTTGGGAAACCTCCTTCACTGTATTTCAGGAGAAAAACCGAAGCAGCAGGATTTGGCCTTGTCTCAAGCAGAATTTGCATTCAACAACATGGTGAACCACTCGATAGGGAAATCACCGTTCCAGATTATCCGTGGATGAGTGTCTCGTCACACGCCTGACTTGGTCCCTCTGCCCAAGCACCTAGGCACGAGCATTGCAGCACAACATATGATGGACAAGATCATGGGCATCCATACGAAAGTGCAGACCAAGCTACATGCCTCGAACAAAAAGTATAAAGAACAAGCAGACAAGCACCGGCGACAAAAAGTGTTCTAAGTGGACGACTACGTTATGGTCCATTTGCACAAAGAGAGATTTTCGACCGGGACGTACAACAAGTTGAAAAATAAGAAGGTTGGACCTGTCCCAATCATTCGAAAGATTAATGACGACGCTTATGTTGTTGATTTTCTAGATGACATGACAATCTCACGGACTTTCAACGTCGCGGACCTGACCGAGTATCATAAACCAGCGCAGGATGAGAACTCAAGGACAAGTTCTTTTGAAGTGGAGGGGACTGATGTAGAGCAGGTCGCAGACAGTTTCATGGCCAAGATGGATCAGAAAAGGCTCGGTCGATGACAGAAGTGATCTGGACCGTCGGACCTTAGATCGAGCGTATCTCGCAACCCGGAATAAGTTAGCAGACGTAAAATATATGATTTTGGGGTAGAACGAGCTACTTTAGCCAACCAACCCTGCTACGCTAGGTTGCGCAACCCAGAATTGCGAAAAACCCTTAGATTGACGGTCGTTTCCCTATTTTAATTTCGTTTTTACTATAAATAGTAAGTTTTAGTTTTGATTATAACTCTTCATCCGTCAGGCTTTAGGAGTTGCGCCCAACGTGAAAAGAGTTTAGAATAATTAGGAGAACGGTTTGGTAAAGCCAAATAGGACACTTACTATTTTTGGCCGAAAACCTTGCGCACTAGTAGACATCACGACCGTCTATAAATAGTAAGTTTACTATTTATAGTAAGTCACGATTTCTAGGAGTTTTAGTTGTAGTTTGATTCTGATTTCTTTCCCATTGCTTGGTACCCCTATTTAAAGGGTTGTGAACTCATTTTTAGTGATCAATTAATCAATTTCGAATTTCTTAGAATTTATTTCTATTTTCTTCTTTCTTTCCTCGTGGATTTGAGAAGTCTCTGTGAGGAGTCCAGAGAAGCTCCATGGATTCAGAATAGTTATCCTCATCACGTTCATCCCTGCATCAAATTTCAATGTCTGATTGATGAGCAAGTATGATGGTCCTAATGATTATCCTACAGATATTTCATGTGCATCTCTTAATTGTTAGGGGATTTTAAAAAAAAATCCTCACAACGTACTCAGGTGCGATATACTCCCGAGACTACATCTTTTGGTGAAACTGGTTATCCCTCAAGACCAAAATGGTTATTGGGCTGTCAAGATCGCTGCAGGCCATACCCAAAGGCATTCCTGTAATAGGTATTGCCTTTGGTAAAGTTATTAGGTAGAGGTGCTAGCATGGTCAATGTACATAACAAAGTATTTCTAATGATATGTGAGAGCAAGGTATTTCGGGTCCTTTATCGACAAGACAGATCACAGCATATACATAACAAAGTCCATATATGAAGAAAGAATACTCTTCATTAAAAGGGGCATTGATTTAACTCTTTCGAGTCCCAGCCAAAAGGTAACCTTGTCTAGGCAGGCCTGTTTGGCTCAGAATCAGATCCAAATGCTAGTTGGATTGAATTTGGAAAATTAGAAGGTTTAGGCTACAATTTTCCAACATGCAAAACTGCAATGTTAAAAATAAAAATAAAGAAAATAAAATCAGAAATGGTGCTCAGCGGGTGTGGGAGAAGCTGAAAATGTGGAAGAACTGAATGCACGGTGGAATATAATTACGATAGAAGTCTCATGTTCCAGCTAATTTCATAGAGTACGCAATTCGTTAAGTCGCACACATATCATGAGCTAAGCCTGGATAAATTGTCTTAGTTAAGTTTTCAAATAGGGACTTCATCATGCAAGGTGTGGATGGGCAGTAGGCAGCACTTCCTCCTGAGAATTGGGGGTCTCAGAGAAACAGCCCATCTGGGAAGTAGGCTCAGTCCCAGTGCCGCTCCCTATGTTGTCAGTCACCTTTGCCGGAGGATACGGCGTTTTGCTCACCAGCCTGCAAAAAGAAACAAGTCGATATGTAATTGAATGTAGGAATAGAAGATAGATTTTGAGAAAACCCATTTGATATGGAATATATGAGAGAGTTCTATTATTTTGAAAGGTGGAAAGAATTGCAATTTACAGTGCAGAAAATCAAATGACCATATGATATCATGATATGAATATCCAACTTAAGGACCTTTCCCCAATCAGAAGGTTGTGCCTCTGTGAGGAAGGAAAAGAGACACCTCTTCTTTTTTTCAGCAGTGACCAAAAGTTCATTAAAGATTTGAAAATATGACATAAGAGAAGAAACTGGCCGAAGCCCCAGGTTACAGTAAAGAGTATTAAGCCACCAGCTTACACTTGGAGAAATGCCCGCCTTAGATAATATTAAAACAAAAATTAAACTCCTTGCATGTGTTGTAATTTCTCCAACCCACTACATCTCATGGACCATAAGTCTTCCTACTTGCCCAACAAGGGATGGAAGAGTAGTTTAAATCCGATTTCATGGAAGAGAGTTCCTTCAAAGAGATTTCCTTACTTTTTGGTCAGGTGCGAAAATCTTTTCCACCATTACACTCTAATCAAGATCATCTCCTTGGTTAAGCTACAGCCATCAAATCTTTTCTTACTACCTCTACCAAATTCCTTTTGGACCTTCCCTTGGCCATTTTAGATCCTCCAACTTGATCCAACACCCTCTAACCAGAGCACTTCTTGGTCTCCATTTTACATGGTCAAACCATCTAAGTCTACTTTCTCGTCTTATTACCTATTGGTGCCTTCCCCCAAATACGTTCATTTCTAATTCTATCATTCTTCATCTTGCTACCATCTCGACATCCTCATTTCATCCGCACTAAAGCATATGAATGTATTGTTCCTCGACTGCCCAACACTCTTATCCCATAAAGAAAAGCTGGTCTTATAGCCATCCTATAAAATCTCCCCTTTTGTTTTGAATGGTATGCAGCAACCACATAGAACTCCAGCGGCACCCTTCTATGCAGATGATCTTCCAAAAGGGGAAAAAAGGGGGTGAGGGTGATAGTGCACCCTAAACAAAAAACAGCTGGTCTTATAACTATCCTACAAAATCTCCCCTTTAGTTTGATTGGTATACAGCAATCACATATAACTCCAGAGGCACTCTTCTAGTAGCATAGTTCAAAAACTCGAAAACTCGACTCAATGTCTAGCCAACTCAAAGACTCTGACTCGATATTTTAATAACCACATTTCAACTATTTAGGTGGGGATGAAATTCTTAAATTTCTTAAAAAGTGATAAAAGTTTAAAATGTCCAGAAGATGGAAAAAATGCGGTTGATGAAGGGCCAGTAGCATCTTTGAACTTCTGTTGCTTAGGTTACCTGTTCAAATCATGTTACATGCATTTCACTTTTTTTTTAAATAGAACTGTTGACTGGGCGAGTTGACTCAGTCAAGTCATGCCAAGTCGAATCAAGTCAACCGAATTTTAGAGTCGACTCGACGAGTCTTGTTGAGTCTGGATCTAGATGATCTTCCAAATTGGAGAAAATAGATGACAGTGGTGATAGTGCATTACCTGTCCCTTCGCTTCTCTAAGAAACGCTGAAGAGAGTGCCTCCTTGCAATCGGAAGTTCTACAAAAATGATAATAGAAATGATGGGGCAGTTACTAATAGATGATGATGAAGACAAATGAGAATTTAATGAAGCTTTTGGATTTAAAATTTTTACCAGCTTGCAGCTTGCTAAGTGGATTATTTTGACTGGGAAGAACTTGAGCCTGTGGAGATGCTGCTGCTGAAGTGCTCTGAAGGGATGGAGATCTTGTGAGAACTGGTGATGCAGCAGGAGAACTGACCACAGCATTCTTCATGTTATTAGTATTAGCAGCAGCAGCTGCTGCTGCTGCTGCTGCAATAAGCATAATTGCCTGGGCCTATTTAGAGTCACAAAACCAACAGATCAGTCAATATCTTAGCAAGGGAATCTTCTAAGAGTATCCAGCGGGAGAATGAAAACTGACCTTTTCAGGGGGAACTGCATCATAAACACTGACAGATCCAGAATAGAAAATGGTAAGCTGAGCAGGAGGTGCGGGAGTGTTCGGCGATGGCGACATCGTCATGGAGTCAGACCTCAAAACAAACAAGCACCAAGAAATTGTGAGCCCTAATTCTTAAGACTTTGGTTTGACCTCACAGGCATCTCAATATGGACAATGATTATGTTGCATTCATCATGTGCCCGTGGTATGTTTATAGCCATTACATGGGTGAGAATGAACTTAAATTGTCAAAGACATTTGCACTAATGTCATGCTCATGTGATTGCATTCATGATCAATTCATGTGAATCATGGGCGGCTCAACATTTTTGGGGGCCTTAGGCAAGTCATAAAAATGAGGCTTAGAATTTAATTTTTTGAGAACTTAATTAGCAATAAAATAGGTAGTTGTGGTCCTAGGTTTTAGGAGAAGAATTTATTGGGAATGATGCTATTATTTTGAAAAGAGATGATAGAGTTAGACTGTTATTATTGATAGTGCTAGTTTCTAGGATTTGTTTTTTATTTTCAATTTCAAATTTGTCAACTAATTTTTAGATGTTCCTATTTTGTAGGCCTTTCAATAAGTTTTATTTCAAAAATTTTAGGCTTTTTCTCTTTTTCTTAATTTTAATTTTAATATAATATAAGACCTTCATGATTAAGAAATTATAATTTTGCTATAATATAGGGCCTTCATAATTAGGGGGCCTTAGGCGATTGCCTCACCTGCCTACCCCTTTGAGTCGCCCCTAATGCGAATGTTAGAAATAGGATATTTTATGCACGTATCTCGCATGCTAGCAAGCTCAGTCCAAAATTATTTATCATTCGGGAAGGAACTTAGTTGTTTGTCAACTAAATTATAATCAAATAAACCTATCAATTGTCATAGAGCCACATAAGGGTCATTTGGATGAGCCTGTGTTAAGGATCAAATATTGCATATTATCCCCCATTTATATCTTGGTTTTATGAACATGATGATGTTTAATGTTCTATTTTACTCATGTTTGTGTTACAAGGTGAATTTAAGAACTTGGATTGAAATTGATGCTAAAAGCATGGATTTGATGCTCAACAAACCCCAAGGCAAGGGATGGATCTTAGGAGACCAAGATTGAAGAATTCACATGCGAAAAGAATTCGCATGCAAAAGATCCAAGAAAATCAAATGAGAAATGAAGAGAATCAAAGATTTGAAGTGAATAAAAGAGATCCTGAAATCGTCCTGAAAAAGCATATTCTGAAACTCTGGGTCATTTTGTGAAATTGCGCAGAGTGAAGTCTATTTTAGAAAACTGTGCAGAGTGAAGTCTATTTTAGCAAACTACGTAAATTTGAGGCGGTTTCTAAAGTTTTCCAACTAGGTGCGAGAGTTGGAATTCCACAACTATAAATAGGACTCCCTAGGATGTTCCTAGGCATCTTCTAAGGTTTAAGGAGTGGAGCAAAAGGGTAGAGAAGCCGTCACCAAGAGTTTTTCTTCTTCTTTCTTAATTGTTTTCATGTTTTTCTTAAGAGACTTTGGTCCAATCATGTCTATGGTTGACTAAACCTCTTAGCTAGAGCTAAGAGGTGAAGCTTGTAGCATGATGGGATGTTTCTATTGCTATGATTCATGTTTTTGTTGAACTTCATAGATTCTAATTTGATATTTAAGGAATACTTTCAGTTTTTAATGATTTATTATGACTCAAATGACAGTGGATCTGCAATAACTTTGAGTATCTTCTTTTCCTGATTTGAGATTGTGAAATTAGTAAGTCATGTTGTTCACCATCGTCCTTTGGGCATGGTAGGGTGATGGAATCCCTCCTAATCTTCACAATTCTCCTGCTTTGAGATTATGGGATTGGTAAATCCTGTTTTTGCCATGGTCTCTTGGGCATGGTTTGATGATGAAATCCCTACCAATTATCATAGTTCTCCTTCATTGAGAATTAGGTTAATGAAAGTTCAGATTTCGTTTTACTGATATATTTTCCAATTGGATAGGATGGGACTCCAATTCTAATTGTGTTACTTAATCAAGCAAGAGGGCTCCCTGATCACTACAAGAAGATCTTTGGCACCCTAGTTCCCACCTTTAAATTCTTAGCTTTAATTACTTAATTCACAATTATTCTCTCAATCACTTCAGAATTAGTTTTACATCTTCTTCTAGTTCTACTTCTAGTTAATTTCATAAACGCACAAGATCAGTCCCTGTGGATTCGACCTCGGTCTTACCAAGATTATTACCACATCGCGACCCTACACTTGGGGTTGTGAACAGCCTGTTAATTGTCTGTGGATTACTTGCATAACACAAAGTATCCACTGATGTCTCTAACTCATGGATAGTAAGTTAAACTTACACTGTGAGACATGCCTTTTACCTTAAATGTTGTAAACCATTACCAACAGGTTGTAAGTTAGATCTTTGAAACAATCGTTGTGGTTTTTTAACTCTAGCGGCCTTGTCGTTTATCCTTACACTGTATCAATTATATTGGATAAAAGTTACCTTGACATGTTAGGTATGGCTATTTATAGTTCTGTCCGTCTTGCACAGTCTGGAAAGCACTCAAAATGAGTCTAAGGACCTGTTTGTTCTGAGGATAGAAAATATAGTATGGGATAAGCATCTAGTGCAAAGATGCAAACATCGTAGCTTCTTTTTTTTTTTTTTGTTTCTAGCATCCCTTAGAAATCAAACCATAGTACATTTAACACTGAAATTTCTTCTCGAGGACATTTTCACCCTTTTTAACACTAAAAGGACAACGCAAGAAGAGAAGATATCACAAGTACACCTTTTGCAGCCTATGTTCCCACGAAATATATTACATCCCACTACGAAATAAACACTGTGGTTTATGTGTTTGGTGAGGTCCAAAGGCATCATGCCAAGATCTTTTTGTCAAACACAATAGATAATTATGCAATATCCATTGATTTGGATAACTTTACCAATTGCTTTCTAAATTCATTTAAAATTATTGGGATTGAGCCCATATCTCAATGGTAGACAGAGCATGTTTCAATAATTGGGTCTCGGTTTAGACTTTCAAGCCCAGCTCACCTATAAAAAAAAATCATCATAAATATTATATGATCTTCACTACATGTAATATGGAATTAACACCCTAAGATCTATGATGCAGGACATGGAAAATTAAATGTGATATGCAAGATCTCAGGCTTTAGATCATACTAATTCAAAACAATACATATTAATTCCACATCCTACACAAAAGCTCAAACATTCAAGTAAAGGAGAATCTGCACGGGTCTAGGCCTACATAGGTTAGGGCTAGTTCTGTTAAAATTATAAACCAAACGATGCTCAAAGATAAGCAATAATCATCCACACATGCACAACAATCAGTCCCTAATCCAAGGGATTCACTAATTTCAATTTAAGAAACCCTAAGGTGAGAAAATGGGCAAAATAAATTAAGGATAGTGCAATATAGGGTTAGGGTTTATGAAAAAACTGGTATGAAATGATAAAATAAGAAGAAAACCTGAACCGGAAGACAGTTCCCGCACGTGGACAGCAACAATGGCTCAAACGCACGTGCGTGTGATCACGGTCGCACGTGTGTGGGGCCCACTATTCAGAAAAATGCCACCTTGGCCCTGGTCGGCCAGGGATGGATTCCAAAACCCCCAAATCTCAACTTGATCCAATGCACGGTTTGTCCGTGGTGCTCCACCGAAGTTTCAGCCCTCCTGCAGGGCCAGATTCTGGAAATATGTTGTAGAGAAAAACGGCTGCAACTATTGATAAATTTGCAGATGGAATGCTTGTAGGAGAAGAGAAATATGGATGGAAGAAGGTGGGGGCTAATCAGGATAGATGTGGCTTCACACCACAGTAGTTAACCCTTCGAAGAAGGGAGGGCTTCGCACCCAATTAGACTTCACAACTCAAAGAGTAGGAAAACATAAAATTTTTATTAATCTCCAATAAATCAAAAGAACTACAAGGGGTACCTATTTATAGGAAAACCATATACCCCAAAACTCGCGCCATGTGCACAACCTATTATTTGGCGATGAAGTAAACTAAAATAAAAACCAAACAAAAAAATCTAAAGCGTTCATGATGTTCTAAATAATAACAATAAGCAAAACCTAAAATATAAAATCAATCCGACTAGTGGGCTACGATCATGAGATCCTATGGTGGGCTTTTCTTGATTGTCGGGCCCACTCTTTTGAATCAAAACTTCGTCTCCTAACTAGAAGGCCCTCCCTAGACGTCGTCATTGATCCAGATCAACGGTGCGGTCCTCCTTCTGGCGTACGTGCGTAGGGGACGGCGTGCTTACACTTGTGCGCGTGATGTCCCCATCAATTCTCCCCGACTACGAAGATTTCGCCACTGGCGAAATAAAACTCCTGAACCGCTCCGAAATGTCAGAATCAAGTATCTAAAGCTCTTCCTCAGTGAGCCACGTGATGCCTGAAGCTGAGCGTAACTTCCATTTAACCAGGTAATTCTGAAACCCACCGTCCGACGTTGAAACTATCTGATGGTCCAGGATATCCTCTATTTCCTCTCTGGGTGTGTTAAGGTTAAGTATGGGAGGCAGAGGCTGGGAAGAAAGATCAAGAAGAGTAGGTATGGGAGGTAGAGGTTGAAAAAATAGGTCTGGATGAGTAAGTATGAGAGGTAGAGGCTGAAAAAATGGGTCAGGACGGGTAGGTATGGGACGTAGAGGCTGAGAAAATGGGTCTGGAATGGTAGGTATGGGAGGTAAAGGCTGGGAAGAAAGGTGAGGAAGAGTAGGTATGGGAGGTAGAGACTAAGAAAATGGGTCAGGATGGGGCCATGGTTCAAGGGATAAATATAGGGAATTAGGTTGAGTGGGCGAAGGGCCGAACAAAGTATCAGTGATCCCCTGAAAAGTAACTAGATCCTCAACATCGAATGTGAAACTAATTCCCATGGAAGGTGGAAGACCTACCTCATACACATTGAGACTGTTTCGTTTTATAATTTTGAAAGGTCCAGCACTACACGCGTGTAACTTACGAACGGCCCCCGGAGGGTATCGCTCGGGCCTAATGTGGACCATCACAGTCCCTAATATTTAATTCTTTGAAACGTTTATGCTGGTTTGCAGAAAATTTGTAATGTTCATTACTAGTAGTAATCTTCTGCTTGATTTCTTGATGCCATGAATGAATGTGATGCACAAAAGACTCTGCAGGCTCTAACGCCTTATGGGACAGTGACATAGGGACAAGATCAATAGGTTTCCCAGGTTTATAAACAGTAACGACTTCATAAGGACTGAGACTTGTGGACCTATCAACAGAACTATTAAACGCAAACTCGGCTGTAGGTATTACGGTGTCCCATGTTCTAGTGTGCTCTATATCCCTTATAGGGGGAGACTCATCCGGTAGATCATCAGAAAAGACATCACATAACTCATCCATTACTGGAATAGCCTCAATGAGTAACTCCACACTAGCCTCTGGTGCACTCTTTCCAGCCACAAGGCCGCACATGTTGTACCCCTCAAAATAGTGGTCTTGATGTCCCTCATGGGGTGGGCGCACAAGTGCACGCCCATAATTGATTCCTTGACCAACTCCATTCATTAGTCTATCCTCCAGGCCACCTGCCTGAGGTTGGACATTTACCCCAATGGTGGGGTTTGTCCTGGCGATGGTACTTAGTCAGGTAATGCGCACATCAAGTTGTTCAAAGCATTAGTCCATTTCCAAGCGCTTATCCAAAGACTCGATCTGCTGGAACAACTTGTTTAGTGACTCTAGCAGTTGTTCCATGTTTAGTGTAGGGTGCAAACCAAAATTCAGCAATATAGTTGTCAAAATATAAGGGTTTGTTTTTTTTTTTAATAATAATTAAAAAATTAAAAAAAAAAAAACAACAACCTAGTTTCTAAAAACGAAAAAGGAAAGTTTCTGAAAACAAATTAAGAAAGTTTCTAAAAACGAAAAAAGGCAAGTTTCTAAAAATAAATTAAGAAAGTTTCTAAAAAAATAAATTAGGAAAGTTTCTAAAAAAGCAACCTAGTTTCTAAAAACGAAAAAAGGAATTTTTCTAAAAACAAATTAGGAAAGTTTCTATATAAAAAAACAACCTAGTTTCTAAAAAAAGAGAAGGAAAGTTTCTAAAAATAGAAAGCAAGTTAGTTTCTAAAAAAGAAAAAGGAAAGTAAACTAGTTTCTAAAAAGAAAAAGGAAAGGAAATTAGTTTCTAAAAACAGATTAAGAAAATTTCTAAAAACAAAAAAGGAAAGTTTCTAAACCTAGAAATAGAAAGCTAAGTTAATTTCTAAAATAATTTAAATAAGAGGATAACAGAAAATTTCAGCAGCTTATGTCAGGGTTTATGGACTTCTAAACAGTCATATATGATGAGAATTGATGCGTTATGAACATAAACAACTAAGCTCTAAACATGTAATGCATTCCCCTATAAGAACCTAAGCTTTGATAACAAATTTGATGCAGGACATGAAAAATTAAATATGATATGCAAGATCTCAGGCTTTGAATCATACTAATTCAAAACAATCCATATTAATTCCACATCCTACACAGAAGCTCAAACATTCAAGTAAAGGGGAATCTGCACGGGTCTAGGCCTACACAGGTTACGGCTGGATCTGTTAAAATTATAAACCAAACGATGCTCAAAGATAAGCAGTAATTATCCACACATGCACAACAATCAGTCCCTAATCCAAGGGATTCACCAATTTCAATTCAAGAAACCCTAAGGTGAGAAAAGGGGCAAATAAATTAAGCATAATGCAATATAGGGTTAGGGTTTATGGAAAAACTGGTATGAGATAGTAAAATAAAAAGAAAACCTGAACCGGAATACAGTTCTCGCGCGCGGACAGCAACAATGGCCCAGACGCACGTACGTGTGATCACGGCCGCACATGTGTGGAGCCCGCTATTTAAAAAAAGGCCACCTTGGCCCTGGTTAGCCAGGGATGGACTCCAAAACTCTCAAATCTCAACTCGATCAGATGCAGAGTTTGTGCGTGGTGCTCCACCGAAGTTTCAGCCCTCCTGCAGGGTCAGATTCTAGAAATATACTGTAGATAGAAAAACGGCTGCAACTATTGATGGATTTGCATATGAAATGCTTGTAGGAGAAGAGAAATATGGATAGAAGAAGGTAGGGGCTAATCGGGATAGATGTGGCTTCGCACCACGGTAGTTAACCGTTCGAAGAAGGGAGAGCTTCGTACCCAATTAGGCTTTACAACTCAGAGAGTAGAAAAACACAGAATTTTTATTAATCTTCAATGAATCAAAAGAACTATAAAGGGTGCCTATTTATAGGAAAACCCTATACCCCAAAACTTGCACCATGTGCACAACATATTACTTAGCGATGAAGTAAACTAAAATAAAAACCAAACAAAGAAATCTAAAGCGTTCATGATGTTCTAAATAATAACAATAAGCAAAACCTAAAATATGAAATCAATCCGACTAGTGTGCTAAGATCATGAGATCCCATGGTGGGCTTTTCTTGATTGTTGGGCCCATTCTTTTGAATCAAAACTTCGTCTCCTAACTAGGAGGCCCTCCCTGGACGTCGTCATCGATCCAGATTGACGGTGCGGTCCTCCTCCTTTTGGCGTACGTGCGTGGGGGGCGGCGTGCGTGCGCGTGTGATGTCATCATCAATCTAGCTTCAGCATCTCTATTCTCTACGGATGAATCTTACAAGTTTGTCTGTCTCCACTGGGTGTTGATTTGGAAAGAACACCATGTAGAACATTTCTAGGCATCTCTAAAAGAAGAGTTCTTTTCCATTTTTGTGATTTTGATTGTGAAAATTACTTTTTTAGGCTTTAAGTGTGTTTGATTAGCCACTTAATTAATTAATTTTGGAAAAACAATTTTCCAAATTTGTGCTTTTTTCCGCAACACCTAGCCCTCTGTTTCCTACGGTCATTTCTGCTTCCACAAACTTGCAAAAAGCACTCATAAAATGGAAGATCTCTCCCTCTTGTTGGAAGGTTTGTTATTTGTCACACGAGTGTAGTTTGTAGAGTTGTACATCTCCACATGTACCATCATGGTACATAGGCCCAAGATTAAATCCATCCACCGATTGGACTTAGCAAATCTCATCTCTAGAGAAGCTGGACGTTTGCGACTTTCCTATAATCCACGTCTATAGTGTTGTGGGGCCCACCACTATAACCATGCGAAGTCCGTCTATCCATACCGCCATATCATGCTAGAGTATGACTCCAAAAAATGAGGTAGATCCAAATTTTAAGTGAGCCACGCCGCAGGAAAAGTGAGGATTCAACACTCATCATTGAATGTTTTTCTTACGCGTGTTAACCAAACATGCACTTTTTCACATAAGCAATTCTGCAATTGTTAGAAGCAATGCCAAACAGGCCCTACATATCTTCACTGAGTCATTATAGTGTGTGTGTGTGTGCGCGTGTGCATGTGCGTGTGTGTGTGTGTGCGCGTGTGCGTGTGCGTGTGTGTGTGTGTAAAACATCTCCCTCTTTCTTGTTTGGTCTAAATTAGCCGAGTGCACTTTGTAAGGAGGCTATCTTCAAGAATCTCCAAGGAGTAAGGGTGCATCATATGGTTATACCTTTGCTAGATGTAATTTCAAAGGAGCACCCTCTGAGTCTCAAAGTACCCTAAGGAGGTCTTATAAGTCTACCCTAGGTGTAAATACAGGTAGACCCTAACTTAAGTCTAACCTATCTGCACAAGGTGCAATTTTGGAAAGAGCAATCCTAGTCTTCCTCGGGCAATGGTTCGGGCTGCCCATTCCTAAAGAGCATGGGCTTGGGCTGCCTATGTTAGGGGTGGATCATATACACTTGCCTATATTAGGGTTGGCAATGGGTGGATCATATAGGCTTGCCTATAGAAGGGGTGGCAATGGATCGGACTACCCAGTCCTAAAGAGCATGGGCTTGGGCTGCTAAACTGGCCCTAGGGCCGGGCTGCCTGGCTCAACTTGGGTGAAATGGCCCCGGAGGGCTAGTTCTTGGACCACTAGACTTGCTTTGAGTGTTGGCCTAGGGTTTGAAATCTAGGCCCACTATTTGGACTGGACTGGACTGGGCCAGGCCCAATGATGAATAACCCGGCCGGCCTGACTTGTTTCCCAGTGCATAGTACATAACACATAGGTATTAGTAACATAGATAGAGTTCGTAAACTAGTGTATATAGTAATATGTAGAACCTTGATACTATGGTACAATGTGATGGAATTTTTTTTTTATGGTTAGTAGAGTGTTATGTATGATACACAGGCACTTCTAAACTGCCAAATTGTGAATCCCATTTTAGATGGTGAACAATATATTGATGGATGCGTTTATTTAAGTCCATGAATATGGTGGATAATTGGATGGGGCATATACTTGGTTAAATGCTTTGATTTGACATAAGAGTCCCCCAAAAAACTTCGATTCTCTGGAGCGCATGAGTTATGAGTTATGACAGTTCATAAACACGCATTCACCAACCCTATGCCAATTGTACATGTGGCATACATGAAACTTATCTTTGCCACATGTGCAACTTTTCAGAACCAACAATGTACACTAACAATCTTCAAACATCTATCAAGGATGTTTGAACCATAAACGACACAAAACCCAGCCAAGTCAACTCAACTCAACAATATTTCGAGCCAACTCACCAGAAAATTTGCTCATAAGTCTGAGAAGATTGAGACTCAACAAGACTACTTAAGGCAACTCATGGAAGACTCAAACCCAAGTCACTTGGTTTATCGACAAAATGTCTCAACTAGTGGGTGACCTGTTTAATTCATAATAGAAGCACGAAGCTGGTAAAAGTTTAACTCACAACCTTAATTGTGAAACAAAAGGTCATTTCTACCACACAACCAACAACTTTCGCTGCTCATTTCAAGCACCTTTAAATATTTTATCTATTCAAAACTACTCTTTTATTATTATTTTTCTTTGAAGTATAAAACTACGTAAAAAAAAATTATTCAATCATTAAAAACTGAATTGAATCAAGTGAAGACTCTGTCCAATCTTTGAGTTGACCCACCGGTCTCGACTTCAGGTCGAGTTTTAAGATATTTGAACTGCGGTGTGAAATAGAAATTTCTCTAATACCTGCATTTAAGAACCCAATTGGTTCAAAAGGTAGGCCAGAAATTACTCAAATCAATGATTAAACAACTGTTAAAATATTCTAAAAGCAAAAGGAAAGGATAGTTCGCTGAGTTAAGTGTAGTATCTTATAATTAGGAGGCATTTCAGCTATAATGAAAGCTACATATGTATGTTATGAGGAGGAGATTCCAATTTCTCTAAATTTCCCTTCAACACCATACATATGACTATATGGATGATGAATATTTGAAGAACGGAGGGGATACAGAGAGAAATGAAATGATTGAAGATCTCAGTCTTCCAATTAGTCCTCTCCTCACACAAATGTGGACTGTTGAATGTTTCTTTAATTTTCATCATCCACTTGAAGGACACAAATTGGACAGCCAGCGTTGCATAACTGATGTGGATTTTTCTTCCGTGGACCATCTGTTGATGGGATTGCAATTTGGACAATCTAGATTCACAAACCATACATTCTTGTGTGCGTGAAAAAAGCGATAGATCCAGTACAGACAGAGAGTGGCTTTCAACGGAAGAAAAAAAAAAAAACTGACAGAAAGGATTGTCTGCTCAGCATGATTATCAGCCAAGAGCCATCTATGCACAGAAGCCGGAGTTGGAAGGCCCAGATCCACCTTCCCACCTACCATGTGTCCAGAAATTGAAGGAAGAACGTCCTTTCTAGGTGGGGTTTTCCTAAAATCTACAATTTTGTGAAGTAAAAGACTCGAATCATGAGTCAGGCGAGTTAAATAGCTGACACAGGCAAACCCCATTTTCTTTTCTACTCTTTTCTTTTTGAAACGAGAGAGAGAGAGAGAGAGAGAGAGAGAGAGAGAGAGAGCGTGGAAGAGGGTAATGAAGAATGAAAGGGGAGGAGAGGAATACCTGAGGGAGAGGTTATTTGTGTCTGTGAATCAGCTACTGCTGCTGCTGCTTTTCTCTGATGTTGGAAAATGGAGAAATGGTGTCTCCAGCGCCAGACCCTTCAAATGATGAAGGCGGAGAACAGAAGGTTAGATGTCTCTATCTTCTTCTCTTTCCTCTCTTTCTCTCTCCTGACTTCCTCCACACGGGATATAAGAACCAGAAAATATTATTAATATATTAAAGAGAGAGCGTAAAATATAGATACGCTCAAGTGGCTCGCGCTGGAAGAGATAGAAGATTAGATTTGCCGGACACAGCTAGATGGGCACATTAATACTGAATCTGGGCCACTAATCGAGTGAGGTCCACCCTCAAATTTCCATCCAACGAAATTGAGGTCCTCTCATTAAATACTGAGGTCGTTCTTTATCATTGTCTTCGTATGTACTGACATCTTAATGAGTGAATTACACATCATCAGTAAGTACAATCTGATGAGGAACAGGTTAGGTCACATGGCCCCAACTTTATGTATGCATTCTATGTCCACTGCTTACATCCTTTTATCCCTATCATTTTTAAGGCTTGATCGACAATGTAAGAGGTCCAGATCTTTGGTGGACCATACTCTAAGAAAAAGTGGTGATTGAAAAAGTGGTGATTAACCATTAAAAAAATTTCATGGGCCACATAAGTTTTATATCACGCCAATGCTTGTTTACTCTTCCAGGTTTTTGTAACCTTACCAACAAGTTAGATAACAAATAAACATTGCAAAAACATTACAGTGGACCTTGGGAAATTTTTAATTTGGAACGTCCTATCATCACTAATTGTGATGGTATGATCCACCTGAGATTTCAATCTCCTTCACTTTTGGACTCACTCCCGTCCGGAGACAATATCTAAGATGGAAGAACAACAGAATATAGAAACAATATATTATGGTGGGCTCCACTGTTAGAGTTGTGCAGTCTTGGGTGAGGCCAGATTGCATTAATCTGCTCTCATGATGGGTGGATGTTTTTGTAACCTTATCAACAAGTTAGATGGCAAATAAATGTTGCAAAAATGTTACAGTAGACCTTGGGAAATTTTTAATTTGGAACGTCCAATCATCACTGATTGTGATGGTATGATTCACCTGAGATTTCAATCTCCTTCACTTTTGGACTCGCTCGGGTCCGAGACAATATCTAAAATGGAAGAACAACAGAATATAGAATCAATATATCATGGTGGGCTCTACTGTTTGAGCCGCACTGTCTTGGGTGAGGCCGGATTACATTAATATGCTCTCATGATGGGTGGATGTATTTGTGAGAAATCCTCTCTATTCATCAATTGCATTGGCACGCCTTGATGCATAGACTGATATTAGTAGAGATCTAAAATGAGCCGGAGCACTGGAAAATCAGCTATTGTTGGTAGAGATCTAAAACTCAAGTGAGCTTGGGAAAATGAGGAAGAGACCTTTCAATGATAGTAGGTCAATATCCATTATTTCGAGTGGTGTGGCTCACAAGATCCTTACTCTTGCCCTGGTGGCAGACTCTCAAGAGTTTCAACACCTGGTCAAGGATTCGAGTATCCATAAATTGTGAAATCCCACTACGGTGTGAGTGTGTAACCAAAAAAAAAAAAAAAAAAGGGTGGTGTGACAAGGACATTGCTGTGGGCCACATGGCTCTTGTTATATGCAAGTTCAAGCCCATAGCAAGGGCACATTTGGATACCATCATGTAAACTAGTTTTTCTACTTAACAGCAATAGATAAGTGACTTATTCAAGATAAGCTTAATTTATGATTAGTTATAAATAATTTTTTACTTAAAAGTATATAATTACTTTAATTAATTTTTTAATTTTTCTACTTTTCATAAGTTGACGAAGAGATGCATTAGAAGAAACAAGAAAAGGAGAGAAACCAATAAGTTTGTTATTTTCTAAACATATGTATCTTCCTAATAAGCAAAAGCTAAGATAGCTTATCTTGGATCCAAAAGCCTTCTAAAAGTCCATGTGGAGGAAGCAACATGGGGTCAATCATCATCTTTACTGAGGAATTCACTTCCATCATTATTTTCATAAGTTAAAAATAAGACAGCAACTCAAGATTTAGGTTCATGTAATACTCAAATAAGCCACATGATAGAAAACTACATAAATTAAATGCTCTCCGCTGAAACATTGAAAAGGCCTAGAAGTTTTTGATGAGGCTAATATTTATATTTTCAGTTCATACATGATAATAACCTTAGGAAGGATTTTGATGTTGCATAGCAAGAAGATTTCAACCGTCCCTATTTTCATTCTCACTGTTTCTTGTTGTGTGGCCCACTTGTGTTTTGGATCTTGTGGCCCACTTGTGTTTTGGATCTTCTTAATTTTTAAGTTTCTATCTTATCATAAGCTTCCAAAACTGATGGATGGAGTGGATTTTCCAAAGACATCAGTTTGAGCCCCACATAACATCCATCTATAAGAACTTGGTGCTGCCGGAGGCATAGGTAATTAGCGTCGGAGACAATTCGAATGGGCGTGGACTACGTTGGAGCTCGTGCGACGTGCCACACATCGTCGCGCGAATAGCCGTGGTATTTTTAGATTAAAATTTTAAATGAAAGCAGAGAGAGGGTGATAAAGATGAAGAAGAAAAATTTTCAGTGATCTGGCATAGTGCCATAGTTCATACGCGTTCACTCAGAATATACCGTACCCATCGATTAAAACGTCCAAATCGTGGAACAGTATGATTATTTGTAAATAAATAACTAAAAATTTATGTACCATAACATCCAGCAGATAGCTGATCAAAATTAAAAATCAACGGTCCAAGTTCAACAAAATAAATGTCCATCAATCAGAATCAGGTTCTGATACCATTGATAAAATTGATGTTTCAATCATGTACTAGCTATAGTGGGCCCGCGATTTGGGAAGTTTCATCTGAGTTAAGCTCACACCACGTGTATTATTTGGAAGTGCATGGGCAGCTAATCTCAACACTCTACCAGAGTATCTAAAAGTCTACAAGAAAGAAAAAAAAAATCACACCCGACGACTTGAATTTAAGCACGTGCCATTCTTTGATTTGTTTTTTACTTGGGTTGTTTTTTTATATATTTTTACCAACAGTGGCAAAATATTTGGGTAACTGATTATGTGCGGCCCTGGCCTCACCTGGCTACGACGGTGCGGCCCTTTCTGTAGGGCCTACCTTGATGTATGTATCCTAAATCCACACCGTCCGTCCGTTATTCCTGATCATTTTATGACATATGAATCCAAAAATGAAGAAAATCAAATTCTCAGGTGGACCATACTATGAGAAACAGTGGGGATTGAATGATTCACCATTAAAACTTTTCTAGACCCCACCATAATATTTCTATAATGGTTATTTTGCCATCCGACCTGTCTATAAGGTCATGTAAACAGAAACCTAAATGAAGCGAAAAAAGTATATCAGATCAATCCAAACCTATTATAGACCATGGGAAGTTTTTATAGAGTCAATCACCACTGCTTTCTGTAATATACTAATATAGTTTACCTGATATTTGGATCTACTTTATTTTTGGGCTAATGACTAAAATGGTCAGAAAAAATTATATTAATCGCGGGTGAATATAAAATACATACATCTAGATGGCCCCATGGTAAAGGCCACACCTACTCTGCTCACTGAATACTTGAAAGGGAAAGGAAAGGCAGGCAGGCCCACAACTGCTTCCCATCCCTGTTGAGGCACTATGGCCGGTGTCCTTTGAAATATTCGGGAAATGAGTGCCTTTGATTCATAAGAAAAACGTGGATACCTTTGGTAGAACAGGACAATCGATGTCAGAACAACATGTACGGCCGTATTAAACTGTCCAAACCATGTACTTACTTTATAACCCTTTGATTGGATGGACCTTATCTTTAGATATTGGAGAATTTGGACCTTTGATTTTTTTAAAAAAAAAAAATTTTCATTTTTTTCATTTCAACCATCTGCGCTCTGGACTGTATTGAGTGAGGCCGGGTGGCACCTAATCCGTTCCTTAATAATTGAAATGTAAAGGAAAGGACCGCAGGCCTACGTGCTCCCCAGCCATGTTGGGGAACCCTGGCAAGTGGCTTTTGAAATTTTCGAGAATGAACACTTTTGATTCACGAGAAAAACGTAGATACCCTTAGTAGAGTAGGACAATCCTTGTCAAAGACAACATCGACGGCACACCAAACTGTCTACTCACTTCATAGCCCTTTGATTGGATGGTCTTTATCTCTGATTATTGGATATTGTTTGTTGAATCTGGACTGTTGGCTGTTTTTTCATTTCAACCATCCATCCAGTGGCCATCAATCAGATATTATTTTGTGTTAGTATGTGCGGAAGAGTGAGCCCTCAAGATCTGACGGTCTACACGATATGAAACCTTCACAAAATTGAAGATGAACGGTCCAGATCTAGCAGTCCACCTAACCACTACTGGAGCAGATGGGTCTAATCACCCCTCTGACTCTACGGTATAGATGGCCCCGGATTACGATCTATGGCTTAGATCGTCCCAAGAACAAGCTAAACGGACAAATTTCTATGTACTATTATTCCTCTTTTTACTCTCAATATCTTTTCACGAGTGAGTTTATCCTATTTATAGGAAAGGATGAGAGTTTGGAATATCTCCCGGTCTAAATCCGAATTCAAATTTGAATTTGAAATCTATCTACTAACGGAAGAGGCCGAAAGAGGCCTAAACTCATAGGACCCACCCAATAGTGATTGCCCATCAGTAGGCTCCATTGGCCTATTTCCAACATCTCCTACTCAATCACATTGTGAGATAGGCACAAAAATTTGTCCATCTAACTCACCTAATAACAATAAATAAATAAATAAAAATTTGCGATCAAAAGAATCAGAGGCGTGGGACTATCTGGATTACCGTAATCTTCTCACAAGTGTTAAAGTACTAAGTGACCACCTAACTAGTACTCAATAACCCAAGTTTTGCGATGCATGATCTAATCTGCATGACTACATCGGATAGAGTTAACTCCCAATCTAGAGTACTCGGCCAACATACGCACTTATCTAACTTATCAAATTATTCTAAAATCTCTATTTTCACAAACTTTGACTAAAATATTTTAAAGCAATATACATACATATATATACATATATATATTATTTGCAAAAGTGTAATAAAAATAACTCGATACTGCCGGCGAATAAGTCTTCAATCGCGTACTTTTAGTTCTAGAAACTTAGTGTAGCTGTCACGGGATCTTCCCCACGCAGATGTGTAATTTGGAATCAATCAAGCTGCTTTCCTAGCGTAATTGAGTCTGGCCAATCAAGGATCTTTTGTCATATTACACTAAAGTAACGATACTCAATCTCATCATCCTATACATAAGAGAAGGGTAGCTAAGGACACAAAGAGTTACCTACGAACTGACAACTCGCACATTGTAATGATTAGATCGAATCAAAGCAATCTCTAGATAAAAGGTCTCAGCAAGTAGCTACTATCTATGTCGTAAAGTAGATAATACTAGGTATATGTTGGGCATACAATACGCAGGTCATTCCATATAAGGTACAACTCATCTCATAACCTCACAACCTGGCTATAAATTTATGCCATAACATTAATCGCATGAAAAGGAATGGTGCGATTATGTTATTCGACTTAATCAATCTTATCTTCAATCTTTTAAGATTGTAGGCGGATACGACTCACTCGTATCCTCATCGTTTATTATTCACAATAAAAAGAAGTCCATACCTCAATGTATGGACATTGCCCCAAATATACCTCTCTCGTACATTCAAGGTTGGTCAACCCGTGCGAGTGGGTGACCGGCCTGCCGACAAAAATAGAAATCCTACATGATCTCATGGTAAATGTTGATGATCTACTTACCTAGTTAATATAAGTATTCAATACCGAATAAATTGAATGTGTTATTCATTAATGAAAGATCATAAGTACTAGATACAAGCTTATCACTCAAGCTTTCCTTAATCCCATCTACCTAACGTAAACCTGAAATAGATCTCTTGCTATAGGTTTCGTCATGGGATCAGTCATCATCTCCTTAGTAGAAATGTAGCTAAGGGCGACCTTCTTATCTCTCACTTGATTACGGATATAATAATACTTGATCTCAATGTGCATGGACTTTTAGTAGTGTTTAGGGTCCTTTACCAAGTCAATGACAGAAGTATTGTCTATCTTTAGCAATATAGGCTGATGAACGCTCGGTACAATACCCAGACCCAATAAAAATATGCGAACCTATACACACTCCTGAACTGCAGTACAACATGCAATGTACTCGACCTCCATAGATAAAAGAACTGTGGATGTTTGTTTCTTACTTGACCATGTGATGGCTCCCCTTCCGAATAAGAAGACATATCTTGAAGTAGACCTTTCCTCGTCAGTGCCATTACCCCAAGTAACATCAGAAATTCCTTTGAGCTCGTGGCTCCTTTCTTCATAACACAACATTAGGTCTTTTGTTTCTCTGAGATAGTGGAATATAAGTTTGACGACTTACCAATGAGGTTGTCCTGGGTTACTCTGATAACGGTTGACTATGTCAACTGCATAGCTAATATCTGGTCTGGTACAAAGCATGACATACATTAAGCTCCCTACTGCACTTGCATAATGTACTGAGGACATGACCAATTTATCAGCTTCAGTCTGGGGACACGATTTTCTGTCTAACTTGGTAGCTTTATCCATAGGGGTTTCAACAGCTTTTGAATTTTTCATCCTGAACCGCTCTAAGATCTTTTATATATAAATAGCTTGAGACGAGCCTAAAATTTTTTTAAGGCAATCCCTGATGATTTTTACCCCAAGAATAAAGTTGGTTTCACCGATATCTTTTATCTCAAAGTTTGAAGAAAGCCAATCTTTAGTCAATATCAATAATTGCATGTCATTACCAGGTAACAAGATATCGTCTACATATAAAGATAGTATCAAAACAGATCTTCCAAACCATTTCATGTATACACAATGATTTTTTTCACTCATTATGAATCCAAAAGTAGTGACGACTAAGTGGAACCTCATGTACCACTGTCTTGAAGATTGCTTCGGCCTATAGATAGATTTCAACAACTTGCAGACTTTTTTTGGATGCTCTTTGTCCACATAACCCATGGGTTGTTACATATATATCTCTTTATCTAAGTCACTATTTAAGAATGCAGTCTTTACATCCATCTGATATAACTCTAAGTTTAAACTTGTGACAATAGACAAGATTATATGGATTGAAGAGAACTTTGCAACAGGTGAAAAAGTCCCTCGTAATCAATGCCTTCTTTCCGTGTGAAACCTTTAACAATTAATCGTGTTTTGTACTTGTCCACTGTACAATCTGCCTTTCTTTTTATTTTTAGTACCCACTTATTACTATCGCTTTATGATTGGAAGGCACATTTGCGAGTTCTCAAACTTTATTCTTCTCCATAGAAGTGATCTCTTCGTCCATAGCAGTCAACCAATCGACCCAATTAGAAGATAATAATGCATCCTGATAAGAATCAGGTTCATCATCATCAATCACAACGCAAGAGAATCCCTGCCCCTCGATATCGAAGTATCTTCGGGTAATCAATCATCTTTCACTTCGACGTAACTCAGGAGTCTACTGATGTAACAACCCATACCCACACTATATGATATTGTCCGCTTGGGCACAGCCCGCACGATTTTGTTCTCGGAGTTTCCCCCAAAAGGTCTCATACAGTATAGGGTGACAACTCCATATATAACCACCACAATTTCAGACAACTCTTCCAATATGGGACAAGTTACGCTACAATCAACTGCAACAGTAGCTCGTCCAGCACGATAGCTCGCTCAGGCCCTCAGGCCCCGCCCACATCGTGCCCGCCCATATCGCGTCGGCCCATATTGAAGCAGTGACCGGGGCGTCACATTATCCCCCACCAAGGGCAGAGCCGTCCTCGGCTCTGATACCATTTGTAACAGCCCGCACCCATACTGTATGATATTGTCTGCTCTGGGCATAGCTCGAACCGTTTGTTCTTGAGGTTTCCCCTAAAAGGTCTCATACATTATAGAGTGACAACTCCACATATAACCACCACAACTTTAAATAACTCTTCCGATGTGAAACAAGTTACGCTACAGTCAACTGCAACAGTAGCTCGCCCAGCACGGTAACTCGCCTAGGCCCTTAGGCCCCGCCCACATCACGCCCGCCCACATTTAAGCAGTGACCAAGGCGTCACAGCTGAGATGTTCTCCTACTGTCCTGACAACTAACGAATTATATGAGCATCATCATTTTGAGAAGCGAAACTCCCACTCTCCTGAGATACATCGGGTATTTCAAAAAGTTCTATTAGAACCTTTTTCTTCATTCGGCTGGGGTATTTATCTTCAACGAAGGTTACATCTCGAGATTCTATCTCAATCTACCGTCCATAGTCCTCATAAACTAGAACGTATCCCTTTAAATGCATAAGGTATCTTATGAACACGCATTTAATGATTTTACTATTAAGTTTACTTATATGCGGAATAGGCAGTAAAATATATCTCAAAGATCTCCAAGGGCGTAGGTTGGCTAGAGAGGGAATCCTCCCAAATCACATCTCATATAGGTTCTTAGGAATATATTTGGATGAGACTATATTAAGGACGTAGACGGTTGTTAACAGTGCGTCTCCCCATAATGTGGTAGAGAGATTGACTTGTGTCATCATCGATCTAACCATGTCCAATAATGTCGTATTCCTTCTCTCAGCAACACTATTTTGTTGTGCAGTTTAAGCCATTATGTACTGCCAAACAATGCCCATGTTTTCACAATATGATTTGAACGTTTCAGATGTATACTCGCCATCTCTATCAGATCGAAGGATTTTAATCTTTTTCTCAAATTGATTTTGCACCTCAGCTTTATATTTAAGAAAATAATCAAAAGCCTCAGATTTATGTGAGATAAGATACACATATCCATAGCATGAGTAATCGTCAATAAAAGTGATAAAGTAGTGATGAGGGTCAAATATTGCATATTAGACCCTATTAATTACCTAAGTTTATGAATATGATACCGTTTAACAGCCTGGTTTAATCACATTTGTGATGCAAGGTACATTTGCAAGTGTGGACTACAAAAAGGTGCTAAAAGTGTGCATTTGATGCTCTGAGATCACCACAGCAAGGGACGGACTCCAGAGGACCGATATTGAAGAATTTACACGCCAGAGATCCGAGAAAACCGAGAAACTGAAGCTCAAGTGGCCTGAAAGACGTACAGAATGCAAGATCACAAGGTTTTCACCATCCGTTCGGTTCGAAACTTCTTATGTGGCCTGAGGACCATAAATTAACCGTACACGTCGAATTTCAACCATTGGATCCCTTTGAAAGTGGCTCAATGGATAGAACAACCCATGAATCTCTGATTCAGGGCCCACTCGAGAGCTGGATATGCTTCAATTTTGGAATCATTCCACTATATGAGGAGACAAGAAGGATGGACGGAGAAGATTTCATCTTGTCATCACAATGGACCCCATGCCACACCGAGTACACATAGGGGACACATGTAGACGCGGTGCACCGAACCATCCAACCCGATCAAAGTCGGTTTGACCGACGATTCTAAACAGAGAAAGGAGTTCTCTGTTTCATGTACGCAAGGCCGACCCCTAGGAGGATACATGGCCCACCTTCGTCATCTGGACGGCTGATCCAAGCCATCCAATGTGCTCAGAGGGAAAAACCGACCGTACACATGGTGGTTTTCCAGACTCAGACATGACAGTGAATGGAAACAGCGCCAATTCGTTGAATGGACGGCGGGTTTAAAAACTTTATGGCCCACACCGAATCCAATCTGAAGCCATGCATTCCCAACCGACTTTTCGACGCAAATCTGGTGGACGGTGTGAATTTTCTTCTCGCGATCATACAGTGGGCCACCGCAAGTTCAGATTTGATGTCCGTCACCTCTGCTTCGCAGCAAAGGCTGCGGATGATGTTTGTGGGCCCCACTCATCATGTGATTCGAAGATCCGGACGGCCCATTAGGTTTTAAAAGGCCGTCCTACCAAAGCCTAGATGACGGAATTTTAGGAGATAATGTATATCATATTTCAACCGTCAAAACGAAAGATGGACGACAATAAGAAAACTCCTGTGGGCCATGCCTAAATCAATCCAAAACCAACCCCTCTCTAACGGTTTTTCGAGAGGATCATAGTTGACGGAGTGGATTTCTCAAAATGATAGGGAATTGGGGCCCACCACCATCACAGCGTCGTCTCCGTGGGCTCTGTTTCGCAGCAGAGTCTGCGGTCAATCTCAGCGGGCCACCATCAGGGCCCATTGGCCTAATCGGGACCGTCCATTAGGAGCTTAAGGGCCCTATAGTTTAATCCTAGGTGTCTTCTTCTCTCCATGCGTGCGAGCATGTGTTGATCGTGATCAAAAGAACGATGACGGCAGAATGAATTCTTCCCTAAGCTGCATCAACAGACAGCCAAAACCGGTTGTCTACCCAGAAATTCCAAGGAGAAGTTGATGAATGGAGTGGATCTCCTGTCTGAGCTCTAGAACGGGCCCCGGAGAACATAAGCATAAGCAACTGTCTCCTGCTGCAACTGGAAGTGCGTAAGAGCTTCTTACGCACTTCTAGCCACCGTCTCCTTTGAAGCTATAAAAAGAGAGAGAGCTGACGGCTAGGGACCATCTGAGTTCGGCCGGAGCTGTGGAGTTTGGACGTCAGAAGAGAAAGAGTTTGAAAAGAGTTCTATTTTTCTTAGTATTATTTACTGTTTTTCTTTATGATTAATTATGAGGATAGTCTAATCATGAGTGGCTAAACCTCTTAGCTAGGGCTAAGAGGTGAAGCTTGTAGTGGGATGGGAGATTCAATTTTATGCTTTTAATTTAATTTTAATTTATGAATTGAATTTGATATTCGTTTTATTATGGGAATATTTTTTTAGTCTTAAATGGTCTGTTGTGACTGAAATTACAATGGGTCTGCAATGGCTTTGAGTATTTCCTTTCTTTTTCATGTTTATGACGTCAGGAAGCCCTGTTGTTCACCATCGTCTCCTGGGCATGGTTGGATGTCGGTACCCTTCTTGACTTTCATGGCATGTTGATGTGGTTGGTAATTAGTTTAATTCTGTTGTTAGCCTTGTCTCTTGGGCATGGTTTGGTGATGGAATCCATTCTAATTCATACACCTTTCATCTCTTGAAAACTGTATCAACGGCAGTTCAGTAAATTTCCATAATTCGTGATACTGGCATAAGTTCTCCCTGATCTCTACGAGTGGATCCTCTGAATCCCTAGTTTCCTACCTTTAAATTTCACCAATTTAGATAATTATTTCATCATTATTCCTCAATTTACACTTGATTTAGAATTCATCTTATTCTAGTTCTAGTTCTGGTAAATTTCAGATTACGTACAGGTTTCAGTCCCTGTGGATTCGACCTCGGTCTCACCGAGTTTATTACTACATCACAACCCTATACTTGGGGAGTGAACAAGTAGTGACATCCATTTCTAGCATGTATATTGAAGGGTCCACATAGATCTGAATGGATTATCTCTAGTGGGCCCTCGGATCTAGCTGCTTTAGGAAATAGTTTCTTTGATGTCTTCCTAGACACACAATATTCACAAAATAGCAAATTAACTTTGGATAAGGAATCTAACAAACCAGAACGTACTAGTCCTGTCAGACGATCCTTTCTGATGTGACCTAACCTCACGTGTCATTTTAGAGATTCAGATACTATAGTTTCATTCGACATAGCAGATAAAGCAAGAGGTGCATTATCACTATCTACGTCCAAAATAAATAAATCTGAAATTAAATTTCTCCATGCAAAGATGAGGTTATTTAGTTAAAGAAACTCGTGTCCCAGAAAAATGAATATCAAAATTATCAAATAATAACCTAGAAACAAAAATTAAATTCTGACGCATGCCCGATGCATAAAGAGTATTAGAGGCAGACATGTTTGACCCAATCTGGTGGATCTACCCCGATCAAGCCCGTTCCGAACCGAACCGATGGTCTGGATCGGTGCGGATCGAGTGTGTCCATCCAGATCTGATTGTTTTTCAGATCGGGTTCAGATAGTGGTCTATCCGGACCGATTCGATCCGAAAGGATTTAGACCGATCCAACTCGACCCGATCCGGAGCGGGTAGTCGGGTAGTATAAAAAATATTTTTACCCTAAAAAATTACTCACCTAAATCATTTATCCCTCTTTTCTTACCCTACCCTCTCTCACCCGAACGAATGACCGTTGCCTCTGCCTACCCGATCTTCTTCCTCTCCTCTTCTTCTTCAACACTCGATCCGAACACACTAGCTGCTGCCTGCCCAACGCCTGTATTCAGCTCGTTCAGTCGTCTATCCTAGTCTGCATCAAATCGGGTTAGTAATGTTGATTTTTTTTAAATTTCTTTTACCCTAACCCTCTTCTCTAACAACTGCTTCATCAATAACAACAACATGAAATAGAGAATCAGATGGGTTTCCAAATTTGTAACTAGAAATGGGTTCTGAGCAAACTCCATAAAGATCACCATCACAGCCACTAAGAGTAGTTATCACTATTTCAGCTTCCCTTAAGATTGTTTTGCGTAATTTGTGTTTAAATGCTTTAACTTCTTCGGAAGATCTCCTTTCTTAGGACTAAGAAGCCGCTAGATCCACACAAATAGCTTTCTTTTGTGCATATAAAACTTTCAGCTTCGCCCCAATTACTTCATTTAACATTTCCTGCTTGGCATCCTCTTTAGGGTCCCCATCTTTTGAAAGGCTTTTTGCATCTGCATTGCCATCTCTTAAGTTAGCACGTTTAGACTCATAGAACCGAATGCTATCAACTAATTTTTCTAATTTAAAATAGAGTATCATGGAAGAATCATTGTCCGTATCATTTTTTGCATCACTTCCATTCATCTTAAAACAAAAACATCTCCCGAATTCGTAATCTTCTTAAATTTTTCAAAAAAAAAAAAACATGTACCGATCCAAACCTTGCCTAATCCGATCTGACTTGGTTTTCCTAACCGAGTTGGACTTGGATCGGTTCAGCCCAGCAGGGGTTCGGATCAGTCTAAGTCAGATGACTTGGACTCGATCCCAAATCGAATCGAGTTTGGGTCAGGCCATGTAGAATCCGGACCGAGTCTAGTTGGACCCAATCTGATTCGACTCAGTCCGATGCCTAATTCTAAAGAGTATCACGGAGGATTATTGTTCGCCCTATGCGCGTACGGAGATGGTAAATGTCAATCCTTAGTATGTCTTCAACAACATTATTTCCCATATAAACCTTATAACTTCCCTCAGCTACAGGTCGAAATTCCTCGAGTCCTCGACGACTCCGTGTCATGTGCTTTGTTGCGTCTGAATCCAAAATTCACTCGTTACATATAGTATCAACGGAAAGAATTTCAGAACAAACGCATACATACAAAGTATCTAGTGACTTAAGAATTACCGTCTTTTTATGGGCACACTGTCGAACATAATGACCGAAATTTTCACAAATGAAGCAGATTATATTATTTTTCTGCTTTTTCTTTCCATTCCTCTTCTTGAGATTTGGAGGAGGTGTTGTAGACTTTTGTTCTTGGTCATTTTTTTTTTGCCTTCTTATGAACTTTGAACCGTTTCTTATTAGCTTTTCGCTTATGTGTCTCTTTTGCAAAGGCATTGGCCGAACCCGGCTGAATTGCATTCATTTCAACCTCTCGTACTAAATGGCTACAAAAGTCTCTGAATATAGTGATAGAATTAGTATGGTTTATAATTCTTTTGATCGGGGCCCAAGATTCAGGCAAGGAACGGTGCATTACTATTATCTTTTAATTTTTAATCAATTTACACCAAACATTCCTAAAGGCACCTATCATCTGCTCCATCTTACGGATATAATATTTGATGGGGCAGCCGACTGGCATCCTATACTCTTGGAATTCTAATTTCATTGCCCGAACTTTTACATCTGACTTCTGCGTATAGGCATTTGTCAGTGCTTCCCAGATTCCTTTAGTGGCATCATGCACTTCATACGTTGATATGAATTCTTTGTGCATAGTGCTAATTAGGACATTATGGGCAGAACGATTATATTTACACCATTTATTGTAACGGTTTATTACAGCCCTGTATTTTCCTAAATTTTCATTCTTAGCCAATATAGGTTCCTCTTGAACCTCATCGAGTGTATGCGATATGTCGTCCTCGTCCAAAGGGCTTCGCACCGCGCGGGACCAGTCTTCGCAGTTGTTACCATTGATTTGTTGACTTTTGACATATTCAGCGATTAATGCTTTGGTGGTCATCTCCACATTACATCAAGTATCACTACTTAGTTATGATCTAAGGTATTGACACTAATCATTAACATTTCTACATGTTATTAAAAATTTCAAAGTATAAAAGTAGTCAACACATCTTAACGAGATCTGAAAGTCCACGTACCCGAATGGGCAATGTAAATAAATCAAGTTCTCTTTTTAAGATGAATTTGATGCTTTTATAAGAATATATTTGTATAATGTGCAACGTTCCATTATAGGTTGTATGCATCATTTGGTAGAGGAGAATTAACTCCCACTCAGGTTATGCACAACCTTATATATAGGGAGCATTCTAGCACTAAGTTTTCTATTTTCCAATAAAAAATGGGCATAGATTTAATCACATCAAGATTAATTATGTCACACATATGAACATTATCATTAGAATTTTTTTTTTTTTAATGAAGTGCTTAGATATAAAGAGAGTTCTATGATCACCAGTGATCATGTCCATTAGCGATGGATCCGATCTTCACCGTTAATAATCATTGTTGATGATGGATTTTATCATCAACATTGATTATCATGGTTAATGATCGTTTCAATTACTAATGATATCTAGATCACTAATTTTCAAAGCAGATTTTATCTACATCATCCATTTGTTTTGTTAGCTCATTATAGGCCTGGGTCCAAGATTGAAGTGTGTGGAGATATGGTTAACTGTCTGTAAAAGAAGCGAAGAATATCACTGCTTCAGCCAATATTTATGCAGTAGCCTTGCTAGAATTATAACAATTCAAAGAACATACAAAAATTACATAAGCTTAATTACAAAGAAATAAAAAAAATTGACCAATTAGGTGATAGTTTGGCTTGTGGATAACAATCAATAGACATGATCGGCCAACCTAATAAGCAGATCAGGCAGATACTCAAAGTTGATGGGCCCACCTAATGAATTTCCTGAATCTTTCACATGTGTGATGCTTTAGCATGTGTGGATTCGCTGCGAATAGCATCCCTCAGGTAGAGGATACATTAATTATCATGGTTGATGAGTTTTTCTATGATATCAACCACCGTTAAAAAAAAAAAAAAATCAAAGAATATCGGAGCAATTCGATACTCTGGCTGTGGTATAAAACTTGATACACCGGCATTCATAAATGGTAGGCGTGGCATATATTTAGTCATATTAAACCCATTAAATTATGGAATTTACTGTTTTTAAGTTACAGTAAAGTTGCCCATAATTGTAACTGCATTAGTTTGTCTTACTTAATGCCATATATGCGATCATTTTTAACTGCCTGTGTATCATTCATCACACACTGCTAGAGTTTCAGAGCATTTATATAAAGCATAAGATAATGAACACCTTAGCCCATGAGACTCACGCCTACGAAGCGGATTGGTTGTTCTACCACGCACCAGCTATATAGCTGCTGTAGGTATGTGTCGTGCGAAGACGGGCACTGACGCCTCTCAACCTCCGAGTTGTCCGAACGGTTCAAAGGAGATCAAAGTTACGTGACCCCACAGTTATGTATTTATTATATCGATACTGTTCATCTATTTTTAGAGATCATTTTAGAGCATTATCCAAAAAATTAATCATATCCAAAGATCATTTGGACCACACCACAAATAGCAGTGGAGATAATGATTTTCATCGTTAAAAAATTTTCAAGGCCCACCATAATTTTTATTTTCCATCTAATCTGTTCGCAAGGTCACAAAGACTTGAGAGGAAATACAAAATTCATATTGATCCAAAACTTCTGACCCCAAAAAGGATTTCAATGGTAGATGTTCAATCCTCCACTGCTTTTTGCAGTGTGGTCCACTTGATAGTTAGATCTATCTTGTTTTTTGTCTCAAGCGTTAAGAACAGCTTGCCAAATGGATGGATAATTTGGATATAACAAATACCTCATGATCAGACCCACTGAACCTGCTTGATGCCGATACAGCAACTATACCGCCGGTGTGAGGTACGCCTAGGGCAGGCAATGCAAAACCAAAGCAACCATCGTCATGGCCATCATCGCCATCACCACGTGCTATTTATGTAAGAGAATCACATCATTCATGTCCTGTGCCTCCGGGCAGTGCACGTGGGTTGTCAATACTGACAAGTGGGTCCCACCGTTCGGTAGTCCAAAATATTAGCCTTTTGGGTTGCACTGTGGATAGATCAGGGTCCAAAAATCTTCCATATTGACAAATATCAAGGACCAATATTACGATCCTCTTCATTTGAATGTATTACGTTTATGTATTTCACTTCTTATCCGTTTATATCTTGGAAATAATGTTCAAATTCTAAGAGGATCCCATTGATGTCGTTTTTGGGAATATTCTAATCAATAATGGGATGCAACGGATTAACGGTCTAGATTAAACATCTATGGGCCCATTTTGCATTGTGATCCACTCACAATGGGGCTCACGATTTTAACGATATACAGCAGGATCCAAAAGTGTCCTCTGCCCACCTGTCAGGCATGCTCGGACATCCAAACTGTGAAGAAGCTCGACCACTCTACAAAGATGGTGTGTCAGACCGATATTCTAATTAGGTGGACCACACATGGATGTTAATTAAAACCAGTGGCTATCATTGATTGTGATGGTGTTGCTTCCTTGATGAAGGGATCGGCCTAAGTTTTAAACAGGTAAGTTCAGTGATACAGCCCACCTTTTGCACTGCTCGGATGTTGTAACAAGATACACATTGAAGAGAAAGATCACGATGCATCTGAAAGTTCAATACAGGCGTTGATCAGCCTCTTTACTTGGTTTTTTTTTCTTCTTTTTTTTCCTTCTTTTTTTACAAAGAAAGATATTAGATTTCGGTAGAAAATGTTGCATATGAACTTTAATGTACATTTCTCTATCCCGCCAACATGTCATCTTTGTAAAACATCCAAGCCAGGCAGAATATGGAACGCACCATGGTGATCCTCTCGGGCAAACAATTAGCATCCATCCACTTATTAGGTGGGCCACACCAACATTCCTTTGATTTTGATAGTTCAGCCTGCCTTGTCGGTGGATCGTCCTCTTTTTCAGGCGCAGCTTTAGTGGATCCCCCGACTCGGTAGATCCCTGACTGTGGCCCCACTTTAATCTATATTACATACATCCATGCCATCCATCCATTTTGACCCCTCATTATAGGGTACGATACTAAAAATAGGTAGTCCAACCCCACATAAACAATAGTGATTAAATACTCACCATTAAAAACCTATTTGAGACCACCAGGATGTTTATTTACCATCCAACCTGTTGATAAGGTCACAAAGACCTGGATGGAAGGACCACAAAAATATCAGCCTGATCCAAAACTTTTGTGGCCCACAACAAGTTTTTAATGGTCACTCACAACTTTTTTCTGTCGTGTGGTCCACCTGAGATTTGCATCTGCTTGATTATTTAGATCATTCCATAAAATAAACTTTTAAAACGAATGGATGGAGTAGATTTAAGGTACATACATCACAGTGGGCCCCACATTCAGGCCGAAGTCGTGCCCCTCTTTTTCGCTCTACATTATTTTTGTGATGTGGCCCACCCTTGGTACGAATCAGATGTTCTACAAGACTGACGGTACGTGAGCATTTTAATTTGTATTTTCATTAAACACCATCCTTTCCCATGTATTCCTTCTAATCGGATCCTAAGCAGTAAAAGCTTTGGTTGTAAAGATAAAGGTATATTAAAGGAGGGGATAAGGTGAGTGTTGGACCGTTGGTAATTCCATCATGTCTCAATCAATTCAGCTGAGATAAAAAGGTCTAATCCATTATTTTCAACTATAAAAGTGTGGCACGCGCAACTCACGTGAAAAGCAGGAATGGAGAGCAATCAAGGAGCCGGGACTCACCCAAGAAGGTGCCAGCACTTACCATGGGCCCACCTTGATGTCTTTGTTCTATATCCACGTAGATCCATCCATCCTTCCATATTAACGAAGCAGATCCAATTCTCATGTGGACCTTACCATAATAAACAGTGGTGATTCATCATTAATGGGCCACAAAAGTTTTGGTTGAAACTATATTTATTTTGTCTTTTCATACAGGTTTTTGTGACATTATCAATAAATTTGATAGCAATTAAACATTACGCTATAAAGCTTTTAGTGATAAGGAATTTAATCACCATCCTTTCCTGTAGCATGGTCCACCTAAGATTTGGATCTTCTTTACGTGTAGGCTCATGCCCTAAAATAATATATAATACATAAACCAATGGGAGAGAGAAGGAAGGATGGAGAAAGTAAAGAGGAGAGAACTCAGCAAAGGATGTAAGATAGGACATAAATTCAAAGATACTGGTCCGTAAGAGTCTAAGCTACGGCTAAAATTCAAACTATATCAATAGAACACATTTTTAATTTTCCAAAATGCCATGGACTTTATTTTAAAATGTTTCCATATATCTTTTTAATATTGTACCTAGGAGAAGCGGTGAAATTAATTGTGAGGGTAGAAGTGTCACTATATTTAAATATAGATACGGATGGAGGGGAAGCGGATTGCGTCCTGCTGGGCGCAAGGAGGGGCTCTGTGAGGCCTACCATGATGTACGGGTTTTACCCGAGCCATTCATCCTTCTTTTTTTTTTCTTTTCTTTTTTTCAGATCATTTAGGGCGTGTTTGGATGGCCCATCCCATGGGATTGGATTGTATTAGGGTGGATGGCAAGTAATGATGGCTGTGTCAGTGGATTGCTGGCTATATACAGTGAATGCACCACCGAGTATGTTTGGCTCGCCTGGCCAATCCCGGGATTGGCTGACCCAATCCCGGGATTACTCCGTCTAACCAAACATGTCCCAAGCAAAGTAGATTGGATTAAGAGGGATTGGGTGGATTTCAAGGTAATGATGGTGATGTCAATGGATTGCTGGCAATCCCATGGGATTGCTATATCCAACTTCTGCCTGTTTGGCACGCCGGCCAAATCCCAGGATTGGTCCTTCCAATCCATCTTAATACAACCTAATCCCATCCACCCTGCCCGGCCAAACAGGCCCTTAAGGTAATGAGTCAAAAATTGATGTGGATACAAGGCACAAGCTTACCACAAAGTAGAGATTGGACGCTCATCATTAAAAACTCCGTGGGATTATAGAAGTTTTTGATAAGCTAAAATTTGTATTTTCTGCTCATCCAAGATTTTTTTTTTTTTTTTTAAAAAAAAAAAAAAAAAAAACCTTACAAAGAGGTTGGATGAAAAATAAACATCAGGGTGGACCCTAGTGAGGTTTCAACCCTGAGCGTCATTATTACATTTCTTTCTATGATATCTTCCACTTTTGCCTCATCTACCTCATTTTTTGGGACTTTAAAGATGGATGAACAGAGTCGATAAAACCCATACTTTACTGTCCAGGTGGAGGCAGGGCCCAATCCGCTATGAGATGGAGGAGGGCGTGGAGGGAGGTGGATTTCCTGCAAAAGCCTTTGGCACGAACTTCCTACACCGTGAAGCTTGGTGGGGCTCATTGTGATGTTTGTGAGAAGTTCATGCCCATCTATTTTGCGAGGTCATTTTAAAACATGTGACCAATAATAAAATGGATCCAAAACTCAAGAAGGCCATATGAGAGTGAAAATGGGGGAAATAAATTAATATAACTGAAAACTTATTGAGTTCCACCTTCATGTTTATATGATATCCAAACTGTTTATAAAGTCATTCCCACTAAGATGAGATGAACTAAAAATGCAAAAAGCTTAGCTTAATATTATCCATGCAATTTAATCAAACACAATGCCACGCGTGTGATTGAAGGCCTATATAATTCGGTTTGCGTGTTTGATTAAAAAGTGTGACCGTGCCAAAGTCATACTTAATGTTTGATTGAACACCGGTGACCCTCACAATGAAACAACCGCATAAGATTAGATTCAAAAATCCAACTATCGAGTCAACTACTACGATAAGACAATTTGTGAAAGGGTATGGGTGAGACCTTCCCAATGGATTCTTTTTGCCTTGTGTATAAGTACTTGTTCTTTTACTAGTATTTGCATCCAATGTATTTCTCCAATGAATAAAGATAAATGAATAGATTAAAAGAATACTAAAACAATGTTGATTTTATTAATATTTGAATGAATCCTATTACAATTGATAGAATGTTAAATAAACTAGAGAAATAAACCAAACGAGAGATAAATATATCATCCATTTGTAAGAATAGATGATTGAGGCTGGATGTAACCAGAAAGATGATCGCCTAAGTAAAGACTTAATTGATCAGAATCCAGCAACTTAAAGTTGTGGATATTTAATCTAATCGTACAATATCGTAGCGGTGACGTTGGATACTAACGATCTATGCTAAGATTAGGATAAACTAAGTAGAAATATATTATATTTGGTGTAGGCCTCGAGCTCTTCATTGATTGGTCCTTTTATAGGTTGTCGAGACGGCAAAACTCTCGTTGGGTTTTCTTAGTGACTCTGAATCCTTTGAGGTTATGGTATTTATTCCGAATAGGAATCCCTATAAAGCTGGATTTGTTGGTTTTTACATCTACACTTTTACGTAAATGCTTTCATATTAAAGACCTTTAGCACCAGGCCACATCTTGATTTGGAATCGATTATATCCATCTCCACCATTCATGCCGGACTCGAATTGATTATGGTCATGCATCTGAAATGACCCAATCAGCATCGTCCACCTCTCTGTGATCCCAGTCCCTTTTGATCATAGAATTAATGGGACCGAATCCACCAGTCTGAGCTCTCCCATTTTTTTAATTCTAATTCATGACAGATAAAGACCCAATTTGTTGGTGTTCATCCTCCTAATTTGGCTCTGTATTGTAACTAATCCATTCGAATTTTTGGCTGATCTTCAAATATTCAGAATCTTCATGATCACAGCAAAACCTTTGAACGTTCGTAAGGTCTCAAATTTTAAAAGGATTGTGAGATACAACCTAATCAAGTGTATCATACACAAATTCGTTATAAGATTCTTTCACCTGGCGGGTCTTTTATAGGCATGCTGGATACGTTACCTCATTAAAATGGCACGCTAATCACAACTACGTAGCACACAACATTTCGCACCCCTAAAGTCATATGTATAGCTCATTTTCATCGCGCTAATAACGAATGATGTATCGTCGGAGAAAAGATCTCTTCAAATGCGAGTATGATTCTGCCATTATTGAACCTGCAGTGCCGACATATGGTAACTTTTTTTTGGTACATGTCAATATGCTAAAAATGAGTGTCAACATATACAAAACTTTTGTGGCCATATGAATGTTTCAACGGTGGCCGTTCAATCCTTGTTATTTCCTCTCGCGTGGCCCACTTGAGTTTTGGATCATCTTGATTTTTGGTTGCACATCCTAAAATTAAATTGTAAAACAGATGAATGAGGTGGATTTCTCACAAACATCACGGAGGGTCCCACCTAGCTTCCCCACGCAGGAACTTCCTACTAATGGCTTTAGCAGAAAATTCACCCAGTGTAGAAAATATTTGGGGAATTGTTTTGTTTTTTTAAGGTCTTTCCATTCCGATAGCTGGAGTAGGAGTTGACCTTGAGACCAAAGTGGTTGAGCTACTGTAGTGGGTCCGCCACAATGTTTATTTGAAATCCACCTACCCATCACCACATCACCCAATGTTGCACTTGGACCAAAATCAACTCCATCCGTGATTTAAGTGGACTACACGATTGGAAACAATGCACATGACAACACTCACTCTCCAAAATTTTCCATTGTGTAGCCCGCCTGAATTATGGACGAGGGATGGGCCTGATTTCGTAGGACCCATAAATTTTGGTGTACCACCTAATGGTTGGAATGGATTTCATTTAATCATCGCAGTGGACCCTAGCTCTAAAAATCAAGGGTAGACATCATCTCTAAATTGTTTCCTCTGGTGTGGCCCACCTTGATCACATGCTAGCCTGATTTTTGGCCCTAGGCCAAACGTTACATGTCTAATTATTAGAGTGAATCTCACGCATGTCAGGTTAGGCTCAGCCAAAAATTAAGTGCTAGCGTCACAAATTGTCTTTTTCTAATGCATCTGTGGGAATCTGAGATGAGTTGAGAGAGGGATGCCCATCCTTAATTTTTAAAAGGCTCGCAGGGATGTGTGTGCATAATCTACTCCAACCATAATATAGATAATCCCACATTAATCCCAAGGCAAAAATCAAACTAACTTATGATTCATATGAGACACACCAAAGGAAATAGTTAAGGGAGAGACATCCACCCTTGATATTTACAAGGCCAACGTGATGATTGTACAAAACTCACTCTAACCATTAGGCTTGGAGCCAAAAAACAGGACTATCTGTGATTTAGGTGGTCCACACCCTAGGAATTACTTTCAAGGGCGAGTGTTGCCCTTTACAGTGTTTCCAGTAGAATAGTCCACCTGAATCACGGATGGAGATCATTTTTAGTCGGTGGGCCATTGGCTGACTCACCTAATGGCTGAGATGAATTTCATATAAACATCACGGTGGGGCCCACTAGAGTGGTTGACCCACTTTCCTACCCAAACTTCCATTAAGAAATCTAACAAAGCCACTCTAAAGATAATCACTTACATAAACCGGATAGTTTATTCAAAACCTTTTTGGAAAACGTGGTGGAACATGAATTTTATATTTAAAAGGTAGATTGTTTCTAATTTCCTTTTTTCTATCATAAAATACCAAGTTAGGACAGTTTGTATGACGATCCAAATGACATTTCTCGGGTTTTTAACCTACGGGCTTGTGGTGAGACTAGGCATGTGGCCTTCAACTAACTCCCATCCAACTTACCTGCAAGCAGGAGACAGGGCTGCAACTTAGGTTCTTGGGTTGACCCCAACCTTGTTTAGGTCAGGTTGGGTTGGATTGTTAAGGTCCTCAGGTGAAGATTGGGTTGGATTGTTAAGGTCCTCAGGTGAAGATGGGGTTGGAAAAAATCAGTATGTTATTTGATGGTAGGTTCTAATAAAAAAAAAAAAAAATCAGCCTCATTTATGATTTAGGTAGAACATATGGTTAGAAAATAGTATACAAGCAACACTTACCTTCCAAACTGTTTTCCTTAGTGTGGCCCACTTGAGTTACGGATGGGTCTGATATTTTAAAAACTAGCCTAATTTTTAGTGTGGCACCTAATCGTTGGAGCAGATTTCATTTAATCATCACAGTGGACCCTGTACAAATCAAGGGTGGACATCTCTCTCAACCATTTCCTCTAGTGTGGCCCACCTTAATCACATGTCAGCTATTTTTTAGTCATTGACCTAATGTGTGACTATATATCTAATGATCAGAGCAGATCTCACTCACGTCAAGGTGGGCCCCACCAAAAATTAAGGATGTGCAAGCTGACTTATGGCTCATCTGGGCCACATCAAAGGAAACAGCTGAGAGAGATGTCCACTCTTAATATTTACAGGACCCAACATGACTAGACAAAACTCACTCTAACCATTAGATGGTATGCCAAACTTTAGGCTTAGGGTCAAGAAATCAAGACCATCCGTGATTTAGGTGGACCACACTATAGGAAATACTTTAGAAGGTGACTATTGCCCTGTACATTGTTTCCAATAATGAGGTCCACCCGAATGGATGGTCATAATTTTTTTTAATCTCTGGTCCATCAGGTGACTCATCTAATGGTCAAGTTTTATATACGTGGTGAATGATTGTAATTTATTTCACATAAACCTCATGGTGAGGCCATCGATTGGCCAATCCCTCTTTGCACCCAAATTTCCATTAAGAAATCTAACAAAGTCACTCCAAAGATAATTACATAAATTAATCTGGTAGTTTATTGGAAACTTTTTTAGAAAACATGTCACAATGTAAATTTTATATTCATGAAGTAGGTTTCTTCTAATTTCCTTTTTTTTTAATCATTAAAATATCAAGTTAGGACGGTTTTACGATGATCCAAATGACATTTCACAAGTTTTAAACTATAGCGAGGGGAGATGAGGCGTGTGGCAAGACTAAGCATGCGGCCTTCAGCTCAGTCACATCCAACTTCCTACAAGCAAGAGATAGGGTTGCAACTTAGGTAAACGTGATTACCCAACCCTAGTTGGGATGAAGTTGGGTCTGATTAAGTTCCTCAGGTTGAGATTGGTTGGAGAAACATCCATCGATTTTAATTGAGTCGATTTAAATTCAGGTTAGGTTTGGGTTAAGAAAATTCAGGTGGGGTGAATTGAGTTTGTCAATGATTATATGTATTTGAGTGGGGCTGAGGTTGTATTAGGTCAAGTTGGGTTAGTGTTGTAATGCAGGGGCATACACGCTCAGGATGGGTAGCCCTTGGGAAGCGGAACCCATGTGAAGTGGAGCCTACAAGGAGGTTCGGCCACAGTCCTAACCCATGTGATGTGGGGCCTATAAGGAGGTTCGGCTGAGATCCTAACCTATGTGATGTGAGGCCTAAGATATAAGATAAAGGGATTAATTCACCACTTTATATTAGTTCGATCTTTTAGAACAAGTGCTGATTCTCCGACATCATGTTTGCTTGAGCACTGGAGGCTTTGGTCGAAACATGTACCGGGTTGGGTTGCCCCAACTCCACCCCTTTGTGAAGGATGTAAAAATGAGATGAATCTAAAGAATTTGCGGTAAAAGTCTCAGCTTTTTTTTAAATTTATTATTTATTATTATTTTATTTATTTACACACGCACACACACCCCCACACACTCACGCCACAAGCACACACACCCCACACATGCACACGGTGGGATTTCACCACCATGGGTACTCGAACCCTTGACCCAGTGTTGAAACTCCAAGGAGTCTACCACCCGAGTAAGAGTGAGGTTAAAATTCAAACAATACATAAAAAAAGAATCACGTTTTTAAATTTCTAATATGTCATTTTTATTTAAAATGTCTTTATATGTCCTTTTTAATATTGTTCATATGAAAATTCAATTGTGGAGGTACACAAGTGTTAATATACTAAAATATAGATATGGATGAAAGAGAGGCCGGAGGATTTTTGTTTTGGGAAATTTTCAAAAACAAAGAAAAAAGTGTTCCCGTTCAATTAGCTGGAGTAGGGGTTAGCCTTGCCATGATGTTTACGTGAAGTCCAACCACAGAGTACCTGTGCATTACCAAAAATCATATCCATTTGTGATTCAGTTGGACCATGCAATTGGTACAAGGTAATGCTTACCCTCCAAGCTATTATTCTTGGTGTGGCCCGTCTAAATTAAGGATGAGCCTGATTTTTTAGAACCCATGCCTAAATTTTGGTGTGTCACCTAATGGTTGGAGTAGATTTCATTTAATCATCATAGTGGGTTTTTGGTGTGGCACCTAATGGTTGGAGTAGATTTCATTTAATCATCATGGTGGGTCCTGTAAAAATCAAATCAAGGGTGGACCAAAATTTAAGGATGGGAGTCCCAAAGTTTTTTTTTTTTTCTAATATATAAGTGGAGATCGGAGATGAGTTGAGAGGGGGATGCTCACCGTGATGTGTATGCGGATTCTACTACAACCATTATATGGGTAATCCCACGTTTAGCTCATGGACAAAAATCAAGTTGACTTATCACTCATGTGGGCCACATGAAATAGCCCAAAGAAAAATGTCCACCCTCGATATTTACAAAGTCATGTAATGATTATACAAAACTCACTCTAACCATTCGATGTGCACCCAACTTTAGGCTTGGATCCGAAAATCAGGACCATTTGTGATTTAGGCGGACCACACTATGGGCAATACTTTAGAGGGTGAGACCTAATAATTTTTTGTCCCTAGACTACCAAGGTAACTCACTTAGTGGTCAAGGTGGATTTCATATAAATATCATAGTAGGACCCACCTAAGTGGCCGATCCTTGTGCCACCCTAACTTCCATAAAGAAATCTAACAAAGCAACTCTAAAGATAATTTCTTAAATTAATCAGGTTGTTTATTAGAAACTTTCTTAGAGAAAACGTGCCTGAGTGTAAATTCTATATTCAAGAGGTACATTTTTTTTTCTAATTTTCTTTTTATAATCATTAAAATATCAAGTTAGGACAGTTTGTATGATGATTCAAATGACATTTCATGAATTTTTAACATACAACTAGGTCATTGGGTCATGTTGGGTCGGATTATTAAATTAAGGTCATCGATTTGAGTAGGGTTCCATTTAGATTCGGGTTGGATTTGGGTTCAGTAAATTCAGGCTAGGTAAGGTTAGGTTGTAAATGGTCACATGTATTTAAGTGAGGTTAAGGTTGTAACAGGTCAAGTTAGGTTGTATTGAAGGTTGAGGGATTTGGGTTGAATTTGAGCATCTTGGGTTAGAATGTGGGTCGGGTTAAGCTGGGATTGACCCCACTAAACCCTTGCTGGGATGATATGGTAGAACAAATGATGTAGAGCAGGTCGCGAACAGTTTCATGGTCAAGATGGATTGGAAAAGGCTCGGTCGACGACAGAAGTGATCCGTATTATCAAACCTTAAATCGAGTGTATCTCGCAATCCGAAATGAGTTATTCAACATACCATTTATGATTTTGGGGTAGGATAATCTACTTTAGCCATCCAACCCCGCTATGCTAGGTTTCCTACGCTGAATTTGTGAAATATCATTAGTTCGACAGTTGTTTCTCTGTTTTAATTATGTTTTTACTATAAATAATAAGTTTTAGTTTGATTATAACTCTTCATCTATTGGGCTTTAGGAGTTGCGCCCAACGTGAAAAGTGCTTAGCATAATTAAGAGAATAGCATGGTGAAGCAAAATAGGACACTTACTATTTTTGGCCGAAAACCTTGCGCACTAGTAGAAATCACGACCGTGTATAAATAGTAAGTTTATTATTTATAGTAAGTTGCGAATTCTAAAAGTTTTAGTTGTAATTTGATTCTAAAATTTCTCCCATGGCTTAGTATCCCTATTTAAATAGTTGTAAACTCGTTTATTTCATTTATCAATTAAATTATGAATTTTATAGAATTTATTTATATATTTTTTATTTTTTTTTTCTCGCGGATTTGAGAATTCTATGTGAGGAGTCCAGAGAAGCTCCATAAATTCAGATTATTTATCCTTTAGGAAGACGGTGATCAACCTAATCACATTTATCCCAGCGTCACCAAAAGGTTGGAATACCATGGTCATCTCTACCAGGCCATCCATCATGTATGATTCATTTCTCAAAAAATACTACTGTTAGGAGATTATATCCATTGAATGTTTAACCGTTTAACTATTTCCATTTATGGCTAACAAAAACATGTATCAATCATACAATCTGTGTCTATGAGAGTTTGCTCTACCGGATCCAGATGTTATCGAGCAAGGAACTGAATCCTCTTCAACACCTTTCGTACAAAGAGCAAGCAACACTCAAGAGCTCTGTGGGCCCATCATGATGTTTTTGTATAACATCCACTCCATCAATCCATTGCACAACCACATTTTAGGACCTGATATAAAAAAGAAGGCCAATCCAAAGCTTAGGTGGGCCATATGCAGTGGAAATAGGTACACTCACCTCATAAACCTTCCAAGTGTGCCCTTTTTGGCATAAGCCTCACATTTGGCAATTAGTCACACAAGTACGAGATCAGATCCGTTCATCGGTGAATCCCTACTTTGCAAATGCCTTGTTTCAAAATTCAAACTGTTCCGATGGCCAGGTTCACCACGCATGTGAAAAAAATAAATAAATAAATAAATGAAGAAGCTGATCAACACACTACACTCTATGTGCATGTGTATAGCCAGCCTGATGATCGGTTTGGCCCTTTTTCTTTTTCTTTTTTTTTTCAGTTTTTTAAAATCGGAATGCCTACTGAGTTGCTTTATCTGACTGAGTAAACTCTGTTGGGCCCACCGTGAATTTATGTGGTTTATCCAGGCCGTCCATCCATTTTTCCAGCTCATTTTAAGGTTTGAGCCCAAAATTGAAGCATATCCAAAGCTCAAGTGGACCATACTACGGGATTTCTTGTGGGAATAATGATTTCCACCGTTGAAAACTTTCTCAGGCCCACAGTGATGTTTATTTGTCATCCAAACTCTTCATAAGATCACACAGTCATGAATAAGGGCAAATACAAATATCGGCTCGATCCAAAACTTCCGTGGCCCCTTAGAAATTTTCAACGGTAGCCATTCAATTCGAACTGTTTCGTGGTGTGGTCCACTTGAGCTCTGGATATGCTTCATCTTTTGGCTCAAGTGCGAAAATTATCTGTTGAAATGGATGGATGGAGTTGATAAAATACATAAATCACAGTGGGCCCCATAGAGCTTACTCAGTACGCAATGGGCTTCCCAGTTTTTTTAACGCCAACATCTAAATGGTGGAAATCATCTGATGAGCAGCTACAATCTTTCATACGTGTCCATCATTGCCACGTGTGAAGCCAATGCCCAAAAAAAAAAAAAAAGTAAGCATGATCGTGACTGTCATAGTGGTAGTGAACGGTCCAAATTGAATAAGCATATCTCGATCAATCAAAGTGATTGTTTTTCCATATAATTAAGATTTCAACGACTAGTATGCTCATCCCCACATGCCATCCACCCTCGTTAATTTTCTACATGCATCAAACGTGCCTATTTCTTTCTTCTTCTTTTTTAGTTATAGTGGTGGTTGCATTAGTCATCTACCTATTTATTAATTCTTATATTTATTTTGGGTTGACCACAACGTGGACGGTGATGATGGATGATTGCTTTTAAACGGATGGCTCAGATTCCTGCAACACATCCACCATCTACATGGCAAGAATGCACATCAATGTCACATATCAAATCTTCAGCCTATTGTCGATAGACCATAGCCCCTAAAGTGTTTTTGAATTTGAACTTTCGATTGGATGGGACATGATCCATGCACCTACAACAGGTCGTACCATTTGGCGGTTGGACCTGGCGTTTATATATGTCACCCTTTCTAGAGGGTGGGATGGACCACCCACCATGAGGTGTGGATTCGAATTTTCAAATCTGTCCTCATTATTAAAGGTGAAATGAGCTGGCTACGACTGCTATGGACCACTCCCTCACCATCCACCCCCATTTCTCGGCATCAATTGCTTTGTGCTCTCATTGGAGATTGCGACCATGTATTATGCAGTTTTGGGATGCGGATTTGCTGCGAAAGCCTTTCGCAGAAAGTTCCTGCGCTCGGAACACAGTGGCGCCTGCAGTGATGTTTTTCAGGAATCTGCTCCGCCCATCCATTTTGTGAGCTCATTTTAAGATAGCAAACCAAAATTAAGAAGAATCCAAGACTCAAGTGGACCATACTAAAAGAAAAGGTATTTAGGGTACTACCGTTGAAACCTCCCTGGGTTCGACAGTGATGTTTACATGCCATCCATACCGTTAATAATGTCATTCCTACTGGGATGAAATGAAAACACAAATATTAGAATGATTCAAAATTTCTGTTGGCCCACAAATATTTCAACTGTGGACGTTCAATTATCTTGTTTTAAGCCTACCTGAGTCTTGTATACGGCTCATTTTAGGCCTCATATCTTAAAATGCACTCAAAAGTTGGATGGACGGGACGGATTTCTCACAGACATCATAATAGGGCCCACCTGGGATCCCAGCGCAGGAACTTCCTGCGAAAGGCTTTCGCAGGAAATCCGCGTCCGCAGTTTTGCTAGGCTGAAATTGTATGAGGAATTGAAAAGCTTATGTGAATGGATCTATTAGACTTTCTTTTTTATAAATGGAGGTACAGAGAGCATATCAGAAAAGTTCAACTGCAATGAAGCTAATGAAAAATAGAAAAAAGAATATTCATCTATGGATATTTTGAGGGAAAATTAAGTGGGACCCACCCACTAGTAATTGCTCACAAGCTAGCCTCGTGAAAATCCATGTAGACAATACATGTGTCAGAGATCTAGGCTGGGCTATTCATTAAGTAGTACACCTAGAGCATGCCATGTACCAAAAATAGGACAATACTCCCACAAAGTTAGCCATATCATCTGTTGGATTTCTTTGACTCAACCTGAATTTCATTTGGGTTCTTCGGAGCATGGATTTTAAATTTTGGACTTTCAATTGTCTTGTAGCTTGAATTTTCAAAATCCAAAAATACAGAAACAGTGTTTGGCAATATAAATTTTGCCTTTTAAATTCCTGAAATTATTTTGTATGTCTCATGAAAATAACTAATGTGGTGAGATAAATTGTCTCAAATATTTTAACATGATATAGCGTGTGATATATAAGAAAATCATTGTATTGGGCCCATTGGAAGATACTCTTGGTCCAAAGTAATTCAAAGTATCATGTAGCCTACAAAATTAGGCCTAATAATTTAACCCGTTTGAGGATACTCTTGGTCCAAAGTAATTCAAAGTATCATGTGGCCTACAAAATTAGGCTTAATAATTTCATAAGTGAAATAAAATTTTATATTTCTTTTGAAGTGGTTGTTAAATTATTATTTTTTATCAAGTGACACATATAATGATTGTATAAGCTTGACTTTTTATAACATCTCATCATAACAATGTGAATTTAAGTGGAAATATTGAGTGGCAAAAATAGCATTGCATGGAGTGGAATATAAATTCCAGTTGACGTTTGGAATCAATGGTAATAATTGGATTAATCCAGGTATTTGACCTTCCAGTCTCAATAAGAGACAGTGAAATTTTTGGTGGATTTTGAAAACCACTACATTTGTGGACCCCACATTGATGCATGTGTTTTATCAATGTCGTCCATCCATATGAACCCTTTACCGTGACACTCAAGTTGCTTATGAATATATGTGACCAACGACAATAGTGAAATTTGACCTGTTGATTATCCAGCATCCACCAAACATTGGATTCATATGATACAATGTTTTTTCCAAAGGAATAATTCGATCCCAAACGTGATATTGGATGATCAAAATACCATGTATTTCTCCACATCTAATCATTGCATAATGATGGTGTTATTTCCATCCAATGCAATGCATCTTTCCAAACAAGCCCAAGTGGAGCTTTGAAGGGCATCCAAACAACACCTAAGACAAACCATGTACATCCATTTATCTGGAAATCCCAAGTGCTGGAAAGTAGGCTCTATCTTCATGAAGCCATTGTTTCTACAATTTTGTTTTAAAGGACTATATTTCTGGCCGTCGACTTATATGAGCTTCCCTATGTAATTCCATCAATCATTCTTACCCTTGACATCAATAAGGGTGCTTTAACCCCAGTAAAAGCAATTTTAAAAACCCAACCATCATTTTGAAACTCAGTGGAGTCAACTCAGTTGGGCCGAATCTCTGATTACAGGAGTTCAAGCATTGATTCCATATAAAAGAAATCACCAATATTTATAAAACTGATCAAGTTTCCATGGAATTGGCCGCATTGAACCAGAAACTTGAAAGTGAGTTCCAAGTCTTAAGCCCAATGTAGGTTACAAGAAAAGAGCATCTAATGAGCCACAATACATTCATGGGTTTAAATATCATTCATTTGGGTGCATTAGAACATGAATAGAAAATTCAACCAAAGCCAGCTTGTGATCCAGTGTTTGCTTGTATGGAGATGGTTCATGGAGATTGTACACTCAGACAATTACTATTGGAAGTTAATGCACTTGCATCAAATCCAATCGAGAATCCAGGGAGAATGACAAAGAAATCAAATGCTCTCTCTAAATAAAAAAGAAGGCACGCCATGTGCCCTTCAAGACTTTGGCTGTCAAGGTTTAAAGGCAGCGCATATCTCAGTCAGTTGCCCCCAGTCAATGCCCTTCTATTCCTTCAATGGAAAATCAAGAGATTGATGCTGTCAAGGTGGGTCGTTTGTTGTTACAAAAGTTTCAATCCACCCGTAACATCATCAACCATATCAGCAGGCCCTGCCCAAGTACACAGAAAAATCACGCACAGGAACCTCACAGCAGATTCACATGAATAGCTCAAGTAAAGCTCGAAAAAGATAACTACATGTATATTCTGAAGCCATCGTAACCACATTTTCTTCTTCTTTTTTTTTGGTGACTAACAATATATTAGTAACAGAGGAAACCAGAAGTAAGCTACTGCCTACCGATCAAGAGATCCAAAACACACACACACAGAGAGATAGCCAGACAGACAGACAGCAGCATACGCAGCATGGAAGTAAAGACAAGGGCACAACAGCATAGGTAATCAGCAGCTGATCCTGATCCTCTCAGCTTATCTTCTTCAAGAATGGATTGGAGAGAGGTGGGAGGATCGGGTGGGTCCTTGGAGGGCTTCCCTCAGTATCTGCAAATCAAATCTCTTATGGCCCTTTTTCAGTGCTTGTTGTTTTGATGCTTCTAAAGGAGCCAATGACGTGGCTGATAGCCTCACTTGTAAGAGTCAACAAGAGTTTCATGCAACCATGGTCACTTAAATCTTTGTGGCTATTGTAACACTGATTGGGCAGGATCATCTGATGATAGCATCAGCATGTCCATGACTGGATATTGCACATTTATTGGAGGCAATTTCATCTCTTGAAGAAGCAAGAAGCAGATTCTTCTCACTCGATCAACTGTAAAGGCCGACTATCAGGAAATGACTATCACAGTCCGTGACGAGCCTCTCTTACATGAGATGGGCTTTCCTCCTCCAGCTTTGATCCCTCTTTATTGTGATAATCAAATCTCTATTCATATCAAACAATGGCTAACACAGTCCCTGAGCATATATGGTTTAAGTCTCTCTTATGTGCGATGGGCTTCCTACTCCAGTGTTAATACCTCTTCATTGTAATAATTAGATGACAGACAGTTACTCATATTGCCAACAACCACGCGTTCCGTGAGTGCACAAATTATATCAGTGGATTGCCATGTTATTCGAGAGGGGGGGACTAAATAAATAACTGACCATCTCTGTATGGATCTGTTGGGTATCAAAGGCTGAAGAAAATTCCAAATCTACGAGGCAACATCGAAATGGATGAAAAGAGGATCCACAATCTCTTCCACTTTCCAACACATGCACAAAATGCTCAAGTACTTGTGACATTTTTGAAGATTATCAAGGGTAAGGATTTTGAGACAATCAGTTCATTAGCTACAAAAACCAGAGACAGCTTCAGAGATCATCTGCCCCAAGATAAATAAATAAAAATCCACACTACCGGCGACCTTCTCTTTGGACTTGTTGGGTACCAAAGATGAAGAAAATGACTCCAAATCCTTGAGGCAGCATAGCAATGGATGAAAAGAGAATCTGCAATTTCTTCCATTTCCCAGCACATGAACAAAATCCTCATAAGTACACTTGTGAAGGGTAAGGATTTCGAGACAATTAAGTCATGAGCTACGAAGACCAGAGAAAACTCCAGTAAGAAGAGGAACATTGATTGGGGTTGAGGGGCCTGAAAAAGAAAAAGGATGAGAGGAAGACCTAAAAGGTCTTGGATACAATGGTTGAGAAGGGATATGAAGGCTTTTCACTTACCGGAGAATGGCCTTAGGTTTCACTAGTGAAACATGATTTGAAAAGCCAAACTCAAACAGTTGGGACAAGGCTTTAATGGCATTGATTATGATCAAAGAGTACGGATTTATTAACCGTAACAATCCACTAGGCATCCACTCACAGCTAGATTGAACTATGCCAATCCACGACCATGAGCTTCATTACCCATTGCTAAGTCACAGGCATGAATCACCATAAGCCTATGGTGGTGCTGGTTCATCATCATCATCATCTAAGCCTTATCCAATTAACTGAAGTCGGCTATATGAATCCTTTCCACCGTTCAAGTTAGCCCATAGGTCATCAAGTCTTTTCTTACTACCTCCACCCTTGTCCTTTTGGGCCTTCCCCTTGCCCTTTTAGAGCCTTCAACTCGTGCCAACTCACTCCTAACCAGCATAATCCTTGGTCTCCGTTACACATGACCAAACCATCTAAGTATACTTTCCCTCATCTTGTTACTTATTGGTGTTCTTCTCCTAAATTCCTCCAAATGCATTCATGTCTAGTTTTATCCATCCTTTGTCTTCCCACTAATCCATCTCAACATCCTCATTTCAGCTACACTCATCCCATAGACACATTGTTCCTTAACTGCCCAACATTTTGTCCCATAAAGCATGGCCAGTCTATTAGCAATTATGTATCATTTCCTTTTCAGTTTGAGTGGTACGCAACGGCCACATGAACCTCCAAAGACACATCTACCTTTCTTCCACCCAAGGTATTCAAAATCGGTTACGTAACAGTAACGGTCATAAGACTCATAACCGTTACGCGTTATGGGGTTGAAATGGTTGTAACGGCTGTTATAGAAAAACAGGCCATAATGGTCCTATAATGGTCTAAAATGGCCCATAACGGTCCTATAACAGATATTTTCACAAAAATAAAAAAGGGCCGTTACAGCCCGTATCATAACGGTAACGGTGGTGGGTGTTACGGCCACCGTTACCGTTTTGGAACACCTTGCTTCCACCCTGCTTGAATTCTATAGGCAACATCCTTTTCAATCTCTCCACTCTCATGAATTATCAACCCAAGATACAGAAAGTAGTCATTTTAGGAACTTCTTGATCAGAAATCTTTACCAATTCCTTGCTACCACTCCTATTGTTACTAAAATTGCATTCCATATACTCTGTTTTAGTCCGACTAATTTTAAATCTTTTAGATTCTAAAGCACCTCTCCATAAATCTAGCTTTGTGTTTATGCCCACCCTTGTCATGTCAATCAAAACCATGTCATCTGAAACAACATACACCATAGGATCTCTCCCCGCAAATGCCTCGTTAGCTCATCCATAACGAATGCAGAAAGGTATCGGCTCATTGCTTGCTCCTAGTGCAAGCCTACGATAATTGGGAACTCAATTCTCTCCATTAGTGGTCACCACATGTTACTACTTCCTCGTACATATCCATGGTCATGTCAATGTATCCTCTTGAAACTCCTTCCTCTCCCAAAACCCACAAGATTAACTCTTTACGCAACCTATCGTAAGCCTTCTCTAAGTCAATAAAGGCCACGTGGACGTGGAGATCCTTCCTCCTCTGCATTTATTTCTCCGTAAATTGTCTACGTAGGAAAATAGCTCTAGTGGTAGACATCCCTAACATGAAATCAAACTGATTTTCTAATACATTCGCCTCATGCCTTGGTCTTTGCTCAATCACCCTTTCTCGAAATTCATAGTATGGCCCACAAGTTTAATCCCACGATAGTTAGTGCAGCTTTGTATATATATTTTATTCTCATAAATAGGTACCATGGTACTTTTCCTCCATCCGTCTGGCATTTTCTTCGATCTTACAATCTTGTTAAACAACTTTGTCAGCCAAAATAACCCAATATCTCCCTTTGGTATACCATCTAGTCCAAAGCCCTTTCCTGTTTTCATCTTTCTCAAAGCTTCTTTCACTTCAAATATCCTAATCCTAAAAAGTACCTATAGACTACAACGTCATTTGATTTTATGGTTCCTTCTATCTCTATGCTCTTAGAGTAATTGTCATTTAACAAGTTCTGAAAATAGCTTCTCTCACCTTTCATTGATCTCATTAATACCCTTTGTTCATTGCTCTTAATACATCTAAAATGATCTAGGTCCCTCCTCTTCCTCTCTCTCATTTTTACAAGTTTAAAGACATATTTTTCACCTTCTCTTGTCCCCAGTCTATTGTTAAGATCATCATAAGCTTTAAGTTTAACTTCACTCCTTTCTTAGCAATTTTTTTGGCATTTCTATATTGTTCAAGACTTTCATTGTTTCTAGTCCCTTTCAACTTTGAAACATGCATGTTTCTCATTAATGGCTTTTTATACATCATTATTCGACCACCAAGTTTCCTAATATGAAAGTAGTAGTGCTTATGAACTGAATATTATACCTTAAATAATAATAACAATAATAAATTTACGATTTATCTTTCTAGTAAAGTACAAATCTGATTTATAGAATTACTAATAGGAATCCAGATCACTGGTGTCATACCAATTACACGGGAGATGGTAGGACTGAATCAGTCAGTATTTGTAGTTCCCATAAGTGGCATGACAATGTAAACCTATGGCATTGCATGTATCAGTGATGATGGACATCCTAAAATGTACAAAATTTACTCGTTTAGAAGAAAACGATGTTTCTGAAGTCCTTATAAAAGCTGACTGCTAATTGTCGGGTAGAAGGGTATCGAATGGCCCTCCCCATAAAGTAAAAAAACCATGCTACAGCAATAAGCTAATTGACAATGACATGACACTTTGAGCTTCTCCGAATATCGGCACAGGTGCATGTAACATGAATGGACATAGTCCATGTATTTTTTATAACTTTCCCCTAACCTGTTAGGTAGTCTTTCTCTTTGGGATGTCTTTGTATTTAAATACTATGTTTTTATACTTTAATTGGAAAGTCCGCCTAGCAGCAATGAGCCTGCCAGACTCCAACCTGGATACAGGGTTAATGCTAGTGTGTAGTTGGTCGTTAAGCTTTTCTTCTTCTTTTAAATTTTCTTGAGAATACTTTCTTCTTAAACTTTTGCCAAAGGACAATATGCAATCCTGTTTTCAGTCTTGATTATTGGAAAACAGGACCCAAGAAGTCAACCCTAAATAGTTGGGAAAAGCTATGTTGAAGAGGATGATAAATTAATATGCTTGGAATGAATGTACCCTCAGGCACCCTTGCAAGTAAGTCTTCAACACTAAAACATGTACGGCATGTTGAAGAGTTATAAAGCTTTAATTGGTAAGTACTTTCAATTTGATCAATTCTAGTCATAATTCTTTTCAATCTTGTTGAGGTATAATCAATTAAATACATACTATTCACTACAAAACTATGCAATATGAAAGCCTATCAACACTATCATAACCACTTGACCAGCAGAAAAGCAAAATATTCAAAAGGTGTATGTGAATACCCTGTGATTGAATTAAAGCCTTCTTTCCCCGGTAACAATGGTCCCAAGCATACAACACTGAAGCCAGGGGTTCAAACTAATGATTTTTTTTTTTTTACACACGCTCACACCCACACACACCACAATGGGCACTCAAACCCATGACCTCAGTGTTGAAACTCACAGAGTCTACCACTGAGCCATGAGTAGGTTCAAACTAATGATTATCTTAAAAAGAGTATCCTAAATGTTATCATATTTAAATTCCTGAAATACTAGATCATATAATTCAGATCCAAGTTTAATGAAATCAGTGTATCGCAAATAGCATTATATTATAAAGGATGGTAACAATTGGACTTTGCAATGCAACTACTGATATAGGCACAGAACAAACTAAAAGCTTTAATGCAATAAGGAAACTTACCAAGAATAGCCATCACCGTCCTTGAATCTGAAGAAGAAGAAGAGCTAAATTCATCAATCACAGCTCAACATTAGGTAATGGGAAGTGAAAAACTTATCACCTAACTGTCAACATAAAATAAACTAAAGCATCTTCAGAAAACAAGATACATACACAAAACCAACATAACTCACTTGGTGCAATCTGTGTTCTCCCAGCATCAATCGTAACGTGGGTCGGTAACTTTAGCGACTTTGCTCTCTCCTGTCCCAATTATAATGTCAGAAATCATGGTTGCAATGAGAAAAAAGAAAAAAAGTAGGAAGACAGCAGTTGTCACAATCTTGTCAAACCAAAGCATACAGGATGAGAAAGTAGACATCTAAGAGATGGGAAAGAAGTATTGAGTGAACTAGTTGACTTCCCAGGAAACTAGAATGCAGAGAGTGAATTGAGACATCCCACCATAAATATCTTAATCCGGTTCGTGTGAGGCCCACCTCATCACTAGCATGTAGCCTAGCACCTCAAACTTCACCTTTAAGGTCTTACCAAATATGAGGCATTCACAGTTATGGCATGTCCCACCCTCAGGCAACCGTGTGACTTATGTAGAGGTCTGAACAAATTTAAGGTTACATGGTGCCATCAGAGCGAAACAACATCAGGGAAAGGTACATCAGGGAAAGGTTCATCAGGGGAAGAAAAAAAAAAATTTTGATTCAATTTCAACCCTTAAAATGTCAAATTTCGGTCAAAGAAAGAGAAACACCAAAAGATAGTGATGAATGACAAGTTCAGGTTTTACAATTTTGACTCAAAAAAAAAAAAAAAGAGTGAAACAATGGCTATATATGAAAATACACAAGCGTGCTTGTGTTCCTTGTGTATAAATAATATCAAAATAGAAGACTTCAATGAAAAACATTAGAATTTATATGCGCATGAGTAATAATGTACATAGTTAATCAAATATTGAGGGAATACCATTCCATCTCTATCAAATCTTTCATTTCCAATTAAAGAAGGTGAGCTTGTTTAAGGAAGGAGGAAACAGATTCAAGTTCTTTGAATTCAAATAACACCTTTTTTTCTCAGGAGGAACTGAAATTAGAACTTTGCTAAGAACTTTTTGATGAGAGTAGGAAGTTCTGGCAAGCCAAACACATCTTTTTAGAATTCCACGAACTTTGGTTCCAGGTTGGATACCAAATGGTCCCGATCGAACTCCTAATCACCAAATGAACTCCTGAGAAATGAGTGATATAAGATCGCGTCTCAAGACAAAAGGTGGATGAAATGATCTCCTCAGAAGTGAACACCTGACACAACAGGAAATGGTCAACTAAACTTACACGGAAACATTGTTATGATCTCCTGAGAAGTGAACACCTAACACAACAGGAAATCGTTAACTAAACTTGCATGGAAACGTGTAATAATGGGAAACAATTTCTTACAACTGGAAAAAGAACACTGCGCTCCTAAGTGAAATGGGTATTCAAGTTGATTTTTTTTTTTTTTTGAAAGATAACTTATATTAAAGAAAGGGAAAAAGAGAACAAAGAAGGGAACTGCTGAGGAGGCAGGCCCTTAAGAAAGAAGAAAGGAAAGATCTACACTGTTGCCCTCCTAGAGGGATGCCCATTCCGCCATGTAACATTTAACATAAGAGGAAAGAAGATAGGAGGGCTTCGCTACATTCTGAAAACATCTCATATTTCTTTCGATCCAAAGCACCCACCACACCGCCAGAATTCCCGTCCGCCAGATCTTGGATTTAAATTTGCCAATTCTAATCCCGTGCCAGGTTTTGAGGAGCATATCCACATCCTTAGGGAAACACCAGCTGATCTTGAAACAGGAGAGAATGGCAGTCCAAACTGAGTATGCTAACAAACAGTGTATAAGCAAATGATTAACCGATTCTTCAGCGGACATACAGCATAAGCAGATATTAGGAAGAATCATTCCTTTTTTCCTCAGGTTATCCAGAGTTAGGATTCTATTTTTCCCAGCCAACCAACCGAAAACCTGCAGCTTAGGAGGAACTGCGTATTTCCAAATAAAGTGAGGGTGATGTGGGGGGGGTGATTATAGGATGAGAGAATCTTAAAAAAAGACCTGACCGTAAAGACAGAAGATTTATCAGCTTTCCAGATGATGTTGTCGTTGCAATCTTGATTTGGAGATGCAGTTTGGATGAACTGCAGCAACTCGACGAAGTGATCACATTCCCAGTCCTCAAGGTTCCTTCTGCAGGGGATATTCCAGACAACCTTGTCCGCAAGAAGGGAGTAATTATCGACAATGAAACTGCTTTGCTTACTCACCACCCAAAAAATGGAAGGGAATTTATCCTTCATCGTCATATCACATATCCAAATGTCCTGCCAGAACCGAATAGTCTCCCTTACCTACTTCGAAGTCGATGAAACAGATGACATCTTCTTTCATCCGACTTATGCCTTTCCAAATCACAGAGGCCCTGTAGAGGGAGGAGTCGTTTGTCCTCCAACCTTCACTTGATCTCCCATACTTTCCTTTGATTATAGCATTCCATAGACTATCTTTTTCATAACCTAGTCTCCAGATCCATTTACCCATACGGGGCCCGATTCATCATATTAAGATCTTTTATGCCAGCACCTCCCTCTTTAAAGCTTGTACAAACTTTTCTCCAATCCATCAGACTGAACTTGTTTCTGTCTTCATTGCCACTCCAAAGGAAATTGCGTCGAAGCACATCTATGGACTTGAGAACTGCAGCTGGACAGCGATAAAGGGACATGAAATGGGTGGGTAGGTTGGACAGAGCCGCTTTAATAAGCGTAAGTCTCCCACCGATTGAAAGGTAGCGACGCTTCCATCCGGCTAAGAGGAGATGGAACCTTAGAAGGACTTTTTCCCACTGTTGACTTTTGAGCTTCCCAGTACATAAGGGGAGACCAACGAACGTAGATGGGAGGGAGCCCAAAATACATCCCATAAGCTCAGCTAACTCTGCATTCTCTTGAGTATCCATGTTCACCCCAAAAAGCTTGGATTTGAATAAATTCACCTTTAAACCTGCCACTGCTTCAAAACATCTGATTACTGTACGCAGGTTGGCAACTGAATCAGGGAGAGCTTCAGAAAAAATGAGGATATCATCCGCAAATTGGACATGGGCTATCAGGTCTTTCACATCCTTTATACGAACTCCCCTGAAAATGCCTTCAGATTGAGCTCGCAGAAGCATAGCAAATAAGGATTCGGCGATGATGAGGAATGGGAAAGGGGAAAGGGGATCACCCTGTCTAAGACTACGTGAGCTTTTGAAGAAACCTTTCGGGGAGCCGTTTAACAGAACAGAGAAATGAGCAGAAGAAATGCATTCCTTAATCCAATGACACCAGAGACCGCCGAAACCCATGCGCTTCATCAAATTTTATAGGAATTCCCACTCCACATGATCGTACGCCTTCTCCATATCCAAATTACAGAGGATATATTTTTTCTTCGACTGATGGCATGAATGGAGACATTCATTGGCGATAAGAGTTGCATCTGTAATTTGCCTTCCAGGGATGAACGGGCACTGATTTGGGCTTATGATCAAACCAATTACATTCGTCAATCTATTGGCGAGCACCTTTGCTGGAATTTTGTACAGACTACCAATGAGGCTGATGGGTCTGTAATCCTTGAAGTCAGAGGCTCCTGGGCGTTTAGGAATTAAAGCAATGAAAGTTGCTCCAATATTTCTTGATAGCCTTCCTCTAACAAAAAATTCATTGAAGAAAGCCAAAACTTCTTCTTGGAGGATATCCCAGAACGTCTGGAAAAAGATGATGGGGAAGCCATCTGGCCCCAGAGCTTTGTCACCCCCCAGATCCAGGACAGCTTTATGAATTTCTTCCAATGAAAAACGAGCCTCCAGACATTTCCTATCTTCTGCACTAATGCAATTTAAATGGAGGTTTTCCAAACGCGGTCGGGTCCAGTTCTCTTTTTTGAGAAGATCTTGAAAGAAAGAAACCACGGCCGAACTGATCATATCTTTATCTTCAGTCTAGACACCATCTAGATTCATACCGTTGATACGGTTGGAGTTAGCTTGAATTGTAGCAATATTGTGGAAATATCTCGTATTCCTATCACCCTCCTTGATCCATTTTGCACGAGCTTTTTGTTTCCAGGAGATTTCCTTCTGAAGAATTTTTCCTGAGAGGGCTTGAATTAGCTGAATTCCATTCGCCAGAATTTGAGCTGACATGGGATTTTTTTTCAGCTTGAGAATCAATCTTCTGAATTTCCGTGAGGATCGAATCCACATCCTGATCCGATCACAACGATTCCTCCTTAGACCATTGCTTGATTTTGTCTTTCAGAAACTTTAGTTTGCAACTCAATCTGTGGCCCGCAAAACCCTGAAACTGAGCTGCATTCCACCAGTCAGCCACCATAGATTTAAAACCTGCCACATGAAGCCAAGCTAAGTTAAATTGGAAAGGCTTCGGACCCCAGTCTACCTCCTCAGCCGATAAGATCAGGGGCCAGTGATCAGAAGTTATCCTAGGAAGAATTGATTGGGAGGAGGAAGGCTCGAGGTTAAGCCATTCAGCGGAAATAATAAATCGGTCCAATCTGCACAAGATTGGATTCAATTGCCCATTAGACCAAGTGAAACGGGAGCCTAATAGGGAAAGATCGATTAGGCAATTGCTGTCAATCCAATCAGAGAAAGCCGCCATCTAGGAGGAAGAGGAGTTCCCAGAAGATTTCTCAGAGGAAAACCTGATTGTGTTGAAATCCCCAGCAAAACATATAGGGCCGTTGTAGCTCGGGGAAATTGAAGATAGCTCTTTCCAGAACTCGGTCCTCAAAGGAGAGTTGGTGGGTCCGTAAATCGAGCAAATGAGGTAGGCCATACCCGAAACATTGTTCCTGAGAGTAACAGAGAGAGAGAGAATGATCCCGAACTAGATTGAAATGACCAAATCGTGCGCCTCCAAGCTATAACAATGCCGCCAGAGGTTCCCGACGCTTCTTTAAGCACCCACGAAGCATCCGACGCTTTCCATATAGACTTCATTAGCCGATCATCCATTGCTTTCACCTTGGATTCCTGAAGACAGATGATTTGGGGGTTGCTTCTGCTGCAGGTGGACCTGATGAGACTCCTTTTTTGTTTGGACCCCAACCCCCTAACATTCCATGATAAGATCTTCATGGAAGAACTTCACTTCCCCGCCCTCCCTTACATTCTAATTCGACCAAACTCACTAGATTAATATCAGAAGTGATTATTTGTTGCCCCTGAACTGTCTTCCTTCTACCCTTTAGAGCTCTTTTCCGAGAGGATCTAAAGGGATCCAACGGACGACCCCTATTTTCCACACACTGAAAGAGTGCTAGATAGTCCTCAGGGCAATCACCAAAAGATAGGCCCAACAGTCTTCCAATATGACCCATAGCGTCTCGAATCCATCTCTTTTTTTGAATCTTTTTGCTCAAAAAAGCCCTTTGATCTTCCTCATTGGATCCAACATCAGAGGAAGCCGGTCTCGTCTGGAGGGGTTCCGCACAGATGACTTCGCCACCAGAGTGATCCTGAAATAAAGAAAGGAGATTAAGGTCGGCGCCCTCAAAGGGAAGAGAGATACACTCCGAAAAGGAAGTTGCTACGGAAGACTGGGATGGCGAGGAGATAGACTGATCTTCTTCGAATAATAATGAGACCGAAGGGGCATCAAACGGTATAAGTTGGAGATGCATACTTCCGACTTCCGAAACAGAGAGCCCAGAAACAGAGAAGGGGCAAGCCATCTTCTCCGTGAGAGTGACCAAAGGAGAAGATGGGAACGAGGGACAGGACAGAGAGGCAGAGATAGGACTCCGATTGAGATCGAGAGCATCATCTCTAACCGAGGAGGGACAAAAGGAGAGAAGATCGGAGCTTAAGGAAGATTCGGGAAGGAGCCTGAGTTTAGAAGAAAGGATCCGGTCGCCACGTGGGACGGATGAGACCACTGCATGCAAAGAACTAGGATCGAAGGAGGCACGTGTAGGCGAGGATGATCGAGCGTCATTGAGAGGGAGAAAAGCTCTCGAAGCGACGCGTGGAGGCGGAAGAGGAGAGTTATTAGGGAGAGCGACTCGAGGCAGAGAGACGGCTGAGGGGATGCCACGTAAGCTCGAAACTGACGGAGAGCAGATGTGCGCGGCTCGAGACGAAGGAGCATCATAGAGACCGCCACGTAGTGACGGAGCAGGCGAGCATTGATGGGGCGCGGCTCGAGGCAAGGAAGAAGCGGGCGAGGATACGGCTCAAGGCGAGGGAAAGACTGGGCACCCGACACGTGGAGGAAAGGCAGGAATCGACGCAGAGGCGCCACCTGCCCCCGAGAAAGAACCGGAGGTTCGCGGGAGCACCGAAATCCCATGTTGTCTTCTCCACAAACTCGACGTGAAGAAGATTCCAGCAGAAGAGAAGGGATCGGACTCCGCCATAAGTCCCCCCAACACGGAAGAGGAATATCAGGCTCTTCCCTCTGTATAGGAAGCTCGAGGGATCTGTCGTCTGCGAGAAGCAAAAATAGAGGAAGGAAGAGGCAGGCCTTTCTTCCTGGAGATACAAAGTCGAGTAACCCCCATTTCGACACCCCGACTAGTCTTCAGATCAATTTCTACCAAAGATCCCAACCGCGCTGCGACTTGGTTGAAAAAACGGTCGTTCCATAGCTCGAGAGGAATCCCCCAGACCAAAATCCACATCTCCTCATACCCGAAGGCGGAGAAATCATTCCAAGGGATGACTCCCTTGACCAGATCATCCCTATGAATGACACCAGCCATCAACAGAGGATCGAGGTTAATGCCCGGATCCCCTTTAACCCAAACCTCGTTATAACCGATCGGCCGAAGGTTGAACGATCCTGTGCGGATGTTGGTGCATTCATCAATCCAATCGCTGAGTCGATCGATGGTGGCATTATCATGAGTCAAGATGACCACTGTCTCCCTGAGGGCTTCCATAGCATGGAGAATGACATCTGATTCGATACGAATGGCATGAGGTGGATCGGGGATCTGATTGGGGGAAAAGGATTATGAGGGCAAGGGCGACGGTAAAGGTGCAGACTGCTCAAGAGGTGGGTCAAGGACAGAGGAAGATTTCAACAGCGCCTCCCTGAAAGAGAGGGGTTGAGGGGTAGGGAGGGTTTTGCCACTGGTAACTGTTCTCGGAGAAGGGTTTGGCTCCTGGGAATATCATTCTGGGCCAAAGCGGGCTCGTTGGACAAGCAATTTTTCCCCTCCGAAACTCTGCCCGTGCAACATCTCTACCGCTCGAGACAGCTCAATTTCGGAACTCATCCTGATTAAAGCAAAACCTCGATATTCCCCTGTTATCTCATCCTGATTATGAATTCAAGTTGATTTTCCTTATATATATATATATATATAATACTGAGAACCGCACGATTTTATTGATAATTGAGCAAGCAAGAAAATGTGGGAACAGTCCAATGATCCTTTGTCAACAACCACTTCAACCTTACAAACTGAAGAGGAAATTGTATAAGTGTTGATCGTACGTGCAAGAATCAACATAAGCGAACCCAGCTCATGAATTCACTCACTTGGCTGACAAACACCTAGAAAAGTGCATTTCTTAATAATCGTAGAAACTTAAGAGCGTTGTTCAGTCAAATCGGTGAAGTTGTATTTTATAATTTTCTTCTTTAACACCTTTAAAAAAATTCTTTCTTTTTTACTTATCAACCAAATTGATATGTCATTCAAAAGAAATTCAAGAAGAATAATGGCCATTGTTGTTCATGATGACTTGTAGTCGAATTACTTGTAGAATTAGCAAATCTTCTTCACTTTCAATTTTCAAAACCACCTTGACTTGCCCGCACATCTCCCACCTGCAAAGAGTAGAAACTCCCAACAATAAGCTGAAAAACCTGACCACAGAAACTATTTGCACAGATCGTGCCAACCATTAATTATTTGTTGCCATGAAATCAATACCTGTTCAGTGCTTTTGGCGCCTTGTTATGGAGCTTTTTATATAAACCCAGAGTAGCATGACTGGCAAAGGATAGCACAAAATAAGATGATTGAGACCAATCATGCTGAAAATTCTTTCTAGACAATTTTAAATGGCAACGCTAAGCATAAATCACATTAGCCTTTGTTGAAAACATCTTTCTTATTAATAACTGAAATTTTATTAAGGAAGACAATGCAACTATCCTTTAGGGAAATTGATATTAGGCGTGGCAATGGGTAGGGTTTGGGCTGAGTTGGGATCAGCCAAAGCCTGACGCATTTATTAAACAGGCCAAGAATTCTTGCCCAAACCCAACCCATGACCCATTACCCTCTGACCTGACCTAACCCACGCAAAAATTCATAAACCGGACCTGACCCAACCAAACCACCATGACCCAACCCAGATTTAAGAATGGAATATGACACTTAAGGCTAGGCAAAACCTAGCTGAGGCAGGGGATACATGCATGCAAAAGAAAAAGACATGAATTGTTCTTCTTTATTTTGTTTCAGGTTTTGGAACAGGTCAGGTGGGGTCATCTCCCAACCCATTGATAACCTATATAGGCAGGTAAGGGTGGGTGGGGTTCAACCAACCCCAACCCATTTACTTAAACGGGTCATATTTTTAACCCGCGCCCAACTCACTACCCATTTAGCTTGGGCCTGAACCCACCTCAAAAGTGGGTCTGGCCAGTTGACTTGCAGGCCAACCCAACCCATTGCCAACCCAACCCATTGCCACCCCTGGATACTGATTTGCAACAGATCACACCATTATGGAGACTCCTACATCGACAAAGGAATTGGCCTCCTATATATTATATTTCAAGAAAAAATGGAGACTCCTACATCAACAAGGGAATTGGCCTCCTTACTCCCTTGTAGCTTGCCTAAAAGGAGTCAACAATGCGAACACCCTAGAGCCTTAATTTCATTCATGATAATTGGAAAAAAAAAAAAAAAAACCTTGAATCATATAAAGGTTCATAGCTCAAAGTACACACTGATTAGATGGTTCCAACTTCTAACCATCTAATCAATTGCCTACAAATGGGAAGTAAAAAATTAAAAAAAAAATAAATGGAATATAAAACAATAGTAACAGTCCACAATCAACATGCACAACTATCACTCAGAGGGTTGGGACTTAGAATTGTCCAATCAGTATATATTTGCGGTAAGACAGGTGTACACCTCTCGATCTCACAATGGAACAAAATAATTCTCTTTCTTTTCTTTTCTTTTTTTGCAATTCATTTCGAGCATTGGAAAGAAGTAGATGCAACAGTCCGTTGATTTATGCACACCATCTCTAATGCAATCGCCCCACATCCCACATGTGCACACTCCACACATGTGCACAAGAAAAGGCCCACTTTCATTTTTAACCTATCTCTAATTCCCTTTTCTTTCATGTCTTTATATTAGGAAATAAGTAATCTTAAAATTTTCTTACTTAAGTGGTTTCTTACTTTAGACATTATAACTGCTGACATTACTTGAGTCCTTTCTTATATGTCAGGAAATAAGCATTATTTTTCCTATTTTAGAGATCTTAGCTAGCTAGGAATCCTATTTTTAAATTTCATAGACTATGTTGAGAATTGTAAGCCTTCATTATAAATAAGGCTTAGACCTATGGAATAAGACACGGTTGAATGGTATTCTCTTTGAGAAAATTCTCTTGTTTCTTTACAATAGTTGTTGAAGGGGGGGAGTGATCTCTAGTATAAGACTAGAGGACTTTTGAGTGATCTCCAGTATAAGACTAGAGGACTTTTGAGCTTGCTTACAGTCATTGCATTCTTTTCTCTTTTGTGATTCGAACTTCAATCTGGTATGTTGAATCTTATTGCAATTAGTTTCTTCCTTGATAATTAATGCAACAAAAGAACAGAGTGCGCTTGCTTTGCTAGGGCTGCAGTGATATCAAATCTCCTCTCTTTTTTCTGTAAGTTGCAGTGATATCAAATCGTACATTAAAAAATGACACAAGGACAAAATTTCATTGGAATTGCAATTTGAAAAAGTTCAGATGCTCCAGGAAATTGATACTAGAAGGTGCATCAATTGAGAACACGAATACCTGCATTGAGCAGCAATCTTTCCTTTCCCCATCTTCAGATCATTCCTTACCACCAAAACCTATTACATTAAAAAAGACATGTTCTGCAAATCAGTGCGACGGACGGAGAGAACAGATGGTAGGAGAGAGAGAGAGAGAGAGAGAGAGAGAGAGAGAGAGGATTCATTGACCATTTTAAAGTCTTCTAGAATGTCAGCGAGTTTTTCGATCTCGAACGGTTCTTGTTGTGGATAATTCTTCTTCTTCTTCTGCTTTCCATCTTCGAGGATGGGAGGGGAAGAGGGATGGAACGGGCGGCAGCGATTCGCGATTAGGTAACCCAAGGCCAAGCAGCCTGCTCCAAGTAGTAGGGCGCTCCACCAGGACACATCCATCGCAAATCGCCCCTTCTATCTTCTTACCATTGATACATCTATCTATCGTCTCTCCACTTTCATTCTCGGAGATGGAGACATGAGACGAAATGTCTCATCGGACGACGACTTCCTCTTTCCCCCCTTCCACTCTCTGGCTTCTGAGACGCTGGAGAGAGAGAGAGAGAGAGAGAGAGAGAGAGAGGGGGAGTTGGTGCGGCTCACTGAGTTTGGCTGCAGTCTCAGAAGCAGCCAATGCTTAAAGTTGGGTCCTTGTTCTGACTGGAGCCGGTCGGTTTGGGTTGCGGGTCAAGCCAACCCCCAAATCAAAAGAGGAGTTGGCCGAGACCAGACCCAACCCTGGATCCAAGCCAAGCTAGAAAACCCAAACCCAACTTGAGGTAATGAAAACTATTTGCACCCTTGAAAATATGATTTTGGGGCAGTTGGATTTGAGATCCCAGATTTGTAGATTGAGTATTGCTTGATTTCTTCTATTCCAAACCGGATTCCAAGATTTTCAGTCCTCTCCATCATTTCTAACCATCTACTGGGGCCTGTTTGGTAAGTGAGCTTAGCACAGATTAAGTGGGATGAAATTATATTTGGTTCCGTGCAAATTCCATCTGATGAGACCGTAGGAAGAAATGGGATTGGATGGAATGGAATTGCACTAGGTCCCATGCAGGATTTCAAGTGGATTTTAAAATTCACTGCATCTATGGACCCTACATTGATGCATGTGCTTTATTCATGCGGTCCATCCATGTGCATCCTTTACATATAACATTCAAGTTGTGCATCCTTTACATATAACATTCAAGTTTATACATGTGGATGTGAGGACATTAGTTGTGAATCTGATTCACTGATTACAATTCCATAGTCCACTGGATAGGGATTCGCTGAATATGGTGTTTTTGCCTGATGAAGATTTGATCGAAAACATGGGGATTGGGTGATTAAAATACCTCAAGACATGCAATCATTGAACAATAATGATGTTAATCCCATCTAAAGCAATTCCATGCTATTTAATTCAGTGGACCAAATGCTCCAAGGAGGTACTGTTTGGATGCCGTTGTGGCTTTAAGAAAGAGTAGGCATCTACAAAAATCAAATGTTTTCGACTGGGCTCCCGGAATGCAGTTGTCCAATGACTACTTATTAAAACATTTGCTATCAGCTTTATATACCTATTACAACTGACTCCATTAATATCAATGATCCAAAGTGAATATCGACGATCCACAATGAATATCGACGATCCATAGTGAATATTGGCAATCTACATTAACATCAGTGATCCCCAGTAAATATTAGAAATACATAGTCAATATTACTCCATTATAACATTCCTTCATTGCAATATTCATCAATTACAATATTGTTCCATTACAACATTCATTTGTTACAACATGTTTTCATTACAACATTCCTATATTTCAAATTTTCTCTAAATCAATCATCCATTTCAATATTCTTTCATCATAAAAAGAATAATTATATCAATGAACTAGTAGTTACAACACCCAATACATACATTTTCTGATCAAATCCAAGAAGAATAGAAGAGAAAAGTGAATGCACTACACACCGTTGATTTTTCGCTTCCTCTTTTTGAATGAGTATATGCGTGTGATTGGTGTCTTATTTGTTGGGGGCCTTGCACAAAACCTTAGGATATAGCCCTCCAGAACAAATCAGAATTATGGATAATAAAGCAATGAAAACAATCAATGCATCAATCACACACCACACAAGAGATTTTTACGTAGAAAACCTTCAAAGAGGTAAAAACCACGGGACCTCGTCTAGATCAACAATTCACTATGAAGTAGAACGTTACAACCTTCTTCACTCATGCAGGAGTGGATAAACAATAAGAGAAATATAGAAAACGGAGAGATCTAACCGATTACGAGGACATAGAAGCGCTGAGATATAGATTGCACAATAAATAACCTCCACGAGCAGAACCTCCCTTCTATAAGCTTCCTCTCTCTCTTCCTCTTTCTCTCTCACCTTTGATAGCCTTAAACCCTTTAGCAAATCCCTTGTAAAGCTTTAGGAAACCCTCTTGCATTACCTAGAAAACCCTAGGCAACCCCTTTTATAGTTTAGGAAACTTCCCTTTCGCATCCTAGTTGCGAAAGGACTCAAATCCGCAGTTTCGCGCAAAATCGCGGAACAAACTGCGTAACTTTCGACTAGTCGAAGCCTGTCAACGACCGGTCGAAGCCCACCTTCGACTGGTCCTGAAATTCCAGGACTGGTCTTAGCCTCCGAGAAAAAACAACACGAAGTCGCTAGACTTTGAGTCGTGCCAGGGCTCGAACCTACGACCGGTCGAGCGCCTCCCACGACCGGTCAAGCGGGGCTCAGGACCGGTCGAAGACGGGAAAAAAAAACCCATCACTATTGGGGGTCTTGAATCTATAAAATTTATCTCGTCTTCCTCCTTTTCAGCCTTAATCAATTCAGTTCTCTGTCTTTTAGTCTTTCTAAATTATTGAATACAGTCGAAAGATAAGGTCTCTCTAAAATACGGGACTTTGTTCTACAGGTTAACATAGAAGTAAATACTATTTATGGCATGATTAATAAACAATAACAATCAGACCGAGAATTATTTATGGCATGATTAATAAGTAATAACAAATCAGACCGAGAAAGATTTCATAAGAATCTTACTGGGTTAAATATGATCTCCCGGTTGTTACATAAGAAGTTGATGTATTTCATTATGAAGATTTCGCACTCACTTCCACCAGTCTCTTTTAAAATCATACTTACTATTTCAAACATGATGGGTTTTTTTAACCCGTCGTCGACCGGTCGTGAGCCTTTCTCGACCGGTTGAGGGCTGGTCTCGACCAATCGTAGGAGTCGAGCCGTGGCACGACTCAAAGTCCAGCGACTTTGGGCTATTTTTCTCCGAGGTGCTCGACCGGTCGTAGGAGGTGTTCGACCGGTCGTGGGTGGCTCTCGACCGGTCGTAGGTTCGTCACGACCAGTCGTAGTTACGCGGATTTGTTCCGCGATTTTGCGCAGATTTCGTATCACAAAGTCCTTTCGCAACTGGGATGCGGAAAGGAGTTTCCTAAAACTTTAAATAGGGGGTACCTAGGGCTTTCAAGGTACGACAAGAGGGTTTCCTAAAGCTTTACAATGGATTTTCTAAAGGGTTTAGGGCTATCAAAGGTGAGAGACAAAGGAAGCTTATAGAATGGAGATTATGCTCGTGGAGGTTATATACTGTGCAATCTATATCTCAGTGCTTCTGTCCTCGTAATCGGTGAGATCTCTCTGTTTTCTTTGTTTCTCTCATTGTTTATCCACTCCTACGTGAGTGAAGAAGGTTGTAACGTTCTACTTTACAGTGGATTGTTGATTTGGACGAGGTTCGGTGGTTTTTACCCCTTTGAGGGTTTTCCACGTAAAAATCTTTTATGTGGTGTGTGATTGATGCATTGATTATTTTCATTGCTTTATTATTCATAATTCTGGTTTGTTTCGGGAGGCTAGATCCTAAGGTTTTGTGCAAAGCCCCCAACAAAGTGGTATCAAAGCTAAATTCATTGAATGGGTATGATCGATTTTGAATTATGGAAGGTTGCTCATCAAGGATGATCAGCCTCAATGGTTCTAACTGAACCATATGGAAGGCTAAGATGGAGGACTTGCTTTATTATAATGACCTATATTCTCCAATTTAGGCATATCAGCAAAATCCAAGGATATGTTTGATGATGATTGGAAGAAGATGGACCGGAAGGCGGTGGGATTTGTTAGACAATGGTTGGATGATTCAGTGTTCCACCATGTGTCTACCGAAACCTCAGCCGCTAACCTATGGTTGAAATTACAAGGGCTGTATGAGAGGAAGACAGCCGGTAATAAAAAATTTTTGATAAGGCGACTTGTGAATCTTAAGTTCAAGGACGGTGGTTCTGTAGCCGAGCACATGAATGAGGTCAGTAATATAGTGAACCAACTCTTCTCTATGAAGATGGTCCTGAATGATGAATTGCAGGCCTTGTTATTGCTTAGTTTATTGCCTGACAGTTGGGAGACATTGGTGGTGTCTCTAAGTAACTCCGCGCCAGACGGAAAGATATCCATGAAACAGATAGCTAGTTGTCTCTTTAATGAGGAGACAAGGAGAAAGTCTTAGGGATTTACTCAGCAAGAGGCTCTTGTGACATAGGAACGGGGGAGAGGAAAGAACAGTAAGGGCGGGAAAGCCCAAGATAAATCAAGAGACAAGTCAAGTAACAGAAATGATGTTTATTGCTGGAATTGTGGCGAGAAGGGCCACTGCAAACATGAATGTCGTGGTAAGAAGAACGACAATAAAGGAAAAGGGAAAGAAAATGAATCAGATTCCACTGTGGTCGCTTCAAATGACGACGTTGTAGTTATTCTTTCTACAGATTATGATGTATGTCTCATGGCTACGAGTCAGGACATCGACTGGGAGATAGACTCAGGAGCTTCTTTTCATGTGACCCCACGCAAGGACTTCTTTAAAGCTACAAGTCAAGTGACTATGAGACTGTGAAGATGAGAAATTCTGGCATATCAAAAATCGTGGGAGTCGGTGATATTTGTGTGAAGACCGATGTGGGTTACACATTGGTTCTCAGGGATGTGAGGTATATCCTAGACCTTCGCCTCAACTTGATATCGACGAAAAGGTTGGATGATGATGGCTATGAAAGTCGGTTTGCTGGTGGGCGCTAGAAGCTCATCAAGGGTTCATTGATCATGGCCAGAGGAAAGAAGTGTTGCACCCTTTACAAGACAAGTGTCAGTATGTGTAAGGGTGGGTTGAACGCAGCAGAAGATTCAGCTATTGACATGTGGTACAGGTGTCTAGGCTACATGAGTGAAAAAAGACTTTAAGTACTAGCAAATAAGCGACTCCTTCCAGACGTGACAGGTACACCTCCCAAAACCTGTCTTGATTGTTTATCAGGGAAACAACATAGAGTTTCATTTATTAATTTTTTTCCCATGTTAATAAAGTGCATGCATTGGATTTGGTTTATTCTGATGTTTGTGGTCCTATGAGGACAAAAACCTTGGGTGGGGCATTGTATTTTGTTACTTTTATAGATGATGCATCTATAAGGGTTTGGGTTTATGCTTTGAAATCCAAGGATAAGGTCTTTGGTATATTTAAATTGTTTCATGCTATGGTCGAGAGAGAGACAGGTAGATCATTGAAGTGCATCCGCACTGATAATGGTGGTGAATACATTAGCAACTTTCATGAGTATCGTAAGTCCCTGTGTATAAAGCATGAACAGACTGTTCCCAAGACCCCCCAGCATAATGGTGTAGCTGAGCGAATGAATCGCACCATTGTAGAGAGAATCAGATGCATGTTATCCCATGCGAAGTTGCCCAAGACGTTCTGGGGAGAAGCAATGCACACGGCAGTGTATTTGATAAACAGGTCTCCATCAGCCCCGTTGAATGGAGAAGTACCTGAGATGGTGTGGACTAGACAGGATCCATCGTACAGTCATCTCAGGGTATTTAGATGCAGAGCATCCGTTCACATACCAAAAGACGAGAGGTCCAAGCTCGATATGAAGATCAGGCAGTTTGTGTTCTTGGGGTACGGTGATGAAAAATTCGGTTACAAATTATAGGATCCGACCGAGAGGAAGCTCGTCAGGAGCAAAGATATGGTTTTCTTTGAAGATCAGTGTATAAAAGACATTGGTAAGCCAGAGAAGAACCAGCCTAGTTCAAGTGAGCTAAAGGATATGGATCTGGTTACTCCTCCCGTGGTGCCTGATGACGGGGGAGTACAACAAGGTGCAGAGGATTAGGGAGTTCCTTCAGAATATGGACCAGGGGAGCAGCCACCACTTGATCCACCTGTTAAGCCACAGGTAAGGAGGTCATCTAGGGACAGACAGTCGTCCAAGAGGTACTCGCCACATAAGTACATTATGTTAACTGATGGGGGAGAGCCAGAAGACTATTCTGAGGCCCTAGCTGACGAGCATAAGGAGGAGTGGTTGAAAGCTATACAAGAGAAAATAAAATCCTTACATAAGAACCACACTTATGATATGGTGAAACTGCCTAAGGGCAAGAAAGCTAACAAGTGGGTGTTCATAAAGAAAATTGAGCAGAAGAATTTACAAACGAGGTTCAAGGCCAGACTTGTGGTGAAAGGGTTTGGTCAGAGGAAAAGTATAGACTTCGAGGAGATATTCTCACTAATGGTGAAGATGACATCTATACGGGTGTTGCTTGGGTTGACGGCTAGCATGGATCTTGAGATAGAGCAGTTAGATGTTAAAACTTTTTCCTCCATGGTGACCTAGAAGAAAAGGTCTACATGCACCAACCAAAGGGGTTTATAGTCAAGGGCAAAGAGCATATGGTGTGTAGGCTGAGGAAGAGCTTGTATGGGCTGAAACAAGCTCCACAACAATGGTATAAGAAGTTCGATTCGTTCATGTTACAGCATGGGTATGGCAGAACGGAGTCGGACCACTGTGTGTTCATGCACAAGTTTTCAGATAGTAATTTCTTAGTTTTGTTGTTATACGTTGATGACATGCTCATCATAAGAAAAAACATCAAGAAGATCGACAGACTGAAATAGGAGTTGAGCAAGTCTTTTACGATGAAAGACTTGGGCCCAGCAAGACAGATCCTAGGAATAGAGATAATCCGTGACAGAAGCAGTAGGAAACTCTGGCTATCACAAGAGCGGTATATTGAAAAAGTCCTAGAGCAGTTCAATATGAATGCAGCGAAACCGGTCAGTACTCCACTGGATGGTCACTTCAGATTAAGCGACAGACAGTGTCCCAAGACGAAGGCAGAGGTGGATGAGATGCAGAAGATACCCTACGCGTCAGCTGTAGAAAGTTTGATATATGTAATGGTGTGTACACGCCCAGACATAACATATGTGGCTGGTGTTGTCAGCCGGTATCTTGCCAATCCTGGTAAAGAGCATTGGGCAACCGTGAAATGGATACTGCGATATCTAAGAGGCTCATCCAGGTTGAGCCTATGCTATAGTGACAGTAAACCTGTGTTAGATGGCTACACAAATGCAGATATAGCAGGTGACATAGACTACAAGAAGTCTACATCGGGGTTCATGTTCACATTTGCAGGATGAGCGGTTTTCTGGAAGCTACAGAAGGTTGTAGCATTGTCGATGACAGAGGCCGAGTACATTACAGTCACAGAGGCATGTAAAGAGATGCTTTGGATGAAGAGGTTCTTACAGGAACTTAGCTTGAAGCAGGAGGAGCACGTGGTCTATTGCGATAGTCAGAGTGCTATACACTTAAGCAAGAATCCAAGTCAGCATTCCAAGTCAAAGCACATAGAGATTTGGTATCACTGAATCAGGGGTACTTTGGAACAGAAGGTGTTACAGCTTGAGAAGGTCCACACGGATGATAATGGGTCAGACATGATGACCAAAGCTTTGCTCAAGGGCAAGTTCGAGGTTTATAGAAACCTGGCTGGCTTGAAGAAGGTGGATCCCTCCTAGGTCAAAAAGTGGGAGATTTGATGGATTTTTTTGACTCGTCGTCGACCGATCGTGAGCCCTGCTCGACCGGTCGAGGGCTGATCTCGACCAGTCGTAGGAGTCGAGCCGTGGCACGACTCAAAGTCCAATGACTTTGGGCTATTTTTCTCCGAGGTGCTCGACCGGTCGTGGGTGGCTCTCGACGACCTCATTGTTTATCCACTCCTGCGTGAGTGAAGAAGGTTGTAACATTCTACTTTATAGTAGATTGTTGATCTGGACGAGGTCCCGTGGTTTTTACCTCTTTGAGGGTTTTTCATGTAAAAATCTCTTGTGTGGTGTGTGATTGATGCATTGATTATTTTCATTGCTTTATTATCCATAATTCTAGTTTGTTTCGAGAGGCTAGATCCTAAGGTTTTGTGCAAGGCCCCCAACAAAACAACCATCTTTTTTCCTAATGTTTATTGCCCCCGTCACATAGATGGAACAACCATCTCAACCCCCTTATGTAGCCACTTGTAAACTCATCGTACTTCCAAAGGCGGGTATAGATGCTATCGAACAATTATAATTTTCTTTTTCAAGTGCACGATAATCAAAATTCAATATGTGTTCCGGACATTATGTCGAAAGTATACCTACAAAATACATAAACAGTACTATATGTACATTTTAACCAAACATGATATATAACATTAAGTCAAGTAAGTCGCGTATATGTGTAATGGCAAACTTACGCAATCAAATTTTCACATCTCCTTTTGGAAGTGATCTCCTCAAATAATAGTCAAAATCTGAGTATTAATATTCTTTAACATGTCATATTTAGCTCTATAAATATGCATTCTGACACCATATTCCTTTAGTAACACGACATTGCCTTAGAAGTTCTTGTCACGAATGAATCAAAATACTATATATTATATTTGTTCCAATATAAGTTACATGTGCATACAAAGTAATTGGATAATATCCAAAACAATGCCATTACAAACATGAATTCTTGAGGATATTCTTTAGGATATTTTAGACGTCGATCGGTGAAAAAATTTATATACATGTTGATTTCTTGTGCAAGCCTTAATTTATCAATAAACACATATAATATAAAATCAAGTATGTAAAAGACTGTCGTGTCAAAATTTTACTATGTCATCAACCCATACATTATCACATAGACATTTTATCCAAACACGAGCATCGTAAGCATAGGCTGCCTTAACAAATTTATATTTATCAGAGCCAAGCTTTCTTATCAGGTCCATAAATACAAACTTCTAGTGGGCCGGGTCCCCTACCTAGATCTGCACCATGACACCATTTGACGTGGGACGTGTACCTTGCAGTAGCATCATATATAATGGTTATATAGCAATAAATAAGATATGCACATGATAACAATTGAAATTTTAAACCCCTCCAACGACTACACCTCGACTTGTATAAAGTTCATTTCATTACGCAAGTGAAAATTCTCTTTTTTCCACTTCCTCCGCTCTTGTCGCATGCTACACAACAATTTTCGATAACTTCTTCAAGTGGGAGTTTATTCTTCTCCCCCCGCTCTCCTCCCTTGACCGTTTCATTATATTATCTGAGTTTGATAGGGCCTATTTCTCCTCATTGTTCTACTTTTTCTCGCTCACATCTATTTCCTTAACCATTTTCTTATACTCCTCCTTTCCTTCACCACCTATTTCTTTTCAACATCTTCCTTTCATACAACAATGACCATTTTTTCTTCATCTATTATAGGGATAATTTCACCACTAATCATAAGCTGCAATAATATGTATGTATTATCAGAAATATTGAAATACAATACAAACAAACCAAGTTTTGAGGTCATATTTCAACTTACCCACTCATTTGTAAAAAAATTTGATAGAGCCTTCTATTTTCCCACATTAGTCGTCTTCCAATTCAAAAATCGTAGATTCTGATCGGATTATGCCTGGTGGCCCAGCCCTTCAGGCAACATAAGTTGCGGATGACCCCATATGCCAAAACCTATTGGCTGAGAAAAATAATGAATATTAAAATAAGACACATTTATAATGACATAATAATTTACAAAAATTTATAGAATTTTTTTTTACTTATAGGGCCTATGGGCATCTACGGAAGTCATAGGAGTCCGGAAGGTGCTCCTTAATCCCAATATTCACTTCTTTCAAAGTCTAGTACCCCACACTCCCCTACTAGTCGCCTTCCAATTTAAAAATCGTGGATTCTGATCGGACTACGCCTGGTGACCCAGCCCATCGGGCAACATGGGCTGGGGATGACCCCATATGCCCAAACCTATTGGATGAGAAAAATAATGAATATTAAAGCAAGAGACATTATAATGACATAATAATTTATAAAAATTTATAGGAAAAAATTACTTATAGGGCCTATGGGCATCTACGGAAGTCATAGGAGTCCGAACGGTGCTCTTTAATCCCAATATTCACTTCTTTCAAAATCTAGTACCCCACACTCCCCTAATAGTATTGATTACTGTTGGGATTTTGGCCTGCGGAATCACACGGATCTAGATCTAGGATAGCAATTCAATGGTGCCAAGGACATACAAGAGAACACACAAATTTAATGTGGAAAACCCTTTTGGGAAAAAGCCATGGCACAAAGCGACAGAATTTCACTATGAAAATAGAAATTTCAAAGAGAGATGACTTACCCAATTCGAACAACCTCGAATCTCACCCTTTCTACACCCTTTGATTTCCCTAGAACCCCTTTAGAAAGCCTTAGAATTATTTCTCATACCCTAGAAAAACCCTAGGGACACATACCTATGGTTTAGATAACCTCCCTTTCGCATCCTTGTTGCGAAAGGACTCAAAAACCGCAATCCGCACAAAATTGCGGAACGAATCTGCGTAATCACGACCGGTCGAGCACCTCGGACCCCAAAAATTTATGCTCGTTGGAGTTTGAGTCGATTGGGCTATGACTAGTCAAGCCGCTCCCACGACCGGTTGAACCTGAACCACGACCGGTTGTGCACGTTTAGATTTAAGACATATGACAACAATTACCACATACATCATAATTATTTGCTAAATCTATACACTTATCTTCATGCATTTTATTTTATTTTCTGCGATCCAATAACTAAATTCTCTACACATATCAACATCGTCAGCTGTACAATGACTATGTCATTGGTACCTTATCCTTAGAGGGTTTCAACAAATCATAATTTGCAATATGGGTTTAATCCTTGAAAAATCGATCCCTAATACTCGTTCTTGATGATCCTTGATCGATCTACTTCGATTTGTCTGGTGTTCATCACTTGAGACGCATAATCAAGGCAAAGTCAATTTCCTTGATTTGAAGAATTGTGCAGCCGAAGTCAAAGCAAAGTGCACTGAGGTGCCTTTGCATTAAGCAATGAATCAATGGTCAATTTTCCCTCCATCCTCTTTTATCGAAATCAAGCATATACTTAAATTGAGTTCTTCTAAACACCTCCCGTCTGACAAGGAACTTGTTGAATGCATCATTCAAAGTATGTAGCAATTGTACTAAGCACTTGGCAATGACTTTTATATTGGAGTTGTTCTAAGCAAAGACCAGGTTTTCTCGCAACGAATAATGATTATATGGTGCTTAAAAGACAAATAATTATAATTAAGTGTAATCATACCAATTCATACAAAGACACCATCTGTAATTTATTAAATGTATAAGGATTGTGGATCACTGATAATCACTGTGATCGCGATTCAAATATAAAATTAGTGATTTGCAGTCCTTATTGGTGACAACCACACTCTCCACCATGCACACACCTTCCATACAACCACTATATCCTCATCCCTTTCACAAACTCCAACCATTCAAAAAAGAGAAAAAAAATCCATTCCAATATGTAACCACCACAGTCTCCACTATACATACACTATCTATACAAACACCACACCCTCATTTATTCCACAAACTTCAAAGTTCAACCATTCAACAACAGAAAAAACATACAAATTTAATTAAAAAAACACAACTAAAAGGAGACCACCACACTAGCTCTGTTTCACAAACTCTCACCATCGATAGCCACCAACAATAGCAAAACACCATAATTTTTTTTTTAAAAAATATTTGGGCACCATAGCTTCTACGTCCGAGAATGTGGTTGAACAACTTAAAAAAAACCCATCACTTTTTGCCTAAGAACTTTCTTGTCATTTTGCGGAGAATGGCTGGAGTTTGTCATCGCCATTGAGAGTGGGTTATTCGTCCATATAACTACCAATCGTCAACGGTGATTCAGCTCTTCACAGTAGTATCTTGCTCTTCGTGTGGTCCTCTATTGTGATGAATGAAAAAGAAAGAGAAAGAAAAGGTCAAATGACCTTGCTGTGCAAGGGCTCCACCTTTTGAACCCCACATGAGAACTTATGTATGGCCCATTAGATTGTCTTTGAACAAATTTAAGCTATCCACATGAAAAGAATTTTAATTTCAAGCCATTGGACAAAATTCGAGGGCAAAAATAATCATGAATGGACCACATTGGTGGAAATAGTCCAGAATTAGCGCATAACGCTTATGCATTTGTGGGCCACAGATAGCTCCATTTTTTGCTTATTGTGAGTTCATAACTATTCAATTAAAGTGAACAGATTAAATTAGCTGAGAGGTGACTCTAATCGATGATTTAGTGAAACTCACGCTCTATTCTCAAGATGCCATTTGGACTTCCATGACAAGCTATTGGTATATGAGAAACGGCCAGCAGATGTGCATTTTCATCGTTCCAAAAGGCAAACGGTGTCCAGGGAACTAAAAATGATATGAAATGAAATTTTGATATCAGCGCCTAAATTACCTAAATAATTTAGATCCATTTCAATTAATAACCCCTCACGCATACTTTCTTTTATTGAGCCAAAATGTGCGACGCACTGAGCAATGGGATGCAAGGCTACGACACTCGGGTGATACTTCGCCCAAGGCTATTCAAGTTGTAGCGTCTCATCACCCATAGCATATCAGGACTGTCCAATAAGGGGAACCCATCTTGGATAGATCATATCCTAAATCAAGACTGATTAAATGACCATAACCATCTGATTGGCTCATTGAATTTGGACAGCTGTCGTATTATTTGTAATTGTCCATTTGGTTAACCTCCAATTGGACAGCTTGGGTTGGGTCCGTTCCTAGTCTCAAAAGGCATCTTTACTTCAACTCTCTAGCCGTCTCAAAGACCTGATTTTTGCGTAGTTATGAAATGAAGACCCGTTTAACAATCGGGTCCAGATCTTGGCTCAGGATCCACACCAAAAATATCTCCCAGTTGGGTGTGGGCCTGGGTCTAATCCATGTCAAAATAAACGAGCCCATTAATTGAATGGGTCAGAGCCGTGTACAAATCAAAGTAGGTCAGGTCTGGTACAGCAACTGCAGACGTGACACATTCATCATATGTGGGTCGAACGTGGGTTGGGTCTGGTCAGGTCTAATGCTCGTGTTTATGCTGAAATCATGGGAACTTCACAAGCACATTGAAATGGGCCTGGTCCATTACATTTCAGGTTGGTCCTGGTAAGATGTATCTATATATAACCTATTCTAACTTATATAAATTGGACCATTTAAAAATTTGGTGGGTTTTGGGTAAGGTCAGGTTCATTCTCTGACTTGCTAATTGCTATGCACGTGGACAACGGGTCTGGCCGAAGCTTACATGGACAAACATGCATAAGATCGACCCCGTCCATCAGGTGTGCTGCCACATTTTTATCATGGTTCCTAAAATACAGTAAAGAATACACCAAGGTGAGCCACACCACAATGAAAAATGTAAAATCATACCCATACTTCTAAGTTCGCATGGGGTGGCTCACATGAGTCATAGAACGTCCTGATTTTGTAGGAATCCATTAATCCTGATGTGACATGTCAGATGAGTGGATTGGATGGCATATTAACACAATGGTGGGCCACATTCACGATTGCAAGATCTTAATTGTGGCACTTGTCCGCCTAATTTTTTAGCCCCGATCTAACCGACAGTGGCTTACCTCACCTGATGGACGAGGTGGATGCCATGTCATTGACATGAACTGGTTGTATTGCCTATTAAGTAAACTCTATGGGTCTCACCTTAATTTTTATCTTTTATCCACACTGTCCACCCGTTTTATCAGCTCATTTTAGGGCATGAGTCTAAAATTGAAATATATCCAAAGCTAAAGTGGACCACACTAGAGGAAACATTGTGAATTGAACGCCTGTCATTGAAAACTTCTTGAGAGCCACAGAACTCTTGGATCAAGATGATATTTGTGTTTTCTCTTCATCCATGTCCGTGTGACCTTATCAACACGCTGGATGACAAATAAACATCACTTCGGTCCCTAGAAAGATTTCAACGGTGGACATCATTATTCCCACTCTTTCTTGTGGCGTGGTCCACTTGAGCTTTGGAAATCCTTCAATTTTGGGATCATGCCCTAAAATAAGCTGGTAAAACGCATGAACGGTGGATAAAATACATACATCACGGTAGGCCCCATGGAGTTTACTCAGTACGCAATCCGCTTCGACAAAAGTCACGCGAGCCCTTCCATTTCGCACTCGAGGAGAGCATCTGTCCAAATTCAGATCCGAATTTACAATCGGGTACAATGACCTGTCGGGTCCACCCGATCCTTGTGCAACCGCGGAATAAAGAAGAAGGAGCGCAGAGGCGAGTCTGAGAGAGAGAGAGAGAGAGAGAGAGAGATGTGGGAAACGCCACCAGCGTTCCAGGAAGCAGATCGTTGTGACGTCTGCAAATGCAGTTTCAACACTTTCAGGCGACGGGTAATTAAAAAGAAGCACTCATCTAATCTCTATCCATCCACCCATTTCTAAATTAATATGAAATTCATTAAATCGCTGCTGCTTTCCTGAAACTGTCTCTCACAAAGATCCGAATTCTATTTTCTTTCTTCCATTCGTTGATTCGAAATTTTGTAAATTTCAATTTCCGATGATTTTTTTTTTCTTTTAAAATCATTAGACGCTTAAATAAAGCGATGCTTCGAATACTCAATAACTCTCTCATCTCAGATTTAGCTCTTGATTCTCAGCGTTGTCTTGTCCGACATCGCCATTAAATCGCTGAAGGTATTCGGGTAGCATAGGACATGGATTTATTCATAAATGATCTTTATTTCAACAGTAATTGTGTATAATGAGTTCATGTTAACAGTAATGAATTGATAATGATCTCTGTTAAAATGAGATGTGACTCATTTTTAGGCTTCTACCAAACAGCATCTTAGGTTCTCTTTTGGTATCTTTCTTACTGGGGTATCTTGTAAGTTGTAGCTAAGAGGTTGTACCGAGGATTGTGAGGAAGAAAGAAATGATTTTTTTTTCTTCGACAACTCCATTGGGTTTGTAATTAGAGGAACATGTTTTATTTAGCAATGGCCTTTCTTGTTATAAGCAGTAGGGTTGGGCTTTTAGGACTAATGTAAGGCATGGATCTAGTGACTTTTGTCGGCTCTGCACATGTTTTGCTTCATTCATGTTATCACATCAAGAGTTTTCTTCTGTCTCTAATGTATCTTCCGCAGAGGAATTTGATTTCCATGTAGTTGGTGCCAATTTGTGCAATTTGTTGTTTAACTCTTTTTTTTTTTTTTTTTTTTTGTTTGTTCTCCTTTTTTAAATTAAAAAAATTTGAAGCCTTATACGGTGCTAAGCTAGTTGGCCAGTAAGGGGATTTTTTTTTTTTTTTTTTTTTTTTTTTTTTATAAAATAATTTGAAGCCTTATACAGAGCTAAGATAGTTGGCCAGTAAGGGGATTTTGATGCTTGCATGTGGTAGATGTCCTTGTTGTGAAATGTGGTTGGAGCAAAGTGCTAATATTAAAAAATTGGCATTGCTTCTAAATTGGGCCTCTTTTAGTTATATATTATTTGTTTTTTTTTTAATGTAGCATCATTGCCGATGCTGCGGCAGGACATTATGCCATGATCATTCATCCAATCAAACAGTAAGAACTTCCCATACTTCTGATCCAACATGTTTTGTGTCATTTAATATGATCAAACTTTGATCACATTGCTTACACGCTAAGTTCGTGGCTGTTTTTTTTTTTTCAGACATTACCACAATTTGGCATCCACACCAATGTCAGAGTTTGCAGCGAGTGTTTCAATAATCCCAACCGGTGATTCCTTTACTGTTCTGTTTTTTTTTTTTTTTTTTTTCGCTTCAATTTGATATATTCCAATCACCACTCGCAGAAGTGATTTTACATGAAAAATTGATGATGCGCCTCTAACCATTCTATGCTAGGACTTCTCTTGTACATTTTGTTTACTCAAAAAAATCAATATGTATTGAAATATAGCAAATTGTTATCGAATAGCTGGATAAGCCCATGATGATGACGACGATCAAATCATCAGCAATAAAAAGAAGCAAGAGAAGGGATACCAACCTGTGGCTCTTGATCTTTTCTACTCTATATGCATGGCCCTTGATTGAAAACTTGGTGGCTGTTTTGGTACTCTTATGTGTGTTTGTTTTTTCTTTCTATGGTTGCTTGGTTCAAATATCAAAGAGTCTCACTTCATTTCCTTTCACAAACTTGTGACAGGATTTTGGTCTACCTTAATCTTTCTTCAATAGGTGTTCACACAATAAACCTTTTCCTTTACCCCTTAAAGTTTTTGGATGTACATGTTTTGTTCAAATTCTCGATGTAACTAATGACAAGTTGAGTACACGGGCCACAAAGTGTGCCTTCTTAGGTTACTCTAGATCACAAAAGTGGTACAAATGTTATGACCCTTGGACCGGTAAGAGATATGTATCTGCTGATGTAATGTTCTTTGAAGACATTCCATACTTTTCTAATGAAGGGAGATCTTTACATAGTCCTCTTCTGAGTTAGGGGGAGCATATGCAATCTATTTCCATACTCCTTCCTATCTCTTGTCTCGATGATGCTCCTATTCCGTTTGTCTCAAAGCCCATTCTTGTGTATCATCGATGGACTAAATCCTCTACTGTCAGCCGCCCCTCATCTCATCTGCTTTTGTTAGTGGTTCATGTATGCATTCTCTGCTTCCTGATGATGATTGTCCTATTGCCTTGCGTAAGCCTACCCACTCATGCACTATGCACCCCATTAGCAATTTTTTAAGCCTACTCGCTCATGCATTATGCACCTCATTAGCAATTTTGTTTCATATTATCATCTTTCACCTTCATTCCAGTCCTTTGTAGCTTTCATATCCTCCACTATTATTCCGCGTAACCTGAAGGAAGCTATGAGTAGTCTCGACTGGACTAAGAATATGGTGGACAAAATGCAGGCGTTGGAAAAGAATAAGACTTGGGAGTTAGTTCCCTTACCCGACGGCAAACAGACGGTTGTCGGTGGGTCTATACCATCAAGCAATGTTCGTAATATTGGTATCGCGCTACGTATCGCATCCTTGGGATATAGATACGTATCGGTTATCGCACGGGATATATCGTTTGTATTGGGTAATTTATCGTACTTTTGGGAAACATGGGGAAACATTGGGAAAATGATTGAATTTTTCAATGAAACTTCAAGTATTATTAAAAAAAAAAAAAAACTGAATACATAATTTTAAATCATAACATTTCAAAAAAGAAGTGCACGTAATAAGTTTCCTTTGTATAGGGTCCTAAGCCATGCGTTGTTTGACTAAACTAATGCAACTATATTCAAATTGACCGCATAACATTTAAGAGTGCATGTGATGATCATTTCATCAAACACTCTTAAATACTTCGAAATTAGTCTTAATTAACAAATGGTTGAAGGGAAATTTTGAAAAGATTAATATTTTAATAATTGACAAGGACTTAACAAATTCGTAAATCAACCCTTATATATGCTTGATTTTATGTTTGGAGTGCAACATTGCAAGCAATTTGGGAGAAATTGGGAAAATTTTGAATTTCTCAAAATTTCCCCAAATTGGACCACTTACACTCAAATTTCAAAATTAGAGTGTATATGATGATCATTTGATCAAATACTCGTAAATACTTCGAAATTAGTCTCAACTGATAGCTAGTTGAAGGAATTTTTTTTTTTTTTTAAAAACATGGAGAACGTGAAGAACCGGTGGATATCAAAATCAAAGTTCAACTCCGTGATTTTTCATGCAAAACATGAAGAACTAATGGATTTGTAAGCATTTGACACTGATTTAACATAATTTCAACAAAAAAAAAGATCTGAAATTAAAACTGCTCACCAGATCCAACATGTGGGATATATTGGCACTACCTGTGCATTTCGTATTGCATAGGTGGGATACAAAATATATCGTGGGATATATCGGCCGATATCATCGATATTTAAAACATTGCCATCAAGTACCTTCCCGATGGTTCTATCGATCGGTATAAGGCCCCGACTAGTTGCAAACGAGTATACTCAGACATATGGCATAGACTACTTTGAGACATTCTCTCCTGTGGCCAAGCTTAACTCGGTTCATTTGGTTATCTCCTTGGTGGTCAATTTATCTTGACCCTTATTTCAACTCAATGTGAAGAATGCCTTCTTGGATGACAATCTCGCCGAGGAGGTTTATATGGATCAATTCCTAGGCTTCTCTATGGCTTCTAACAAATGCCTTGTGTGTCGCCTGAAGAAGTCCATTTACGACCTCAAGCAGTCCCCATGTGCCTGGTTCGATTAATTCAGTCGTGCTCTCCTGGATTTTGGATTTATTTGCAGTTAAGCCGATCGCTCCCTCTTCATATGTCGTCGGCCTACTGGGATCATGGTGTTGATTGTTTATTTAGATGACATCGTGTTGTCTAGTGATGACACTGAGGGGATGGTGCAACTTAAATCTTTTCTCAAGACTCGATTTGAGATAAAGACCTAGGCACTCTTTGGTATTTTCTCGGCATAGAAGTTGCTCTGTCTAAATTGGGATTGTGCTATCCCAAAGGAAATATACTCTTGATCTTCTCTTCGAAACTGGGATACTAGGATGTAAGCCTATTACCATGCTCATGGATCCTACTTACAAAATTAGTCTTGACGATGGTGAGCTCCTCTCCGATCTTGGGATGTATAAGCGATGGTTGGCAGACTCATCTATCTCACTGTTACTCGGCCAGATCTCTCATATGTTGTGGGAGTTGTAAGCCAATTCATGCATTGTCCTCGAACCACACAACTGACTGTAGTGTATTGTATTCTCTAGTATCTCAAGTCCTCCTCAGGCAAATGTTTACCTTTTCAATCGTATGGTCATCTTCATCTGTCTAGTCATTCTGATGCTAACTGTGTTGGAAGTTCACGTGATCGATGTTCTATGTCTAGGTATTGTACGTTCATAGGTGGCAACCTTGTCACTTGGAAGCGTTTACTGATTGAATGGGCCGCTAATGTTAATATTCTCAAAGCTGTGGATTTTACTTTCATAGGTCCTTAGGTTTCTTCTGCTATTTCAGCAGTTGGTCCTTTGCTTTTTGTTGCTCTTGTTTTATTCTTCTTCTTTCTTCTCTTTTGTTTCCTCTTTCCTCCTTTTAATGCATTTTCAGTTTGTTGCCTTTAAAAAAAAAATAAAAATAGGTGGCAACCTTGTCACTTGGAAGAGTAAGAAACAATCCATCGTGGCGAGATCTTCTACTAAAGCTAAGTATCGGGCAATGGCCTATGCGACACGTGAACTTATTTTGCTTCGGACCCTCTTACAGGAACTTAGTTATCCTCCTTTGACTCCTATTCCTTTGCGTCGTGACAACTAGGTTACCATTCATATTGCTAGCAATCTAATGTTCCATGAGCGCATGAAACACATTGAGATTGATTACCATTTCATTAAGGAGAAAGTTGTTGCGAAGGAAATTTCTACTCCTTTCGTTCGTTCCGGGAACCAATTGGCTGATTTTCTCACCAAATCTCTTAGTAGGGATGCTTTTGTCCGTATCTTCGGCAAGTTTGGCATGATCAATATCTATGCTCCAACTTGAGGGGGAGTGTAGAGAATGTTCTTTATGTGTCTATTTCTTGTTTGTGCTTGTTCAGTGTTTGGCACTCCTACGGAGCACCCTATTGTAACTTTAGATGTTTAATAAAGTGTTGTGTGGTGTGGGAGCCCTAACTCACGAACCACCTTTTCCTCCAAACCTCTCTCTCTCTCTCTCTCTCTCTCTCTCTCTCTCTCTCTCTCTCTCTTTCTCTCTCTCCTTCTCTATCTCTTCTTTTCCCTCAAATCTTCTTTCCTCTACTATGGGAGGGGAGCAACACATTCAAGGTTCATTTCCATGTGCAAGAGTCCTCCCTTGATCACGGATAAGACTGCACTGAGATTCCTTGCTCCATTTTGGTATCTCTTAAGGTTTCTTCCAAAAGTGATGTTCCAGATAATCTTGCCTTCCAGCACCTTCATAGCAATTCCATATGATGGACTCCTTTGAGGTAGCTGCTAAACAATCCCATGTCTTTCCGAAAGATAGCTGTTTGCCTTTGTAGCTTTGAATCTAGTGCCATTTCTTAGAATTTTTCCGACGCCCTTCTAAACTTCCTCCACTTTGTAAATACTTTGCTATGGACCTAGATCTTGCTCCCTTTTGCCTGGGTTTCCCTATGTTTTTGCCCATATTTCCTCTCCATGATCTTCCACCAGAGGAAATATTCCTCTTCACCAACTCTCCTCCACCTTTGCTCAAGAGGCTTTAGTTTTTCTCTGTAGTTCTCCCAATTCCAAGCCCTTTCTCCTTTGTGTGGAATCGGCTCCCTTGAAGGTGCCGGGCTGGCCTTTGCTTATTATTATTATTATTATTTTTTTTTTTTTGGGGGGGGGGGGGGGGTGTGTGTGTGTTGCTTCCCAACATGTGTGTGATATCTATGAGGAATGAGGAGATGGCCAACCATCTTTTCATCCTTTGCCAGGGAAATTTAACATATTAGTATTTGGAGAAATTTCTAAAGCTTAAAAATTGATGAAATGATGGCCGATTTCTTAAATTTAAAAAAAGAAGAAGAAGAAGAAGCCAATTTCTTAAGGTTTTTTTTTTTTTTTTTCCCCCAACTTTTTTGGTGGAAAGCATTCAAAGTGATCGAAGCAAACATGTCTGGCGTATGCCTATCTCCAATGGATTGTAATCTTAATTTTCTTGCTTACACCCCCTCCCCTCCCCTCCCCTCTCTGTTGTTTCTGTTTTTGCTCTCTTTTTGAATAAAATTCTGTTACCTTTCAAAAAAAAAAAGAAAAAAGACTCCTCTTGTAGAGGAACCAGTGGCGAGATTTCTGGATACACATGATACTCTTGTCAGTTAATAAAGTGCTTTAAACAAACCAACATGCAAATGTTCAAAAAATCGATCTGGATTTTCAAACAGTTGTCCAATCATAAATCTTGACTTTTCTTTTCTCATAAAAGCTGAAATACAGAAAAATGATGCAGCCAAAACAACCAGGTTCTTTTATTAGGCATCAAGCTTTAAAATTCTAGAGTATTAAGTCCAATAAAGATGTGGAAAATACATCAGTCTTATTTCAATTGTTTTTTTTTTTTTTTGGGGAAGGGAAACTGATTTTTACTATAGTGCCTCCTTGATGATTGCCAAGGCTAAATATACAACCAAGATAATTACAAAACAAACAAGGATTTAATCTCACAAACGTCCACCTTCTTCAAACCGGACACCCATTCGACCGATTCCCTCTTAACCTTCCATTCTATCTCCTCCCATGTTCCTTGCCTATTGATAAACAACGGCTATTGCACTCTCTGCATATGTGCCATAACATGGCCATCAGGACCAGGTGCCATATCACTCTCCTGTCCTTTCCCATCTCTCCATGCCAGCCCCATAGGAGATCCTAAACTGCCATTCATCAAAAAGAAGGAAATAAAAGGGTCTTCTGCTGTTACCTTCAATTGTATTTCGTCACTATTCAGTCTATATAATAAAATGAACGTTAGAATCATTAACTATCGTGCAATGCAGCATCTTTGGTTTTTAGTGAACCATATTGTTTGTCTATGATTTATCAAATAGCAAGTTAAATCGGAGTAATTTTCTGTTTGGATGTAAGTTGTAGATTTTCAGCTAGAAACGATATCATTTAACACCATTGCTGACATCCTAAAACAACAACCGAGAGATATCTTGTGATGTACGGTTTATTGTTTACAAACGCTTGAAGAGAAGTAGAGCAGAAACGATTTTTGAGAAGTCGGAATCTAACCTTATGCAGGTATATTTGCATTTTTCTATGTTGGTAGTGATTCCAGCAACTTAAGTTGTGTCTCGAGGGATAAGGCTGCAAATTGCGTAACGTTACTTTCAAGTTGGACTGAAAGTGATATCTTGGATGAGATCTCTTGGATGATGAGTTGGATGAGATTATTGTGCTGATGGGCCGGTTGCAGTATATTCATCCTATGGTGGTAGTTGAATCCATGAAATGGTCTGCACATAGCCTGGGTCGATTTTCAGTTAAATCCTTCTACAATTTAATTAGGCCCAACGATTCTCAGCCTCATGGGGGTCACATGTACCACTTTTGGTTCTACAGCATTCCACCTAGGGTTGTGGCATTTGGTTGGAAGGAAACGTGTGCTCACAATCGACAATCTTCAAAAAAAGATCAATGCCTATCCCCAACATGTGTTGCCTGTGCTTGCAAGATGCCGAGACTATCGATCATTTGTTCATATTATGCCCTTTTCCCATGACTGATGGTATCACTTTTGGCGACTTTTCAAGTGTCTTGGGTGATCAGGCTTGGTTAGAGACTTCCTTTGGACGTGGCATGGAGGCCACGGGGGGCCACGGGGGAAAAAGGAGTTGGAAATTATTGGCTAGTGATACTTCCGGCTGTCTGGTTGGCTATATGGAGGGAGAGAAATAGGGCCGCTTTCAAGACTCTGATAGATCAGTCGAGGCAATAGTGCACCAGGTTGAAGGGTGGGTCTCGGCTTGGAAATTAGCCAGTTTAAGGGATAGTTTTGGGTGTGGTCCCGTGTGGGCTTTTTTCTTTTCTCGCCTTTGTATTCTTTTCCTGTTTTCACTTGTTGCATGCAGGCCTCCATTAACCTTTAAAAAAAAGGCGGACTCGAAGGGAATGCAACTGCAATACGAGGTCTTTCCTCATTACGAATACTAATGTAGTTACAATTTGGTTAGTTCCTCTTTATTGAACCAATTATTGCATTCCAACACAATAGTGCATCCAAACGCAGCCTTAGGCACATTATAAGATGGGAGTTAGCTTTGAGTATTGGTTGTGTATTTTGTTAGTAACTTTTCCTGATGATCCAACTGCATCTTAATTACTAACAGGGCATGTCTATAATTCTACCCATAACCATGGAAATGAGCAGCTCTTTTGATTGTTTACTGTGAAATAAGTTTGTTTCAGGTTTGAATTTTCTGTTGGTCTTTTCCATTCAATGACTTCCATGGGTTCTGTTTTGATCTTTTAGATCTGTGAGAGGTGATCCCCAGACATCCTCAGACAGCATTGACGCCACATCAGATAAATTTTCACAACTAGAAGTGAGTGAGGATGTTGACAATGTGCAGCCTAAATCAACTTCAGTTAACCCCATTTTAGATGTTCCCGAGTGCAACTGCGGAATGCCATTATGTATTTGTCAGGCTCCACCCCCAGATCCAGCCCCTTTGAAGGTAAGGAACTGTTCAGAATTTCAGAATTCTGCTAATTCGCGAATCTCCTATTTTCTCAATTTCTGTGGTGCAGATGCAGAATGCTGCCACCTCAACAGTTCAGCCAAACCCAAGGCCCAAAAAGATGAACACAAAACGACATACAGCAGACCTTATTTCTAAGAATATGGGTTCAGCTTCGAACTCCAAGCAAAGGTCTGTAATATATCAGTTCCTAAATCAATCATCTGAACCTATCCGTAATCAGTAATAAGTGAGGTTTCTTTTCTTTATTCATATTGGTAGTTTGGGCCTCACCCGGATTTTTGAAGGAATAATTGAAAGTCTTCTATAGAAACCCCCTCCCTTGGATTCTTAAAACCAAGTATTGACAGTCCTAGTCTTTGACATCTGCTTCTGCTGGGCAAGAATTTGGCAAGTTCTATTAGTGGGATAAGGAAATATTATTCTAACTTAATTCTTTCTTAGACCAATTGACAGCACTGTATTGTTTTTATTGATATTGACACAGAGGCTTATGTCAACACAGCTGGCCACTGATTTAGTTTTTTACATACGAATTCCCAATTTCAATGTATTTTCTTTTCCCTTTTTAAGTATTTTATGTTAACCATTGTATTTTACATTCTGATCAATGTCTTAAAAAATTTACCAGAGGCTAAACTGGAAAAGCCATTGGTTCCAGCCAGCAACATGATAAATACCACCACCACCATCATCTGAGCCTTATCCCAACTAATTGGGGTCAGCTACACAAGTCATGTTCTGGCCACTCCACTCCATCAAGGACCATATCCTCAGTTAAACTATAGTTCATCAAGTCCTTTCTTAGTACCTCTACTCACGTCCTTTTGGGCCTTCCCCCCTGCTGTTTTAGAGCCTTCAATTTGAACCAACTCACTCCTAACCAGTGCAATTCATAGGCTCTGTTGTACATGACCAAACCATCCAAGTCTACCTTCCCTCATTAGTTGTTGGTGCTACTCCTAAGTTCTCTCAAATGCGTTTGTTAGTAATTCTATCCTTTCTCATCTTGCCACTCATCCATCTCAACATCCTCATTTTGGCTACACATCCTATAAACATGTTCCTTACATGCCCAACATTATGTTCCGTAAAGGTATCATTTCAATTTTTTTGCCTAGACAAGATATGCCCCATTTGCAAGATGGAACACCAGTTAATATGGTCTTCAACCCATACAAGAACCTTTGCGAATGAAAGCGGGGCAGATATTTGAATGCTTGCTTGGGTTAGTGGGGGACCTACTGGACATTATAGAAAAGCACCCTTTGAGCTGGACAGACATTATGTGATGTCACCCTTTGATGAGAGATATGAGGCAAGAGGCTTCGAGAAAACTTGTGTTTTCTGAATTATATTCAGCCAGTAAGCAAACAGAAAATCCATGGCTATTTGAACCCGAGTGTCCAGGAAAAAGCAGAATATTTGATGGAAGAACAGGAGATCCTTTTGAACATCGTATAAAATCTCCCCTTCGGTTTGATTGCGACAACATAATGTAGTATATATAAAAATAAAGAAAATAAGACAAAATAGAGAAGCAAATGAAAATATAAAAGTTTAAAAAAAAGTTCTATTACTTTTATGTTCCTCTTTGCTTTAACAAAATGAATCACTGGCTGGAAGTAGGAGTCTAAGACATCCAATCCCTAATGGTACACTTTTGCTTTTACTAAAATTGCAGTTGAGGTTTTCTTTTTCCTGCAAGAACTAGATGGTTCACTCAGAACCAGTCAATGCTTCATGCTTTGACTTCAAGATCTTTGCCCAAAAAAAGGATGAAATTGAGAACAAGACCACTAGTGTGGCTGTTTTGATCTTTTTTCCCAGTTCAAACCGCAGTATAGTATAGTTATCTAAGCATTGATTTTAATATAGGAGATGATATTTAAACCTACTGCTTTTGATAGAAACACCCCTTGGTAGTTTTTACTTCACCCAAGAAACTGCTAAAGAAACAGATAACGAAGTCTTATGTAAAAAAGGCAGTTGTAAGTATCACATCTCTTAATATATTTATCGTTTCCCAAGAATAATTCGCTTAATATTGTTATTGAAGAATTATTTTATGAACATGTTGGTGTAATGTTTATCCCAATGTGACCATGTTTGAAAATTTGGTGCGTCCAACACTAGCATGTGTCCATTTGCCGTTAACGTTTTGTTTTGTGGCTTTTTTTGCACATCAAAGTCATTATACTACTGAATTCCTTTAAATAACATGATGGCTCTGCAGCACGTTTTTCAACCTTGGTCAAACAAATGATAGCTTGGATAAACCTCGCGTGGATTATGAAGTTAACGGGGAGGTATTAATGCTCCTTTGGATATCAAGCAGACAACTTTCAACTATGATTACAAAACTATTTCTATGCAATTTGTTCTTGATTCTTTGATTGAATGATTTATGCAATGTGTTCTTGATTCTTTAATTGAATGATTTTTCACTTTAGGGTTTAAGAGAAGCCATAAAAAGCCATGATGTTGAGGCTGTAAAGAAGCTTCTGAGTGAGGTAGCACTGCTTACATCCTTGAGTTTGTTCTTTATCACGGATTTACGATTGAATGTTTCAATCTTGACAGGGTGTGGATGCCAACTACTGTGACAAGCAAGGGTTTTCCTTGCTACATTTGGTATGGTTTCATCATCCACTTTTGATTTTGATGCGTTGTAGAATTGCGCGAGTTGACCTCTATGTTGCTAATAGTAAAATTGATTGGTGCAGGCGACCCTCTTCAATCAGACTGAAATCTCTTTCATTCTCATGGAGCATGGGGCGAGTCTGGAGTGCAAGAATGCACAAGGTAATTCCCTTTGATGATTCTTCATTTGCTTCTATATGAATTAGTTGGATAACCAATTGTCGAATTATGGATGCACAAGTTTGTGCTTAGGGCGTAGTTGCCCCTTTCAGACATTTTGGTTCTTAGAATTGCTTGTGCTCTTCCTTCTGTTACTGCTGCTTTGCAAGAAGCATTCCTTGATACCAGGGGAGTCCAATCTTTTCTTCTTTTTTTTTTTTTTTAAATTTTATTTTTATTTATTTAAATTTGGTTACTTGATTCACGGGAAAATCTATCTGCCAATTTCTGAAGCGGTCTTGAGAAACTTGTTCTATAATGATTTTCTTGAGTTTGGAATTGGAGTCTGTACGTGGAACCTGGTCGAACTGAGTCAATTCAGCCAAGATTAGTGAGCTACTGAATATCGAATCTCATAACATGAAGTGGCTTTGTGTGTGTGTGTGTGTGTGTGTGTGTTCGCGCGTGCATGCACGCGTGTGCTGCATGCACTTATCCATCTTCAAGCCTGCGAATAAGCTCTGTTCCTTAGGGTGTATTGACAATTATAACTATATATTGAATAAAGTATGCATGGTCCTTTTGTATTTCAAAGTGCTGACTCTCATTCTCTTATTCAGGGGAAACACCTTTGGATTGTGCCCCTACCATGTTGCAGTACAAATTACGGAAGAAGATGGAAGAAAGTGCATAGCCCCAAAACCAAGGTCATTGACTGACCTGCAAGATGAATCTTCACTTTGTCTTTAACACGGCAACTCCTGTTTCTTTGAAAGTGTTGACAAGTTATATATTAGCTTATCAGGTGGAATAAATGATTTGTACCTTCCCACGAAGGCAGTGTATTGGAGCTGTAGATACTAAATTGTTACCAACCACATTGTGGCCGCACAATGTAACAAGTACAATCCATCTTTGAGAAAGTTGCCACATTGGATATTCATCTGGAAAGCTATTGGACTTCCATGTATAATGCCTATGCAATGTAATGCATTTCTTTTTAGCTGGTATTTGTAGTTTATACGTCCATGAACTAATACTCAAGGAGAGTGAGCAGTTGAGTAACATCCACAGCAAAAATGTGCATTGGCTGGATGTTTTACTCCAGTCAAGTCCGGATGGTGATGGGAAGTCACATTCATTATTCGGAATATCTCTGATATTATCGAAGTATGCAGCTCCACGATGCTGATAACACTGATAGCAATATGGATAACACTGGTAGTCTCAGAAATTTCAAGCATCGGCGATGTATCACTAAGTAACCAATGTATTGATATTGCTAATGTATCGTTCTAGGTGTCGCTTGTATCGCCAATATTTTGAACTCTGTAAATTCCAGATGTTATTTGTATCGCTTGTGTATCAGCAATATTTCGATGATATTGCCAATGTATTGATATCAATAAAAATATGTTTATTAAAAAAATTTTCATTTCAATTTTTTTTTAAATGGGTGGATGGTTGTATGCAGTATTCAAATTATTGACGATAATATTGATCATATTGCAATAAGTCACAACATGGGCGATATTGAGACTAGTCTTTCATTTCCTTCCTAGTCGATGATTTGTCGATGAAATATCATGTGGTGTCAATATTCTAAAATGCCATAGATGTTTGGGTGGAAGGTTGGATAGATAGATGGGACGGATAGGATAGTTAGACTGGTTTCTTACGGCGGCATATGCTTTTAGGCCCCCATTAAATGAAAAGTTATTATATATGCAATTTTATTTTATTTTTGTAAATTTTTTATTCCTAAAATATGTAAATATGTGTAATTTAGCATATCTTGAAGTTTCATTAAAAATTCTACTGTTTTCCCATGTTTTCCCAATGTTTTTCTGCATTTTCAGTTGTATATAAATATTGTTTTCGTATTCGTGGCCAGCAAAATTTTTGGTGATACTGATACTTCGGACACTGGTCACATAGAGATTTCCATCACCTCCTCAACTGTCAAAGTGCAGCCCACTCCATCAGTGTCTAATCTTTGATCGAATGGACATTAAACACTACTACAGTAAAGTTCTGTTATGGTTGTTTTAAATTGGAGGGTTTCAATATTAAAGCATGAATCTATGGTGATTGGCACATTGGACGCCTTCAATACGCATGCCCATAAGTCTCATGGGTCACCAAGGATGAATTATATCTGTTATATTTCCGTGTAGCCCTAACAATGACGGTTTCTGGGATTTTAGGAGAAGACCATTTGCGAAATTAGCTCTGCACTGGATCATATGGGATCTGCTCGCTCAGGTTGTTTATGAATAGAGCCACATGACCAATGATGCCATGTATCTGCATTTCCTGTGGCAATTACGAATAGATCATGGTCAGCGAAAGTCATTGGAGAAGTTCTAGTACCAGAATGAGGGACAATCTTGCTAGGTTCTCATCATGGGGTTTGAGACATTTGTGCCCTCTTGGGATGCAGAGGCAGGCATTCGGCATTCTCCATCGAGGATCCTTTGCAAAGCATGTTTAGAGTGAGTTTGGATGCATTTTGAGATTGAGTTGCATTATTACTAATGATAAGGTGGAAATTCTTAAATTATGAGATTTGACTGGAAATGAGTATCCCCAACTCAATGCACTTGTATAACCAAATTAGTGAATTTTGCAGATTTTCTTTCTGAAAGAAGAGTGATTATTAGGGCATGAAAAGAATTGACTAACGTGGAATGCCAGAAGATGGCAGGCCATCTGTAACTTGTTCATCAACAGAAGTTATGGTGTTTGGAAAAAGTGTTAAAAAATAACCCTCTAAATCTAAATGAATTGGCAATTTACAGAGTAGGCAATGGGGGAAAAGGGTTAGATTTTAGGAAAACTATTGGTATATAGACTGCCTCTTTGTTGGATCTTCCAACAACTCGAAACATTCAGCAGGATGTATTGGTGTTACAACCACAAGGGTTACGAAATAGCGCGGTGCCCACTTTCCTGGAGTGATGAAGAAATAGGGAGATTAACAGATCTTCAACAGATTCTTCAAGTGTTTATCCTCAGGGATGGGTAGGACCGGCGAGTCTGGACTCTTGAAACCATAGGGTTGTTTTCTGTCTAAGCTTTTCATAGGCAATCGGAAGAGGAATTTGTTGTGGCATTCGGCTGGTTTGTGTGTTTAGATAATGGTCTGCCCACAGACCATTTCACGAGTAGGGAGATAATCATAACCAAGGTATGTATGATGATGTGTTTAGAGCCGAAGTAATTAGCAGGTCATCTCTCTTGATGTATTAGAACATTTGGGGTGATGTGAACATGTCCAAGCTCAGGGAGGGAATTCATGTAGGCTTGGAGATTTGATTTCTCAAGGTTGAAGGAAGCAGCAAGCTGTGGAACTTAAGAAGCTGGGTGACAATCCTGCAGTCTATTTGGAAAAAAGGAGCAAAATGATGGGGCATTTCTGAATAAGGAGAGAGATTGAGTAGATATGCAAAGATGCTGTTAAGCAAGGAATAGCAATCTTTGTCATTATATAGCTGATGAACCTGAACTTTTGGAGAGACTAGATAGCAGTCTAGTTTGACTATTATAGCTTATAATACATTCCTAGTGTGTAATTAAGACTTAAAAAAGAATATAATAGCGGAAAGTAGCGGCGAGAAGGGTGATTAGTCAAGAAGCGCACAGTGCAAGCACGTTGTCTGGGGTCAGTCAAGCATATGTTGAGGTGTACATGTGGATAGGAAGAGAGAGGGGGTGGTCCTACCAATGTGTGACTGGATATAGTCGGTCGGTCGGGGGCGGCCCGTCCGTGTTGGATAAGGATTGGTGGGGAATCCTTCTTTCCTCTAATTCTGACATGTGCTCCATCTTGATGTTGTTAGTGGATTCGAGATCCATTCACCAGATAAGATGTGGCTACCTCCCCGTCGACAGTTTGTCAGCAGTTGAATGTTGTCTTAAAGAAGAAGGAATGAGAAGAATACAAGTAAAAGCAGTTTTGTTTTACTCTTATACACTTTCTTCTTCTTATCCTCATCTAATATCATGCATTCAGTCATCCATTCTTGGATTAGAAATAGAGCTAGAACTAAATGACCCTTGGGAATCATTTGGTAGCATGGAATGTGAGGAATTTGTACTGTTTTTTTAATTTTTTAAGTCATTCGATAATAAGAAATAAGAGAGATTTAGATTTCAGAAGTACCAAAATCTTTCAAAAGAATCCTTTATGCATTCACACCACAAAACTGATTTGTAAAATCCTCCTAATTATATGTATTTTAGTATAATTGGTTACTGGAATTATGCATTTGGTTAAATTCACATCCATCTTTTTAGGATTAAAAATGGAGTATAGAACTAAATGACAATCACTTGGCAGCATCAAATGTGAGGGATTTGTAGAGTTTTTTTTTTTTTTTTTTTTTTTTTAAAAAAAAAAATCTTATTCATTTAGTAACAAAGAAAGGAAGAAATTTAGATTTTAGAGGAATCAAAAACTCTCAAAAGAACTCTTTGCACATTCTCACTTCAAAGCTAATTTGTAAAATCCTCTTAATTTCATATAATTTAAAATCCATTCTGACATACAAACCCCTTATATAATATAAGTTGTTGAAATTATGTATTTGGTTAAATTCACATTCTCTATTCTTTGATCTGCCGTCCTTTCGACAAGTGTCTAATTTTAGCATCATTGGTAATGTTTGAGAGAATAAATGTACTAAGGACAAAGAGAAATGAGATTCTGATAGGGGTTAAGCTTCTCTTTTTCCATATAAGATGGGAGTGGCAGAGGCAGGTCACCTCTATTTAATAAAAAGAGAGAGATTGGGATTAGTATTAATATTATAAATATAAATAGTGGTGACCATGGTCACAGTCTGTATTAGAATAATCTGTATATGGGCAGGCGATGGAGCCAGGTACGACTTTGGAGGGTGTGGGTGGAATCTGAGTCAGGAGTGACGGAAACATGATGGAGGATTTGTCTTTCAGATGTCACGTCCCATCACCAAAAATTAGGTAGCAGACCTTTGTCACTAGTTTTCATCTTTTTCCATCTTCAAATATTTGGACACAACATTATCTTTTCTAACTTTCAATTGAAATCTATACCGTTGGTTTGTGTTCAGATCTATCCATGAAGAAAGCTGATATGCGGCCCTGAGAAGCAGTTATCTTTTTAGCCATCCTACCAAGAAGCGGATTGGGTACAGACCGAGTAAACTCTGTGGGGTACACCATTATATATATATATATATATATATATATATATATATATATATATATATATATATATATATATATATATCTCCGATCATCCATTTTACTAGATAATTTTAATTTTAGTGCTTGAACCTAAAATGAAGCATATCCAAGGCTACAATGGACCACACCACATGAAACAGTGTGAATTGAACGTAGATGAAAGTTTTGAATCAAGCTTATATTTGTGTTTTCGCTTCATCATATCAGTAATCTTATGAACAAGTTAGATGACAAATAAACATTACTGTGGGCACTATGAAGGTTTCAATGGTAGAAATAATTATTCCCACTGTTTCATGTGGTATGATCCACTTGAGCTTTGGATATGCTTTAATTTTGGGCTCATGATATGTAAAAATGGATGGACGGCCTGGATAAATCCCATATATTTACGGTGGTTTGAGTAGAGTTTACCAAGTACTATAAAAGGGTATTGACTAACTCAGTATGCAATCCAGTTTTGGCCATTACCGTAGGGCCACCTTAATGTATGTATTTTATATCCATGCGATCCATCCATTTTATAAGATCGTTTTAAGGCATGAGCCCAAAAATGAAGCTGATCCAAACTTAGGTGGACCATACTATAAGGAAACAGTGTTTATTGTTTAATGAATGCCCTACTATTAAAAACTTCCTAAGGGTCATGGCAATGTTTCCCTAATGTTTATTTTCCATTTACCTATTGATAAGGTGGCCTAACTGGATGAAGGAAACAAAATATCAGCTTGATCCAAAACTTTTGTGGCTCATTATAAACTGTTAACGGTCAAACACAACTGTTTCTTATGGTATGGTTCAGCTGAGAATTGGATCTGCTTTAATTTTGGGCTCATGCCTTAAAATGACCTGGTGAAGTGGATGGACTCATGGATATAAAATACATACATCAAGATGGGCCCCACAGTAAGGGCTGCACCATCTTGGACAAGTATGGGCCGCACCTAATCCGCTCCTTCTGACAAGGGGAGGAAGCATCATCAACCGTTATCAGTCATTTGCGTGGGAAAGATTACTGAAAGATTACTTTAACAAATAACAAAACATTATCATCATTATTAATTATTACCGAGGAAAATGTTATTAATTAACAAATATATATTAAAAAAAAGGGTGCTATTCATTAGAAAGAGGAAGAATGTTGTCCATGTGTCTACAGGGATAGACATATACGAAAAATGCTACACTTCCAACCAGTTGGAGGCCAACCATGGTGTTTGTGTGACATCTGGCCCATCCAATAAGGTTGTGGGACTGTGAAAACGAAACGGCCAGAAAATCAAGTCATTCCTATAATGAAAATGGAATGTTAAAGCTCTCTCTCTCCATGAGCCTTGTTTACATTCATCTTCGATGCCCCGACGTGGACCAATGAAAGATTGTCGCATGTCGGCACTATGGGTTAGCAATAGCGCAAATCCTATTCACATTCAAGAGTATTTTCGCTTGATCTTCCTTCGGCATTATGCATCTAATTATTAATGTGGAGTAACAAACCCTCACGTGTGCCTTTAGAAGATCAAATCAACGAAGGTCACGTGGCCACGATTAACATGCTAATTAATGCGGCAGCGTACCCAATACATCTATAAAAAATCCACCGAAAGAATGTATCTTATCACATATTTGGCTATGATATACTCAATGAAGCTATCTATCACTATCCTTCTAAAATTGGAGATTTTCCTAGAGACGTTTGATAATGTTATGAATATCTGAAGGTCGGACCTTTATCTAAGCAAATATGATTATGATTTGGACCTAGATAAGGAGAGAATGGATATCAAACAGATTGGGTCCCAAATCGCACATTAATTGAAATTAAGAGGATGGGAGCATTTGTTGAAAGATTTAATCCAACCTATCTCCGATAACAAATCAATATCAGGTGGATCCGAACCGCCCAACATCTTAAGCGGAAGAGACAGAGTCCGATTAGATGAGTAGCTATGATCAATTTAAGGTTTGGGATCAACCTCCAAATTAATCATGAATTCGATTAGTGGGCCATGCGACTCTCCCATAAAAGGAATTAGCCACGAGAAGAAGACATGAGAAGTTAACAATTCCAAATCTATCTGAAGTCCTTCATATTCGGAATGCCCATCATGAACGTGAAGGATATAGGATTAGCAAGAAAACCCAACAAATGTTTTACCGCCTCGACAAGCTATAAACGGAGTACGCGAAGAAGAGCTTGAGGTCCTACGCCAAACGTATTTATCTAATTTTCAATTTATGTTTCATTTATCGTCTTTTATCTTAGCCTATCTTTAGCATAAATTGCCACTACCTAGCGTCCCACACTACGGTATTGTAAGATTAGATTAAATATTCACAACCTTAAGTTATCGTATCCCGATCAACCGAGTACTTACTTAAGCGATCATACCTATCCGATCACATTTTGCTGATCATTTGCCTCAATTGTTTGTTTCGATAGACGAATCAATTATTTATCTTTCGATTGTTTATTTTTTAAGATTATTTTCAATACTTTGTCAATTATAATCGGCCACTTATTTAATTAATAAAATCAATATTGTTTAGCCATTTTATGTAACGCTCTGAAAATCGGCACCCGAGTACAAAGACTCCGATTCCGAGTTCCCGAGTATTAACCTAATGAGAATGCACGTGTGTCCTCATTCAGATTCAAATTTATTTCACACATAGATAATCAGAGTACCGCAATTCGAATTAGTGGATCTAAAGCGAGGTAGAGATAACAATAGATTCAGAAATATAGGGCTAAGAGTTAAAAGTACAATTCCAATTGTGATGATTGCCAAAATGAGATTATACAAACCACAATCTATAATATTCATACCCAAGACGGTTAAAGTATAAAGCTTTTAGTTTACACCCAATTCTCCAAAACATAATGGCATTGGCACAACCTGATATGAGCCTACCTGTCTGAGGCCTCGACAGAACCTGCATCAATAATATGCCTGGCTGGTGTTTTAAGACACCGTCCCAGTAGGGCTGAAAGTCGGGCAGGTTGGTGCTCAACCCTAACCCAACCCAAGGTTCCTATACCTAAACCCTAACCCAACCCAACCCAATCTCGGGTTGGGAATTCTCAACCTAAGCGGGCTCGGTCGAGTTGATCGGGTTGGTTGGGTATGTACGTGCTAATATTTTCATTATTACATTAGTTTATTATATTTCAATATAGGACTTATTTTTTGTATCTATGATTTTATTAATTATATATGTGATTATTTATCATAAAAAACTTCATTAATTTTTTTTATTTTTTTTTAAAAACAAGCTAAAATATAGGACAACTACTCCTTTAAAAGTCATGTAGCATAGCACGCAATCTATTTGGGAGAGAGAAATCCAGCATATCTTGTTAGCTTGAGTTCTTGGAAATGACGTGGACAAATGAGACCTGACATCACTAGTGTGCCTTCGACAAAAACGATCCACACTCAATTATAATTTATAAGTAACTTATATATTGATCGGGTTCGGGTTAGGTCGGGCAACCTGAGATCGCAACCCGAGCCCAACCTAAGTTTTATCGAGTTGGTGTTTGTATAGCCCAAGCTTGAGATCGGACTTGATATATCCTGCCCGAGCCCGACCCAATGTCGGGTTGGTCACGGGTCGGTTGGGTTGAACCCGCCCAACTTTCAGTCCTAGTCCCAGGTGGGAGTGAGTAGCTAACTCAGTGGTTCCATTAGTTCTAAGTTACACATGCTATCGACACAATCAACGCAGTTAATGATAAATTAGAAATCAAACGATTCCTAAATGCTCTTGTTAAATGTGCATATGAAGATATGACATGATGCATGCCCTTTTCAAACAACACTCCCTCACACGCGACTCTGACCACCTGTTTCACAAATGACAACACTTCCTCATCACGCGACAACCACGCATGTTCGCCACATTTTAATCTAATGCGATGCAATGAATGATCATGTTAGCTGAGTAATTATTAAGTTCAATTCATCCAGCATATTAGCGAAGCTAGGATACTGACGTTATATCACGAGTCCTTATCCGAATCACGTGGCTCGTTGCCGCACGTAGCGACTCCTTATTAGTGTCCCTTGATCCAAATTTAGGTGTCACCTGTTTATCTCATAAATCAACAATTCCAAGGATACGGTATGAGGATCAACCCGGTATGGGTTGTCACCCAAATCAAGTATGATCACTCAGTTCCGAAGTGTGGACTTGTCACATAAAACTAAATTAGTACAAGGAAGGGGCTCGTCACCCAATTCCATTCACCCCCGTGTTGTTCGAACGGTACTCTAGCACGCAACCATCGGCCGGATAATTTAACGGGGGCCGTTCGAACAATGGTCTATCACCTCCATCAGTGCTCACTGGTCACTATGGGGAGACTCATCACCCCAGCATAGGCCGACAGCTCGGACACAATGTCTCATACCACCATGCTCGGCTCATGAGTCTTAGTTGCTCACTGGTCATTACGGGGAGGCTCATCACCCCGGCGTAGGCCGACAGCTCGGACATGGTGTCCCATACCACCATGCCTGACTCATGAGTCTTAGTAGGATCGTATCACACTAATGGTTATGAGTGGACACATCCATTTGGAACGTGGTATCCTAGATTTCATTTAATCGTGTTATACATTGTAAACATACATGACAAGTCGGCTAATGGGCTAATTTGATTGACCTGGGAGAACCACGACACAACCGACATTGGGTGCAAGCAGCCCGTGTAGTCCAGCTACTGTCGGTCGTCCGTGTTCAACCCGGGTTGATTAAACAAGCCTAGGGTGGTCGTCCTAACTTGGGCCACCCATTGATTTGAGCGATTTACCGATTGACCCAACATCGTAGAAATTCTAAGCATCACTATGAACTAAACACTACATCATGTGATTATAGCATACATACTACTACGTAACGACTTATGCATTTCATCGAACATGTAAGCATCAATAGAGCAATACATTCACTTAGGCATTTCATCGAACATGTGAGCAACAATAGAGTAATGTATTCATTAGAGCATATAATCAAACACGTGAGCATCAACAAATCAACGCATTCAATCTAGAGTTCAATCAATCATGTGAGCATAATTAGAATAACACATTTAATCACTTAGGCATTTTATCAAACATATGGGCATGCATAGACAAGTGATGACACATATTACAATCAAACACGAAATATGAACATGCTAGCTATTTACAAATCATTCACTACAACAAATCATTAACTGAGACCCTCAAGGGTCGATAAATAGAAACCTGGGCATAATGGTTCACACCTTATGACGTTTCGCCCAACTCATGGCGCTCCTTAGGTTAGAGTTTTGAGAAAGATCATTGAAATAACTAAGCGGCATACAAGCTTGTGAGAATGGGAAAAACAAGTATTGAAACCCTATATTACAAGTGAAATTCAACACTTACCTCCATTTATTATCGGAAAAACTCTGGCGAAGACTCTTGTTACGGCGAGACGGCTAAATATGGGATGTGAGGGCGGAGGTGCACCAACAGCCACAACCTAAGCTCTCTCTCTTCTCCTTTCTCTTCTTTCTCCTCTCCCTTTTTTCCTCTTACTCTAGGGCATGAAATTCGTATGGGAGGAGGGGGTGCCCAAATAAGGCCTTTATATAGTGCCATATTTGGTGTAAATGGCCATAAGGGCTGAGTTTTTACTATACTAGCCCTAGGGGAGTGTTTTTCTACCATTTGGGGGCCACTACAGGGCGTAGGAGTCGACACCCACCATTGGATAGTTGACCCTAGCGATGATATACTCATAGACAAAATCGGCCTGTCATTTGGATGTGTCGATCGACGAGTATGATCAGAAGTCTGTTTAACGGTCCCGTGGCTATACGGATATGTGTGGGGAAATATTATTATTCTACATGTGAAGTTTGGTCGTAAACCGACGGTTTGAAATTCTTAACTTTGCGTAAGAGTGGACAACCCGATTCACTTAAGTTTCAGCTTTTCATATAAGATATTCGCGCAAATCAAGTACTCACCCTCACCCTGCGAGTCCAAGTTGAATGATTCGAGACGCGATCTCGGCTCGATGTCCCGTGATAGACGTTAAACCCACTAAGACGAATATATTTCTATAGCCTCGAGTTTAGTGGCCCACTAACGAGTGATATAGAGCTTATTTGAAAAATCAAGGCATTTCTGGAATGAATTAAGTATCAAGATTTCTTGTGCGCAATGATTAGGGTTTGGATTAACTATGTTCATAGTGTGATCTATTTGTAATTAATGGAAATGACGATTCAGTCTGAATAACCTTAACCATTAGTTTTTAGGCTAAAGAAGTAATTGGATTAATTTGGTTGGTTAATTAAGATATGACCCCTACTCGTCTCGGCTTTGGGTAGATCTTTGTTTAGTTACGGTTGTCTCGATTAGTCAGTGATAGGTCAGCTAGATTTGGACCCTACGTGAGCAAATCGTGTATCTAAACTCAGTGTTTAAGTGATCGGCTGGATTCGTTGGCTTCCTACGATTGATTAATCAAATTGGTGTGGTTCTTTATTGGTACCACTCGCGTATAAGTTAACATCAAGTGTTAATGGTCAGTAAGTAACAATATAAGTTAATTAAAATGAAAATTTTCAAGGATTTTTGGAAATCCAAAATAACAAAAATCCAAGACGTTACATTTTATTTATTTGTTCATCATTCTTCTTTTAAGAAATATATTGTGAAAGTATTGATGGAAAAACAAGTCCTTTAAGTCAATAAACACAAGGCAAATCCGTAAGTCCATTGACATAGGACAAAAAAAATCCATTTAGAATGACTAACTCATATCCTTTCATAAATCACATTATCGCCGATCACAACTGATGGTTGAGAGGATAGCTGCACCTTATGTCCAGTCTCTAATTAGTTTGACTTAGTGCGAAGTCACCAACATTCGATCAAATATTAAGTTGAATAGACTCTGGCATGCCCGTGCATTGTAAACACATGAAATATGAATACAGGCTCTCGATCACGTGTAGCCAGACATCAACTCCATCAATCAAATACACCCCATCCACGGTGGTCTATGGGACTCAAGATAAGGAAAATTCATGACTTAGGTGAGCTGCACCACAAACGACACTCTAGAGTAGATGCCTATACATTAAAACTTTCTTAATTGTTTATAAGATCCTTTGAAATATGGTTTAGACATCCAGACCCATATGGGCAAGGGGTCACACCAAATCTCTGGCCATATTCAAAAACTTAAGTGAGCCCATCAGGTGCTTTTAAATGCTTTAGGCATGATATTACATAGTTTGAGATGGTATGGTCCACCTGAGTTCACGGTTAGACTATTTTTAGGATATCCCATCACCTAGAAGGAACCCACCAAATGCAAGGTATGGATCTCTGACAACATATCACGGTATGCATGCCTTACCATGCACCGACCTGCACATGGACATGAACATGACCTGTCTGTCTACTGTCCGTTGTATCTGGTCAAGTACTCTTCTTTCACTACTGTTGTAGTGCAAAAATGACACCAACCAACTGGTCTGAAATATCCTTAAGCGACCTCTCTCATGAATGATCTTGTCCATCCATTATTGTATGTAATTGATTGGACGGTCTTCATAATCCAATCAGCACAATTTTGTCAAGGTAGCATATAAAGTATAGAGAGGACCCAATGAACGGTCAAGATAGGTGATGTGGATGCCAACAAGTCCAGATGCAATTAGGTGCATGGAAACGTTTGATACACATTCTACTAAATGAGTTGTCTTTAATTTTATATAATAATAAAATAAAAGTTAATCAGGCAAGTATACTTATTATCTATTCCAGTCTCTAGAAGGGTCTGGAAAAGCCACTCTCTATCTTTCAAACTTTCGCCATTCCTTTCTCATCTTTGTGTCCCACCGCACATTGATCCAGACCGTTTAATCCAGTGGGTTCAATGTTGGTGGCAGTGTGTCAAAGCCCCGTTGATATGAGATCCTCGCTGTCCATCTACAGGTGTTGAAATGTAGACCGTTGTTCATGGACAATGAAGATCCCTGGACAGTAAGGCTTTTACAGGACCCACCACTACATGAACGGTTTGGAGTGCCACGTGGCAAGGGCCAAGAAACCAGCAATGGTGGGAGCACTAAAAAAGAAAAGGAGATGAGAGGAAGAATCAAGACATCTCTACGTGGGGAAATGGTACATGCACCATACGAGGTAACTTAAGAGCCGTCCGATCAGATCATTCGCTACAAGGGGTATGGATGCCCATGCAGCCAGTGTTTTGTATCGTCTTTCCAGAACATGCCCATATCGTCTGTACGACGTGACGTTCAACTACATGTAATTGAGACCGTCCAAAATGTGCTCATTGTTCAGATAGCTCCTGTACGTTGGATCTGACTAATTTGATTTTTTTCAATTGGCCAATTGGTGGACATTTGATGGACCGTCGAAATGAAAATACACAACAAATGCTTGCTAATCGGGGGTTAGGATTGTCCAATCAATTTTACTTTTGGATGATCAACTACCTATACACGTACCCTCAATTTGGACGGTTTGATTTGAGCTGATGTGTGCCACATCTGCGATTTTCGACTGCCTGTACACTTCCTACGAGAGAGACTCGCGGAGGTAGGGAAAAGATACAGTACGGTAGAGCAAGAGGAACCGGAATAAGGTAGACCCATCCCTCATGATAATACCAAGAAGGGTTATTTTTCAATCCGAACCGTCCATCTAGCGGGCACAATCATAGATGGCCTATATATATCGGAAATCACGCTTAAAGGAGAATCCTAGCCTTCATTTTCCTTCGTTTTTAAGAACATACACCGAAAATTAGCCTTTTTGTTTCTGTCATTACTTTGGATGCCACTGTCAAATTAATTGTAGAGTTTTTTACCGCTGTATACCCCGCCTTCTACTCAGCGGCTTTTCTACGCCTTAATTACGAGACGAAACCAATTATGTACAAACACTATTTGAAGTTGAAAATACCCTTCTTTTATGAGATATATTCAAAAATACCCTTGCATTTATCCACGGTTCCACCGTGGAACTTTATCTTGTCCATGGTGTCACCGTGGATATCACGGTGCCCCCGTCCAATACCAGGAAAAGGGTTAAAGGCGGTAAATAAAGATCTATGGCTACGGATTATAACCGTAGCCATTTGTAGTGTAACCATTGTTTCATTAGATTCGTAGCCACTAGAATCATAGCCACTAGTTCTATAGCTACAGATCTAAACCATAGTTATTTCTTCTGTAGTGTAAAGTACTACAACTATAGATAATTGAGCGACCCTAACGTAAAATTGAACGACCCTAACATGAAATTAAGGGAGTCTAACATGAAATTCAACAAGCCTTAAAGGAAACTGAGCGAGGCCAAAATGAAATTAAACGAGCCTTAAAAGAAACTAAGCGAGGCTAACATGAAATTGAGTGAGAAAAACCGAAAATTGAGCGAGGCAAACTAGAAATTGAGCGAGGCTAACATGAAGTTGAGTGAGAAAAACAGGAAATTGAGCGAGACAAACTAGAAATTGAGCGAAACAAACTAGAAATTGTTTGCCTCGCTCAAGTTCTAGTTTGCCTTGTTGAATTTCATGTTTGTCTAGCTCGCTTAATTTCTTGTTAACCTCGCTTAGCCTCGCTCAATTTCATGTTTGCCTCGCTCAATTTTCTCTTTGCCTCGCTCAATTTCATGTTAGCCTCGCCTAATTTCCAATTTACCTCGCATGAATTTCATATTTGCCTTGCTGAATTTTCAGTTTGCCTCACTCAATTTCCTTTGAGCATCGCTCAATTTCCAGTTTGCCTCACTGAATTTCATATTAGCATCGCTCAATTTCCTTTGAGCCTCGGTCAATTTTTAGTTTGCGTCGCTGAATTTCATGTTTGCCTCGCTTAATTTCATGTTTGCCTCCCTTAATTTTCAGTTTGCCTCGCTTAACAATTTCATGTTAGCCTTGCTCAATTTCATATTAGCCTCGTTGAATTTAATATTTGCCTCGCTGAATTACATGTTTGCCTCGCTCAATTTCCCTTGAGGCTCATTGAATTTCATGTTTGCATCGCTTAGTTTCCTTTTAGGCTCATTGAATTTCATATTTGCATCGCTCAATTTCCTTTGAGGCTCGTTGAATTTCATGTTAGGCTCGTTCAAGTTGAAAATACCCTTGCTTAATGAGATATATTCGAAAAATACCCTTGCATTTATCCACGGTGCCACCGTGGAACTCTATCTTGTCCATGGTGTCACCGTGGATATCACGGCCACCGTCCAATACCAGGAAAAGGGCTAAAGGCCGTAAATAAAGATCTATGGCTATGGATTATAACCGTAGCCATTTGTAGCATAACCGTTGTTTTATTAGATTCGTAGCCACTAGTTCTATAGCTACGGATCTAAACCATAGTTATTTCTTCTGTAGCGTAAAGTACATATAACTATAGATAATTGAGCGAGCCTAACGTAAAATTGAACGATCCTAACATGAAATTCAACGAGCCTCAAAGGAAATTAAGCGAGGCAAAAATGAAATTCAACGAGCCTTAAAAGAAACTGAGCGAGGCTAACATGAAATTAAGTGAGAAAAACTGAAAATTGAGCGAGGCAAACTAAAATTTGAGTGAGGCTAACATGAAATTGAGCGAGGCAAACTAGAAATTGAGTGAGGCAAACTAAAAATTGTTTGCCTCGCTCCTAGTTTGCCTTGCTGAATTTTATGTTTGTCTCGCTTAATTTCCTGTTTGCCTTGCTCAATTTCATGTTAGCTTCGCACTATTTTCAGTTTGCCTCGCTGAATTTTATGTTAGCCTCGCTCAATTTTCAGTTTGCCTCGCCAAATTTCATGTTTGCCTCGCTCAATTTTCTCTTTGCCTTGCTCAATTTCATGTTAGCCTCGCCTAATTTCCAATTTGTCTCGCATGAATTTCATGTTTGCCTTACTAAATTTTCAGTTTGCCTCACTCAATTTCCTTTGAGCCTTACTCAATTTCCAATTTGCTTCACTCAATTTCATATTAGCCTCACTCAATTTCCTCTGAGCCTTGCTTAATTTCTAGTTTGCCTCGCTTAATTTCCACTTTGCCTCGCTCAATTTCCTTTGAGCCTCGCTCAATTTTCAGTTTGCATCGCTGAATTTCATGTTTGCCACACTTAATGTCATGTTTGCCTCCCTCAATTTCCAGTTTGCCTCGCTCAACAATTTCATGTTAGCCTTGCTCAATTTCATATTAGCCTCGTTGAATTTAATATTTGCCTCGCTGAATTTCATGTTTGCCTCGCTCAATTTCCCTCGAGGCTCGTTGAATTTCATGTTTGCATTACTTAATTTCCTTTTAGGCTCATTGAATTTCATATTTGCATCGCTCAGTTTCCTTTGAGGCTCGTTGAATTTCATGTTAGGCTCGTTGAAGTTCATGTTAGGCTCGTTCAATTTCACGTTAGGCTTGCTCAATTATTTATAGTTGTATGTACTTATCACCACAAAAGCCATTGCCACGGTTTCGATCCATAGCCATAGAAGTAATGGCTACGAATCTAATGAAGTAATGACTACGGTACAAATGGCTACAGTTATAATCTGTAGCTATAGGTGTTTAGCTGTAGCCTTTGGCCCTTTTCCTGGTATTGGACAGTGGCACCGTGTTATCCACGGTGCTACCGTGGACAAGATAGAGAGTTACACGGTGGCACCGTAGTTATCATGGTGCCACAATGAATGCAAGGGTATTTTCAAGTGAAAATAATGTGTCTGTATATAATGGTTTAGTTTTGAAAAGTAAAGTTTGGAAGCGTTTAGAAAAGCCGCTGGGTAAAAGGTGGGATCACAGTGGTAAAAAAACTCTTAATAGTATTGAGAAATACTCCACTCCGGTAACTATAACTCACTGTGCTCCTAGTTGCATCCGTTAACTTGGACAGCCGGATAGATCGATCTAAGCGGTGACCATAATGGTTTAGTTTTGGAAAGTAAAGTTTGGAAGTATTTAGAAAAGCCGTTGTGTAAAAGGTGGGACCACAGTGGTAAAAAAAAACTCTTAATAGTATTGAGAAATGCTCCACTCCGATAACTATAACTCACAGTGCTCCTAGCTGCATCCGTTAACTTGGACAGCCCGATGGATCGATCTAAGCGGCCGTGTGTTCAAGTATAGGAAATATTTCAACAGTTAGCATGAAAAATATGACTAGTTGGACGATCAAATCTATCCTAGATTAGGCCTTACTTTTTATAGCCATCCTTTTTCCAACCATGGATCATATGTTTAGGTTTGCTTAAAAGAAGTGGTTCTTCGAAATAATAAGCAGCATGACGTTCTGTTAGACTTATGGTGGTGTTGACAAGTTCAGCGCAGTGTGCGAAACATGAAGTTCGGTTTGATATCAACGTCATCCAACATGGTTCGTCCGTATCATTTAGGGTAGAAACTGAAAAAAAAAAAAGAAATAAAAAATTTGAAGCTCAAATAGACCACATCACAGGAAATGGTGTGGATAATGACATCCACCATTGAAACATTTCAATGAACAATCGTAATGTTTATTTGTCATCGAACCCGTTGGTAAGGTCATTTAGGCTTACACCCTGATCCATGGCTTAAGTGGTAGACTAAGTGCAAGATACCTCGTTTCAACACTGAGGTCTTAGTATCGATTCCCTTGTGGGGGTCACTAATGGTGAAGTGTGAACTGACAGTGGGGTGTACTAAGCTAACGGATAAAAAAAAGAAAAAAAAAAGAAAAAGGTCATATAGGCTTTGATGAGGGGAAAACGGAACCCTTTCATTCTAAACTGATCAATTATCAGTGTTTTCCATAATGTGGTCCAATTGAGGTTGGGATTCATTTCATTTTTCATCCCATGCCGTGCAAATGAGGAGAAAACATATGGACGGAGTGGATATAAAGCACTTGCACATCAAGCTGGGCCTATAACCCCAATAAATCAACACATCATTACTAAGGGGGGTGTTGGCAAAGCTAACTTATCTGCATTCGAGATCTTTGCTGATCGAAACGCTTATTCCAGGTTTGAGTAAGTTCGCACCTGACTTGCCAAACATTATGGTGGAATTTCAAAAGTTGTGGCTGTGGGGACTAGGGCAAATCAATATCTAAACATGTCCATTTTATGATATATGCTTAATCCAAACTCACACTTCCGTCCAAACCTAACAACATGCAGTAGACCAAGGCTCAACGCAATCTAAACATGCATTGTTAACAACCTGACTTATGGCAATTCCACGAGAAAGCATGACAGAAGGTGATTATATTGTTTTTATTCCATCCTAGGGCTGCACACGAACTGAGTTAGCTTGGTTAGCTCGCTCGACTTGGCTCGAAAAAGTTTGATTTGACTCCATTCGAAACTGAGTTCGAGCTGATTTTTTGAGCTCGAAAAAATTTCGAACCAAGTTCGAGCTTGCCCAAGCTCGAATCGACTCGGATCGAACCCCAACTCAAATCGAACTTGGATCGAACCAATTCGGTGACTCGGTTACTTTGATATTGATGTTGCTCACCAAGAGTTTGATGAAATGACTCAATGAAGTGTCGGCTGGTGGCAATATGAAACAAATACCTTTTTTTTTGTTTTTTTCTTGATTTTGATGTTGCCTATAAGGTGTTTGATGAAATACTTGTAAAACCGTTGTTGCTGTTTTACATACAGTGAGAATTTGAAGGTGCGGACCATGTGTTTGTGAAAATGCTGCACAGGCGAACTCGGCTTGATCTTGGCTCAAACACGGCTCGAAGTGGCTCGAGCTGCTGACCAAGCCGAGCCGAATTGGCCAGTTAGGCTCGAGGACCGAGCCAAGCTGAGTTCGAGCAGGGGTTAGCTGGTAGCCGAGCCGAGTCGAGCTGTGCCAAGCTCGACTTGGTTTACACTTCTATTCCATCCCATGTAATCCATCTAGTACCTAGCACCAAACACACCCTGCAATTCCAGATTTTCAAATCTAGAATTCTGGGGTGCGGATTGGGTGTTACTCGGGAAAACTCGGGTAACTAGCTTAGTCGGTGTTACCATTACTGTAGGGCCCAGCTTGATCATATGTTGCATATCCGCTATGTCCATCCATTTTTAAAGCTCATTTTAGAAAATGATCCAAAAAAAAATTAAGCATATCCAAATCTCAGGTGAATCACACCACAAGAAACAGTGATGATTGAATGCTCACCATAAAAAAAAAAAAAAAAAACTTCCCAAGGCCTATTATAAGTAGAGCCATAATGTTCATTTTCCATCCAACTCGTTTATAAGGTCAATTGGAAGTCATTCACTACTTTTCCAATTGTGTAATCCATTAGAGATTTGGATATACTTAAGTTTTGTAATAACGTTCTTAAATGAACTTAAAAAACAAATGAAGGGCATGAATATGAAATACATTCATCAAGGCGGGCCCCACATGATAAGAGTAACACCCACTAAGTTGTTACGCGAGTAATAACTAATCTGAGGTGGGCAGGATCCGACTTGACCGAACCAATCGGATCCGACTTGACCCGAACCAAAAGCTAGGGTCGAGTCAGATCGAGTAGACCCACTTGAATCCGAAGCCTAACTGAGTCGAGTTCAGGTCATGTACCAACTCAATCCGATCTGATCTAGTTGGATCCGAATCGATCTGAAAACCGATTCGATTCGGAATCGGGTACTATAAAGTTAAATTATTTTTTTTTAACCTTTACCCTTCATCTACCCAAACTCTAGCCCTACCCGAGTCAGCGCCATACTGAACTCGATCGGAATGTAGGTGAGTCAGCAGCCCAACACTCTATCTTCACCGGGCATCCTCATCCATTCATCAGGTAGGTTAATTATATATATATATATATATATATATATATTCTTTTTTCTGTATTGATTCGAGCTTGGGATCTCGAGTGCAACCGTGCAGGCAACCGGTGGCCCACCCAGGCTCGAGACCTCGAGTGTAGCCATGCAGGCCGCTGGTGGCCCGTCCTGGCTCGGGACCTCGGTCGTGGCCCACCCTGGCTTGGGAACTTTTTCATATATATATATATATAATATTTAAAACAAAAGACTCGATCTAAATTGTACCCAACTCTATCCGACTCGGTTTGGGTCAGGCCAACCAAGAATCGGTTCGGATCGAGTTAGCCCTACTAGACTTGGTCCCGACTCGGATCGAGTTTGAGTTAGATAGTTGGCAAAACTGGATCGAGTCGAGTTGGACCTAACTCTGTCCAACTCGACTCAATGCCCACCTCTAGACATGAGGTTGTTTGACATAACTAAAAATTCAAGATTTCAACTCTAAGGTAGTTTAAAATTTTATGTTATTTTATATTTTTCATATTCTTTTTCTTATTTTCCTCCAATTCCAAGGGAGACCTTTTGCTTGCAAAATTTTGAATGTTTAAATCTCTAGAAACGTCACAACTATTCTCTTGCTTCCTATTTTCACTTGCATTTGCATTTTAATAGTAGGATGCTACCAAAATTAAGCTCATGTGAATTATCTTATAGAAAATTTAACAAAATATGAAGATTTTTGGGCCACCTATGAAATTAAATATGAAATTAGTGGACCACTTTATTATTTTACGTTTTTGGCTAAAGGTATCTTACAATAGATTTAGGCAATTGTTGATGCAAAAATCTGGTCCACTCTCTTTAAACCTTCGAGTACCTGCACAGGAAGAAGACAAAGGAGACCCTGGCTAGAGCAGGGGACCCTCCGATGCCAAAGTCAGGCTAGGAATCTGAGTCTTATAGTGTTGAGGGGTTCTGGGAGAGAGTTTTTGCGTACCTTTCACCATGGAAGTCTCCTGTATTTATAGGAATGGGAGGATCCTAGCGTACAGGGATTTTTCTCCTGATTTTTTTGGAAATTTGATTGTGATATGATTTTTGGACTCCATCTGATCCCAAGATCTTCGGGAATGGAGATCCTTCTATTGGATTCTCAGAACGGTATATTTTTTTACACCATCTCCTCCTTGCTTGACTCAGCCTTAGCTGACCCTGATGATATGAGTCTCGGCTGGCTACAAGGAGAGGGCTATTTGGCCTTCGGTTGGATGAGACGGAATCGGTTTTGGACCGATATCTTCCTTTAACCTGATAGCCGACCTGATAACCGACCTTACGTGGATCGGTTTTACGGCCGGACATGGGGCTTCTAGAATTCAGACCTTAATCGGTCCCTTTAGACAATGTTGCCTCGTCAACCGAGCCAACTTTATATGTCTTATGTCTTTAGCCTATGGCTTCTGACTTACGTTGCTCGGGTGGAATTTACTTCCCGCAACCCGAGTTAAATCTCTCCTTTCGGCTTTGTTGTCTTACCTCGGGTGGTGTCGGAAGAGTTGGTCCATTCCATAACCGAGTCTCTGGACCCGTCATATTTTCCCCTAATAGTAAGCCCCCTTGCTCCTTGTGTCAATCGTATCGACGTCAAGGAGTAACGAATTGCTCAATCAGTTTATATTGGAGACCGGGGTTATGATGGATCATTTAATGTGTCTTATGTCGTCTTTAACGGGCGTCGGTTCGATGTTCGAGGTCGCACGAGCGGACAGTCGTCGGACCGTTTCGTCCGCTTATGAGCATCAGATGCGTGGCAAGAGCATTACTTGTGTCAGTCGGCGTGTGCCACGTGTCGGGCGGGGGAGTCGAAATGGGCGTCGATTCAGCTCCTCCTTAAATATCTCTGCCACATGGCAGGGCTATAAAAGGAGGAGCGGACGCCGCTCCTTCATTTTTTCTACTCTATTTTCTTTTCCTTTTTCATCTACACGATTTTTCTTCCCTTGTTGTCGCCATTTTTCTCACCATTTTCGTCCTCCTTTCCTCCTTTTTCTTCCTCGTCAATACGCTTTTCGCCTCTCCGGTGAGTTCTCTTTATCCCTTTCCTTTTCTCCTTATGGCAATGCATTTTTCAAGTCCCTGGGAAGGGATTTCCGGTGATGAGGACGAAACGAGACATTTCTGGGATGTCTCAGAATCGCCCACATTGCTGACGGAGATGGCGATTAGCGCCAATGAAGCATTCCAGTTCTATGAACGAATATTCAGAGCTTCAGCAGAGCGTCCTGTACAAGCGGGTCCTTTTGGTCTGGTCACTGCCCCTGGTAGGCCTACCCCTCATTTTCCTGAGGATGACGTGGAAGAAGAGGATGAGGAGTTTGAACCACCCGCTGAATCGGTTCCTCTTAGAGGGTCAGCTAGGGCTGTTGAATCGGCAGAAGAAGAGAGAGATGCTACCAAGGGAGGAGAGGTTGGAGATGATCAGAGGGGTTCGGTTCCTTCGGTTTTAACTGAAGCGGATTTGGGTAGAATCCGAGTCGGATATCACGTCCCCGACTCAGTTATTATTTGTCTCCCCCTCCCGAGTGAACTGCCTGCCATCCTCCTCTTGGGATGGTCGCGATCTTCCAAGTCGTCATGCAATGTGGCTTGCGCCTGCCCCTTCAACCCGTTGCTCGAGATTTTCTTTCCTGACTTCGAATAGCTCCCGGGAAAATAGTTCTGAATGGATGAAGGAACTTATTCGGATGTTCGGTGTTGTGGGCTGAGGCAGAACAAGCCCCACTGACCATTGATGAGTTTCTCTATCTTTACCAAGTACGTCTAAACCCTTAGTAGCCCGACGGGTACTTTTTGAGCGCTTAGCGGAACAAGGGCGGCTCTTTGATAACCGATTCTCCTACCTCTAACAAACATTGGAGAGAGAGGTGGTTTTAGGCATGCAGTCGCTGGGAGACTGCTTAGTTTGGACTTTTTAAACCTCGCGTTTCTCGGATATTTTGCGAAGCAGGTGACTCGGCGTGTCCTTTCTATGTGATTTCTCACTATAATTTTTCTGAGTCTGACTTAACATATTTTGCAGATCTCTCCAAGAAAAGGCCGAAGTTAGGGGTCAACGCCATAGCTCGGATCAAGGAACTGAGGGAGCTAAGTCCTGAAGATCGGTCTTGGAAGAATCTTCTTCAGCTAGAGCGTCTTATTCTCTCAGGCTTAGATTCGACTGTGACAGGTATCTTGTGGCTGTTCTGATACATTTTCCTTTGAATACGTCTAATTTTGCGCCTCTTCCGATGTAGATATGGCTGAAGCTCAGCCCCTTCTAGAGCCTGCGTCCAAGATGAAGGCTCCTCCAAGGTCGGTGCCCTTGTTAGAGCCTCGACCTTCAAAGAAGGCGAAGACGGTTCCAATGGCTAAGGAGCCATCCACCCCTGTCGCCTCTACCCAGGTCATCCCGACCGTCGTCGTACTCTCTAACCCCGAGGAGAGGCCAGAAGAGGTGGACACGGCTCCTACCGAGCCCCATGTGGTTCCTGAATCAGGACCCATTGCGGAGCGGGTCTCGGAACCGAGAGAGGAGCATATAGGGGAGACTTCGAGGGGGGAGATAGCTCGGCCGGAGACATCAGCCTTCCGGTGGGCCGTGTTTGAAATGGTCCCTTGGGCTATTTCTCATGGGAGCGAGAAGGATTTTGCTATTCTCTTCGAAGTCTCTGGGAATCGGATACTCTCCCACGCTGCGAAGATCTTGCTCGAGGTAGAGTTCAAACTTCTCTTAACTGGTTGCCTCCCTGTTGCAATCTAACATTATCGTTTTTTGTAGCTTGCCCCTTACCTGCTGAGGGCCAACGCCGATTTGACAGAGGCCCAAAGAAGTGTGGCGGATGTTGAAGTGGCTCAAAAATAGACAGCGGAGGCGGAGGCACAGCTCGAAATCACTACGCTCCAGGTTGGCCAACTGGCTGGGGAGCTGGGGCTTGCCCAGAAAGCGATTGGAGACGCCAAGACTGAGTGTGCTCGCGTGGCTTCGCTGCTGAAGGAGGCTTAAGAGGAGAGCCGGCGGGCGACTTAAGCCCATGCTTCCTGCGGAGACAAGCTAGCCCGGACCAAGGCTGAGTCTGAAGCGACTATTCAGAGGGCCATTGATGATGCCAAGAAGGCTAAGGAGGCCAGGGATCGGGTTGTACAGGCCTTTCTCGAATCTCAGGAGTTTGAGGAAGAGAGGGATCACTTGTATCAAGGTGGATACACAACTTGTATTCATCAGATGAAGCAGTTTTTTCCCGACCTTGATCTTTCAGGATTTGATGAAGACGCTTCTGGATCCGACGAGCCGGGTGCTGAGGCTGCCGAGTCTGCAGATGCTGCGGCTGGTATTGAGGTCGAGGCAGCTCCTGAGGCTGCTGAGATCACTCCGAGAGATGGTGACAAAGTCTGAACTACTTCGCTCCTGGTGAACCTTGGAGCTGGATTTCTGGTACCATCATCAGCTCCATTTTTGGCCCTCACACCAGTTCTTCAAGCAGACCGAGCTTTGGGGCAGATTCGAGAGTATCTTCAACCAAGGAAGAAACTCATTTAGTACAGCCAACCTTTTCTCTTACTCTATCAATGTAATGTCGAAGCAAGATGTAGCTCAACATAACGAACGCACTGATAAATGAATATATTCAGTTTTCTTTTTTAAAAAAATCTTAACTCAGTTTACATGCCGGTCATTTTTGAGTTTTTTTTTCGAACGCTCTGTTAGGCCGACTTAGGGATAGTAGATCTTCAAATGCTCAGCATTCCAAGGATGAGGTAGCAACTGTCTGGTCAGGTCTTTCAATCGATACGTTCCTAGTCGGAGGGTACTCGAAACGATATAGGGTCCCTTCCAATTAGGTCCTAATGTGCCTGCACCTACTTCCTTTGTATTTAAGAATGTTTTTCGGAGAACCATGTTCCCGGCTTGAAATCGCCTGATCTCGACTCGGGTATTATAGAACCGTGCTACTTGTTGTTGCCGAGCCATGATCTGTAACCGAGCTTTTTCTCTTTGTTCGTCCATAAGATTGAGTTCGAGGGTTAAGAGTTCTTCGTTATCTTCTTCATTGAATGAACTGACTCGAGCTGAAGGTAATCCGATCTCAACTAGGGTAAAGGCTTCCGAGCCATAAGCAAGGGAGAAGGGAGTCTCTCCTGTGGCAGTTCAAGCTGTAGTTCGGTATGCCCACAATATCTTCGGGCGTTCTTCAGCCCAAGCTCCCTTAGCTCGGTCGAGTTTTGTTCGGAGGTGCTGTTTAACGATCTTATTGACTGCCTCAACCTGTCCGTTCGTCTGAGGATGGTGGGCCAATGAATACACATTTCTGATTCTGAGATTGTCTCACATCTCTTGAAAGCTCCTATTGTCGAACTACTTTTCATTGTCAGTAATAATAGTCCAGGGAATACCGAACCGACAAACAATGTTTTTCTATACAAAGTCTGTAATCTTTTGTTCGGTTATCTTTGCCAAAGGCTCTGCCTCGCCCCACTTTATAAAGTAGTCTACTACCACGACAACAAACTTAGTCTGGCCTTTCCCCATAGGGAGTGGGCCTATGATGTCGATTCTCCACTGCGCGAAGGGCCATGGGCCGGTCATAAGAGTTAGTTCCTCGGGAGGTTATCTCGGGATAGTTGCGAATCTTTAACACTTGTCACATCTCTGAATGAACTTACGAGCATCATGCTGGATAGTCGGCCAGTAATATCCCTGTTGCAGAACATTGTGCGCGAGTGATCGTCATCCTAAATGATTTCCACAGATCCCTTCATGTATTTTCCACAACACGTAATCGACTTCACTGGAATTCAGGCATCGTAAGAGCAGAGCAAGTAGCCTTTCTTATAAAGTACTCTGTTAAGCATGGTGAAACGGAAAGCTCGGATCTTGAGTCGCCAAGCCTCAGCACGATCATCTGGCAATACTCCCTTATCGAGGTATCGGACGATCGGATCAAGCCAAGAAGGTTCCGAATTGATCGTATGTACCGTTGAGCTAAGCGATTCATTGATACTCGGCTTAGCGACATATTCGATTGGGACGGACCTGGGTATATCATCTTCGTCGGTAGAGGCGAGTCTCGCTAATAGATCGGCTTTGGCATTTTCTGTTCAAGGAATTCGGGTGATGACACAAAACTGAAAGCCGCGGATTAGCTCCTTAGCCTTCTCCATATACGCTTTCAATTGTTCTTTTCATGTTTGATATACACTGGTGACTTGATTGACGACTAACTGTGAATCGCTGAAAACGTTGAGGTGCGTAACACCTAAACTAGCCGCGAGTCGGAGGCCGAGCAATAAGGCTTCATATTCTGCTGTATTGTTCGAGGCTTGAAATTCGAGTCTTAAGGCATACTGCATGTAAGTTTGATCATGAGTTTCCAGCACTACTCCTGCCCCGCTTGCCTTAGAGTTGGAGGAGCCATCGACATATAGCTTCCAAGGGATTGGGTCAGGCGTTAACGTGGGGGATGCGGTCGTCAATTATTCGGTGATACATTCTTTCGGTAAATCAACATTTGGAGTCACCTCGGTAATGAAGTCGGTCATGGCTTGCCCTTTAATTGCCTCTCTCGGCTTATACTGAATGTTGAATTCACTGAGTTCGATTGCCCACTTCGTAAGTCGGCCGGATGCTTCCGGTTTCTACAGAATTTGATGCAATGGGAGATCGATCATAACGATAATGGTATGAGCTTGAAAATATGGCCGAAGTCGTCGTGAGGAGACTGCTAAAAGTAGGGCCGCTTTCTCTAGGAGAGGGTATCTTGTCTCTGCTGGTAGCAGTGCTTTGCTAATGTAGTAAACCGACAGCTGTTTTCCCTCGTGCTCCCGTATCAAGGCCGAGTTAACCGCTACCTCGAATACGGCAAGATACAACAGCAGGGCTTATCCCGACTCGGGTTTGGATAAGAGAGGCGGAGATCCGAGATAAGACTTTAAATGCTGGAACGCTGCTTCGTACTCTTCACTCCAATCCACTGTTTGTCGTCCCTTTAATTATTTAAAGAACGGTAGACATTTGTCTGTGGCTCGAGAGAGGAAACAGTTGAGTGCCACTACTTGTCCAGTCAATCTTTGTATATCTTTTATAGTTTTTGGAGACTCCATGTCGAGCAATGCCTTGATTTTCTCCGGGTTCGCCTCGATTCCTCGTTGGCTGACTAAGAATCCGAGGAACTTTCCCAAGCTTACACCAAAGACACACTTACTCTGGTTTAATTTCATTTAAAACTTGCACAAGATGAGGAACATTTCTTCTAAGTCGGCTATATGGTCGGTCGTGTGTAACACTTTTGACGAGCATGTCGTCAATGTACACTTCCATGGTTCGGCCGATCAGCCGAGCAAAGATTTTATTTACTAATCTTTGGTAGGTTGCTCCAGTATTTTTCAAACCAAACAGTATCACTCAGTAACAATAAAGACCTTTGTCTGTGACAAAGGTGGTCTTAGATTTATCAGTCTGATGCATTATAATTTGATTATACCCTTAATAAGCATCCATAAAACTAAGAAGTTCATGCCCCGCGATGCTATCTACCAACTGATCGATCCTCGGAAGAGGAAAGCTATCCTTTGGGTAGGCTTTATTTAGGTTGGTATAATCAATATAAATACGCCACTTCCTGTTAGCTTTCTTCACAAGTACGACATTGGCTACCCATTTCGGGTAGTATATCTCTTCTATGAATTTGGCCTTGAGGAGCTTGCTGACCTCTTCTTAATGATAGCGTACCTTTCAGGGCCGAGTGGACGTCGCTTCTGTCGGATCGGCCTGTATGTCGGATTGATGTTGAGTCGGTGGGTGATTATTGATGGATTGATTCCCTGCATATCTTCATGACTCCATGCAAATACATCAGCGAATCGTCGGATCAAGGCTATCAGATTATCTTTCAGAGGAGACTGTAAGGACGAGCCAATTTGAACCGTTTTGGATTCATCTGTCTCGGCCAATGATACCGAGACCAGGTCTTCCAGCGGTTGTCCTCGTTCGTGAGTTTCGACACGAGGGTCCAGTGACTCAATCATAGATACCTCGGCTGGAACTTTTACAGCGGTCGTGTAGCAAAATCTCGCATCTTGTTGATCTCCTTTAATAACTCCTACTCCCGACTCAGTCGAGAATTTTATGGAGAGGTGATATGTGGACACAATGGCCTGAAGGAGACTAAGAGAAGGTCGTCCAAGTATAGTGTTGTAGACAGATGACTGATCGACTATTAGAAAGTCGACCATCACTGTTACCTGATGTGGAGGGTTTCCAGTAGTAAGTGGCAGCGAGATGACTCCTTCTGGGAGTATCTGTCATCCTGAGAATCCGATCAATGGGGGTACGAACCGGCCGCAACGCCGATCGTTCAACACCCATTTTGTCGAATGCTTGGACGAACAAAACGTCGGTGGATGATCCTGTGTCGACGAGTATGCAGAACACCCTCCGATTAGCAATGGTGAGAGTGATGATGAACGCATCGTCATAAGGATGGTGAATGCCTCGAGCGTCTTCATCGGTGAAAGAGATACAATATTTTTCTCCTTTTTTTTTTGGAGGCCGAACTATGATCAGGATTTCAGACTCAGGACGATAGATGCTTTTGGCGTGATTTTTCTGAGCATTGTGTGAATCACCTCCACCTCGGGGACCACCGACGATAGTTCGGATTTCGTCCGCGGGTCGGTTATCAACCGAACGTTCTTTAATTGTCCCGGTTCTTTCGACATGCTCTCCGAGTTGGCCATCTCAAATGAGTCTTTTAATCTCTTCATTCAGATGAAAACAGTCACTCGTACTGTGGCCATGATCGCGATGGTAGTGGCAATATTTATCTTTATTCCGGCGGTTCGGATTACTTCAGAGCTTATTCGACCAACTGACAAATCCTTCCCCCTTGATTTCCATCAGCACTTGCTCGTGGGGTTTGTTGAGTGGGGTATAGGTTGAAAACTTTCGGTCGAGCCATTTCCCCGACTTTCGTTCATCGTGTGTTCGATCGTCCTTATGCTTCTTTGCTCCGGCCGAGTCAACTTCCTTTTTGGCCGACTCTTTAGCCGGGGCTTTTGCATTTTGAGCGGCCTTATGCAAATTTCTTGTTTCATCGGTGTCTGCGTACTTATCCGACCGAGTCATGAATTCAGCCAAAGTTTCAAGCGGATTCTTATCTAAGGACATCAGAAATGGCTTGTCCCTAACGCCCTGCATGATAGAATTGAGTGTCGTTTCTTCCGAGTGCTTCCGGACTTGGAGCGACTCAAAATTGAAGTGTTTGATGTAATTTTTCAGTAGTTCTCCCTCATTTTAAACTATATTATTCAGATGCGCCGGGTGCTTCCATTTCTTATTCCCGCCAATGAAATTGGTGAGGAAGGCATCACTGAGTTCTGCGAACGTGCTGATGGACTTTGGTTTCAACTGTTTCAACCAAAGTCGGGCTATGTCGGCTAAGGTGAGGGAGAGAGGTCGGCACATTACGACATCCGAGGCGTCATACAGTTCCATATATGTTCGGAAGCATTCGATATGCTCTGTTGGGTCGGTTTTGCCCGTGAAATGGGTAATTTGCAGGAGGTGAAACCTTTCTGGTAGCCAAGCTTGCATTAGTTCATCAATGAACGGAGACGCTTTTGTTTCGGTCCTGGATGAGTGTGTATCCCGACTCTTCCTCATGTCCGCCATCTCTTCTAGCACCTCTTTTTTTAAGTCTTGAAGGTCAACTTTCCAAGGTTCGTTGCTCTCTGCCACACCTTCAACCGGAGGCTGGCTGCGCCTTCTCTGATCTATCTCGTGTCGGAGATCAGAGGGAGGTAGCCCAGCAGTTGCGGAATGAGCGGGCACTGGCTCGGAACGTTCATCACCTATTCTTGTTGAAGCTGCTGAGTTTATTGACGATGCATCTACTCCAACATTTGTTTCATAATATTTATATCGGCTCTGAGTTATTGGACCTCCCGATCCAACCGTCCACTTCCTCAATTCCGCTCGGTATTCCTAGTTGCCGCAGACGTTGCTGGATGAGCCGCGGAACCTTGTTGATCGTCGGGTTGGTTTTGAGCTCCCTGGGTTCCACCTGGGCCTAATGGTCCAGCATTATCAGCTTCATTTGGTTCGCTGGGACCAGTTTTTTTGACTTTTTCCATTTATGCTCACTTGAAACTTTTAGATAGAGCCTGACAAACGGCTTTTTGTGTCGTTTCCCACAGACGGTGCCAAACTGTTGATGTAAAAATCTGGTCCACCCTCTTTAGACCTTTAAGTACCTGCACAGGAAGAAGACAAAGGAGACCCTGGCTAGAGCAGGGGACCCTCCAATGCCAAAGTCAGGCTAGAAATCTGAGTCTTATAGTGTTGAGGGGTTCTGGGAGAGAGTTTTTGCATACCTTTTACCTTAGAAGTCTCATGTATTTATAGGAATGAGAGGATCCTGGCGTACAGGGATTCTCCTCCTGATTTTTTGGAGATTTAATTGTGATATGATTTTTGGACTCCATCTGATCCCAAGATCTTCTGGAATGGAGATCCTTCTACTGGATTCTTGGAACGGTATATTTGTTTACACCGTCTCCTCTTTGCTTGACTCGGCCTTAGCTGACCCTGATGATATGGGTCTCGGCTGGCTGCAAGGAGAGGGCTATTTGGCCTTTTGTCGGATGAGACAGAATTAATTTTGGACCAATATCTTCCTTTAACCCGATAGCCGACCTGATAATCGACCTTATGTGGATCGGTTTTACGGCCGAACATGGGGCTTCTAGTATTCGGACCTTAATCGGTCCCTTTAGACAATGCTGCCTCGTCAACCGAGCCAACTTTATGTCTTACGTCTTCAGCCTATGGCTTCTGACTTATGTTGCTCGGGTGGAATTTACTTCCCACAACCAGAGTTAAATCTCTCCTTTCAGCTTTGCTGTCTTGCCTCGGGCGGTGTCGGAAGAGTTAGTCCATTCCATAACCGAGTCTCCGGACCCGTCATATTTTTCCCTAACAACAATAATTTTATTAAATGTTATACATATATTGGAGATAATTACGTCATGTTCATCATATACATAAAATAATTTTAAAAATTCTCAAAGTTAAAATCCAAATGGCAAACATAATTACTTTTTAGTTCCAGAAATTTCAAAATCCAAAGTGCCGAATACAATTGAACATTTAGGGCCCATTTGGCCGGGCGAATTGGAAGGGATTGGATGGTATTGGAAAGGATTGGAAATTAAATCCCGAGATTGGTCTGGTGTGCCAAACAGACTGGGTGATCTGATCCCAGGATATAGCAATCCCATGGATCTTAAGACAATCCACTGACAACACTGTCATTACCTTTAAATCTCATCCAATCCACCCTAATCCGTTCAAATTTGCCTGTGACATGTTTGGTTTGAGGGATTGGAAGGGATGGGAAGGTTTAATCCCGGGATTGGCTGGGCGTGCCAAACTGACTCGACGTAGCAATCCCGGGATATAGCAATCCTATGGATCTTAAGACAATCCACGGCAAACACCATCATTACCTTGAAATCCATGCCATCCACCCTAATACTATTCAATCCCTTCCAATTCACCCGTCCAAACGGGCCATTAGAGGATTCAAATCCATGCCCTCAACCACCCCCCACAGGTGAAGCTAAAGGGTCAGAAAAGTCACTTTTTAAGTAGGAGTAGGGCAGTAGTTGGGAGATTTCCACATGCTCACACCTCATTCCACGTGGTCACCTCTACCTCGCTCTCTACTGAATTTGGGAAAGAAGCCAAAAGTAGGAGCAAAGATTCCACGCCAGCAAATTTCTTATTATTTTTTTATTCTAAAAAAAAAAAAGGAAAATTCAAGGGTAGGTCCTGTTCCCACTACTTTTTACTTTCACCCGTCCATTCGCTTTTCTCATCATCCCCAAATCCTGCCTACATCATACGTCGGTATTTGCAACTCACGTGTCCCAACTCGACATACCTGTACGAGATCTAAGCCATCCGTCAGGTGGACCCCATTGTGCGTTTTACGTGGGTAAAACAACCTACACAGTTCTTCCCCCATAGGAGGGCGCAGAAGCATGTGTAAATTGAACATGCACCGTGGTTACATCCCTCTATTATGTGGGGCCAAAATAACTATAAGTACAGTATTTTTTGGTGTTATCATAGTTACAAGGTAGGGGCCGCCTGATTAACGCATTAGATCTCACGTCACATATGTGATCTAAGTTGGCACGTAGAGCGTCCAGAAAACTGCACTCGCGCGAGTCCAGTTGGAAAGACACCAGCTTTGCGATTTTTCATATTTCCGGGACGCGGATTGCGTACTTAGTGACTCAGCACGCTATAGCGTGCTGAGTAAACTCTGTTGGGTCCACCGTGATGTATTTATATCATCCATGCCGTCCATTCGTTTTATCAGATCATTTTAGGACACTTTCACAAATTTAAATCATATAGAAGTCTCAAGTCAAGCACTCCAAAGTAAAACAGATGAGATAATAATTTCTACAGTTGAAACATTTCTAGGGCCCACAGTGATGTTTATTTATCATCCAAACTGTTCATAAGGTCAAAAATACATACATGAATGGAAACAAAAAATATCAGATTGATCCAAAACTTCTGTGGCCCCGATACATTTTCAACGGTCCGCATTCAATTCCCACTCTTTCTTGGAGTGTGGTTTAATCAAGATTCGTACATATTGAAATTTCAGTAATTTCCACTAAAATGATCTGATAAAACGAATGGACAGATTGGATAGGACAATTAAATCAAGATGGGTCCCACAGAGTTTATAGCGTTCTGAGTCGGTAAGCAATCCGCGTCCCCTTTTTCCATCTCTCATATCTTCTTCACAAAGCTAATAATAGCCTCTGCTCTCCCTCCCTGCTTTATATATTTTTCCTTTATCTTTTTCTTTGTTTCTTTTTTTAATATTGGGAGTGACATTATCTTATCATTAAAGAAGTGCTTTATTCCTCTCGGTGGAAGAAAAAAGCAGCCCCTCTTTCTCTTTAAATACAACCCTCTGCTTATGTAAATCTCCCCTTCTCTCCCTCTCCTCTCTCTCTCTCTCTTCTCTCCATTCCTGCTCTTGTAGCTGCTTCTTTAGATTGTTTTTCCTCATACATAATTCGAAACCCATTCTCCTCTTTCAATTTTTATTTTTTATTTATATATTAATAAAAAAACACAACATCACCCATTCCTCTTTATTTATATAAAGAAAGAAAGAAAGAAAGAAAAACAAAAGAAGAGGAAATGGCTTCAGGAGAGTACTCTGGTTTGGTTATAACCCATCTTTTCTACAAGTTCTCCCTTCTACTCGCTCTTTTCAGATGGATCTTCTCTTGGGCTTTCAGACTTATGAGTCTAGACCCCTCCGATTCTTCCATCGACGCCTATCATCAGCCAATCGTCACACCTTCATCTTCATCATCCCAAACCCCTGTTTCAGCTCAAGCGATCCGTGACAGCCTCCACGTGGCCACCTACGGTGAAATTTCTGACCGGCAACCTAATGGAGACGCCACGTGTGCAGTGTGCCTAAACAAGCTGAGATGCCATGACAAGGTCTGGGAGCTCAGAAGCTGTTGCCACGTGTTCCACAAGAGATGTCTGGATAGATGGCTGGACCATGACGAACACAAGACATGCCCTTTATGCAGAGCCCCTCTATTGGGACCGTCACTGCCCTTGGAAAGTACGGAGCCCAGCTGGGCCGTTGAACGGCTTCTCTATCACTTTGGAGACGATCTTCTCTTCCCTTCTTCCTGACCCTTTCCTTCCCTTCTCCTATTGTTTGTTTCATCGGCATACGGTGGAGGTGTATATACGATCGAAAGGAAATACTTTTGGTATTGTTGTATTATTGGTTTTTAATGAGGAGTTGGAGTATGTATACGGTGATGGTTAGCCGCGGCAACGATGGTTTCCATACGATTTACGTTTCAATACAAAGAGTATTTTGTATTTCCCAATTTCCAATTTCCAATTTCGGTCCCTTTCTTTACCAATCTGTATATGTACATCTTTCATGTGAATACCTTCTACGTCTACGAGAATCTCATTCTGACAAGTCTTGATACTCTGGCTTTGTGTGGCTCTTGATATGCGAAATGGTGCATGTGTTGTACCGTAACTCGAACCAAACCGACAAACTGTTGTAATTCACTTTCACTAATAAATAATAATATAAAAATCAAATTGGTTGACCAATGTTAGCCTTTGATTCGTGGACACCTGTTAGTGGAATAAAGATCATTGAATATTTCTCATTTTCAACCGTCCAATAAATATTTAAAAATGTCATCTAAACTGGAATATATTAGTTTGGACGGTTTAATTTGAATATGACTTATATTGAGCGTGTTCGATTTTAAGTAATGTCTGAGTGCATGCGTATCATCCATCACACTTCCACCGAAAAGAAAAAAGAGGGATGTCCTATAACAGTCCATGATCCAGACCATTAATTGGCTGGGCCACACTGTGGGAAATCCACAGTACACAGATTTCACTTGGTGGATGATCTTAACCATTGGATCGGTTAGATGCTCATGGGTGGTGGGAACAGAATATTAGATGGTTAGAATTAATTACATGAAAAGGTCTGCCAATTGGAAGGTTAGGATCGTCTGATCTGTAGTACTTGTGGACCGCAATCATATTCTTGGTGGGACCGACCACCTAATTAGTCAGACTAAGGATCATGGACTGTTATGTCATATTGCCATGTGTCCAGATTATTGCACGGCTAGATTTGCCCTCAAATAGAAGACCAAATCAGGACCGTTGAAGAGAGTTCCTAACCTCAGATGAGCCAGAGCACAAAAGAACGGGTCAACAGGACGTTTTAAACATCTGAGATGTATTCCTAATTAGTAAAGTAGTTCAAAAAACCGTTTGTTGAAAAATCCTCTTTTAAAGGAGATGAATCCCACTCACAAAGAATCCAAGTTTTGCATTCTCCCAGCCCTCAATTGTTGTGGCCAGCAATCCATGACATGTTGTCCGGGTTTGTGGGTGATGGACATGTTCCCTTTAGCAAGTCATGCGGCTTTGTTTGCTGAATGGTTGAAATATTGGAAGGATAGATTGTAGCACAGTTGGAAATTAAAAGATTAGTTGGTGTCAAATTTACAGATATACATGTACACATTGACAAATTTGGCATATATTTTAATGCTTGACGATTGGTGGTGATATATATGTGCATGTTAGATGTCAAAGGTTATATTAGCTGGTGAAGCAATTAATTAGATATAGAAGTTTTGGTCTATGATTGCTATGTTCACAATCAAAATTAGATATATGGCAATGACAGATATATTTAAATAAGGTGTTTAGTTGACATGAATAATGAATTAATTGAGAATTTCTAGTATTTAGTAAAAGGTCGTGCCCATTGATTGTGACAGTGAAAGCACTATTGATTTGGCGAATGACTCGGTTTGTTATTTTAGAACTAAACATTTTGATGTTCGCTATTGTTTTATTTGACATGTGCTTGAGGAATGAGATATTACTCTTGATAAGATCCACATAAGCATGAATCTGCCACATATGCTTACGAAAGTGGTTTCTACAAGGAAGTTCAAATTATGTTATACTTCTCTGTGATTGAAAGAGGTATAATGAAGACGAAGTATACACGAAAAATAATAATAGTGTTGATATTATGATGGAGACGATTAGACATACTGATAGCAACTTGAAGTAAAAGAGCATAAAGATTGAAGCTACGGTAGAGATTGTTGAAATTGGTGTCTCCAATCTATGCTAAAACAAAAGATTTCGACAATTAGCTGTTTGATTCGATCGATTGATAATATCTCGAATGTATAAGTTTGTTTGCAAGATATTTTTTTGTGTTTTCGATCGATTGAAAAAATTTAGCAAAATCAAATTAATTTTCTAAACATTTTGAGCATTGAATATAGAGGCATCGATCGATCAAGGGTTGCTCGATCGATGTTTAGATCAATAACATACGCGGTTTTGTATAATTGCATGATTTATTTCTTATTTTGAATGAAAAACTATATATACGGGGGGTAATGCAAAACTAGGATAATCTGAAGTGATTGAATGCTTGTTTTAAAGAAGAGTTAGGGTTTTTAGAAGGGTTTTCGTATCTATAAGTCAATTCTATCTCTTATAATTCATTTTCATAGTGAATAGCTTATCGCTTTATGCTGTGATTTTTTCCCATAAGGATTTTTCCATGTAAAATCGTGTGCTCTCTATGGTTACTTTATTTGTGTTTATTTATCGTTTGTATGATTCGAATTCGAGGTTTGCTTCTGTGACGCTCAACACACATTAACATATGTGGCATATATTTTAATGCTTGAAGATTAATAGTGATATATACTTGTATGTTGGATATGTTAACATAGATGGTCACATGTGTGTCACATTGAAACAGGTTATGCACATGTGTAAATAAGTGTGATCCCGGTATGCACCAAAACTGCATAATGTTGTTATCAAGTAGTTTCACTAATCCGTTATAGGCATTCAATCCATGATTTAATAATTGTATACGACAACTTATTCAAAAGGAGTTAGCTCCACTACACAGGGGTATTGGCGAACCATAGGCATATATGTTTGATTCAAAGAAGGATATCAATGGTGGGCGTCCAATCCCCATGACCGACCTGAGTTTTCAATCTACTTGGCTTTTGAGATGACGTTTTAATATGGCGATGGACACAGACATCATGGTGGGCTACGGAGCATAACGATATTGGTATTCCTCTAACGGTATGTTATGGGAAAGTTAAATGTTGATTTGGCAGAGGCCTGCCACCATTAACCTCCATCGTAGCAGAACTAAAGATGAAGTGGACCAGACCACAAGTAGTGGTGAACATTTACTGTTGAAAACTTCCTGCGGCCCACCGCAATGTTTTGTTGTCATCCGGTCTGTTCATAAAGTTACGTAACCTTGGATGAAGAGAAAACACAAATATCAGCTTGATCCAAAAATTTTATGGCCCTCAATAAGTTTTCAATGGTAGGCATTCAATCTCCGTTATTTCTTTCTTATGCTATGGTCCACTATAGCTTTGGATTTGCCTCATTTTTTGGCTCATGCCCTTAACCAAGCTAGCAAAATGGATGGACAGTGTGGATAAAACACATACATTATGGTGGAGCATACAAAGTTTTGACATCGGCTAGTTGGTTGTGTCAGGGTTACCAGCTAAATTGCATCCACCATTTCTTGTGGTATGGTCCACTTGAGCTTAGGATATCCTTTAGTTTCAGGTTCATGCTTAGAATAAGCTAGCACGAATATCAATCGTGGATTCGTGTGTGCAATGTCAGGCATGTCAAGCCTGATGCGGCTGGATCCAAACCGAATACTTTTGACCCCAAGCATTATGATAGACCGAGAGATCGAGAACTTGACGGTTCAGCCATCCATTCAGCCATTCGTAAAAAAGACCACGCAATTTGCAAAGAGGAGTGTTCATTCGTTTAATGAGTTTTTTTTTGTTAAAAAATAACTTTTTCTCAGTATGATAGAAAAAATTAATTAATTAACACACCATGAGAGTAACCAAAATAAAAAAGAAATTGCATCTATAAATATTTACACAAATAAGTGCATACAAATTAAAGAAGAAATTTTGACAATCCAACTACTGTGGTGTGGACAACGAGGTCCCCCTGCTAAAGTCATCATTTGTCCAACAACTTGAGTATAGATAAAGAGAATTAACTACAACTAAGCTAAAGTCAGTCTAGTACTGTGGTAATACAGATGGATTGAATTACAGGATATCTTAGCTTAAGCCAATTTAGCATAGAAGTGTGGACAGACTAGATTACAGTAAGAGCTAAGTTAGAAGCTAAACTAAGATAAGCAATATTGTGTTTTAGATCAGTTATATTATGTTGAGTTGGCAAGGGATCCAATCTTCCTCATATTTATAGAATTTCTAGATAGTTAATGGAGAAATTTTATTGTAGTCACTCCTTATATTTGCTAACGTGTAAATAAGTGTACGAGTCTATAAGCAGTTGTGACATATCAAGCATACAATTCCACGTATATCAATTATTTATCATTTGCACATTTTCAATTCACTATGTGGGTGAGAGCTTTCCGTAAGTCACTACGTGTAGAATCTCATTAACCTTTCTTCTATTTGACGTGCCTCATGTTTTATGAAAATTGACTAAGTTGGTATTGTTGTTATGTCATTTGATAGTCTCTTGAGTGATTTCCGCTCCAAGGGTATCAATTGCATGATATTAGATTGTATTGGTTGAATTGTCAATAGCTATGACACATATTCAGTCATTAAAGCTGTTAAAATGAGTAGGTGAGACTGTCACTGGAGTAAGACATGTGACACGCATTTTACAATTGTGGCCAACTGAACTTATTATTTGGGACTACTGATGTAGAGCGGGTCGCGGACAGTTTCATGGCCAAGATGGATCAGAAAAGGCCTGGTCGGCGACAGAAGTGATCCAGACCATCGGACCTTAAATTGGGCGTATCTCACAATCCGGAATGAGTTAACTGACGTAAAATATATGATTTTGGGGTAGAACAAGCTACTTTAGCCAACCAACCCAGCTATGCAAGGTTACGACACCCGGAATTGCGAAAAACCTCTGGATCGAGAATCGTTTCTCTGTTTTAATTTCGTTTTTACTATAAATAGTAAGTTTTAGTTTGATTATAACTCTTCATCCGTTGGGCTTTAGGAGTTGCGCCCAACGTGAAAAGAGCTTAGAATAATAAGGAGAACGGTTTAGTGAAGCCAAATAGGACACTTACTATTTTTGGCCGAAGACCTTGCGCACTAGTAGACATCATGACCATTTATAAATAGTAAGTTTACTATTTATAGGAAGTCGCATTTTCTAAGAATTTTAGTTGTAATTTGATTCTAATTTCTTTCCCATTGCTTGGTACCCCTATTTAAAGGGTTGTGAACTCATTTTTATTGATTCATTAATTAATTTCGAATTTATTAGAATTTATTTCTATTTTATGCTTTCTTTCCTTGTTAATTCGAGAAGTCTCTGTGAGGAGTCCAGAGAAGTTCCGTGGATTCGGAATACTTATTCTCTTGAGGAAGACGGTGCTCGACCTCACGTCCTCCCCTGCGTCAACTACTCATAACTTTTTAAATTCTGAATACATTCAACTATCAAAACAATTAAAGAAATCTTACTTTTGCTTGTTATTGGGATTTTGTTGCCGCGTAATATTATCTATATTATTAGGTAGCATTATTTGGATTGCTAGATCTGATGTTGTCATCAGATAAGTAAAAACAACGCCACGGTGGCGGGGTAGAGTCTTGCTGGGCAATCGGCGTCGAGGAAAGTGGCGTCCTAACATCCTAACACTAACATCATTGTCACAGGGGATTGCAAATCGCAATTGAGTGTACGTCTGTTTACAGCTACAAAAAGTGAAAGTGGAGGTAAGTGGTGGATATCATCCCCACAAACCCTCCTTTTGCTTTTTTGTAAAGTATTTATAACTGCTTATTATATATTAACAAAAATTGTATTTTTACAAGAGTGTCTGCACTTTGTGGCACTCAACTCCACACGTGGCAAAGTATCCATGAGACGTTTCGATAATCAAGTGGGCCACTTCAACAAAAGAAATTGACATCCACTCATTAGCATATCATGGCCCACTTGATCAATAAGGCATCTAAACATAGTCCCTCCATGCCAGTGGTTTGGAGACCAGACACGTGTACCACTCAGAAAAAGAGAGACAACTGGCTCGAGAGCACTTGGCACTACTTTTCTACCATTAGCCCAAGTGACAGAAAAGAACAAAAGTAATTTTCTCAAAAAAAAAAAAAAAAAAAAAACAGAAAAAGTGGCAGTGGATTTGAGCTTTATAAAAGATTGGAAACCTAAATCTTCGGAAAAGAAGAAAAGAAGAGAGAAGGAAGATACGAGTGTCCTCTCCAAATATGTGGAGGGTGCCTTGATGTTATTACCGCATGGTCGTTTGATCCAGACCACTGATATTTTGGACCTTAATGTGGAAGTTCACCAAATATTCACGAATTCGAAGATCTTGGCCTTCCATTTTGTAGCCCATTTTACAGTTGAATGCAGACCACCGCTGTATTTTCTTTCAACTGCCCATTTTTAGAACACTAATGGAATGTTTGGAATTCCCCGCCTGAGGGGTTTTCAGTTGGGGGTTTGCCCATGACATGGGACTCTTGTTTCACTGAACTGTAGACCCCACTTCTGGAGAATACAAAGTCATCTCTAATTATAGTTAGTAGTGATAATTCAAGTGAGGAGAGAGAGAGAGAGAGAGAGAGAGAGAGAGAGAGGAAGTGATTTGCAGTATGTGGAGGGGGGTAGAATCTCAGTGCTAAAAGAAATTTGTTGGCAAGAGCATGACATCTCGATAACATTTTGAAATCATATAGGCTGTCAGATCTGCTTTTACATTGCTCATCATTAAAACCTTAGATTGGTTTACCCCTCTTAGCCTTTATTGATAAGCATTTGTTTCCTGAATTTGCAGCATGGACTGTTTTCACTTCTGCCCATTAAATATATATCCATCAATTCAACGGTCCAATTAGGAAATCAAATCATCATGGGCCATCTAAAACTTAGGTTCCATGAATTTTATAGTTTACTTTGAGTTCATCATATGTTTTGTTTGTACAAATTTATTAGATTGTATGAATTATTGTACTCTGCTAAAGTATTTTAGTTTTTTGACTCTGAAGGGAAAGTAAGTGACACCCAATAGTTGTAAAGCTAAACAACTTCACCAAATTATCTAAATTCCTATTTTTCTGATCTAAAACTCTTTTTTGTCATTTTTAATTATACAGTTTGAATTATCTTTATAATTTAATTGCATGGAAAATTGTACCCTTATCCACGTGGATATGGTCCTGCAATGTCTGTGGAGAGATATATAGGAAGTAGCTTGGAAGAACTTGGAGAAAGGGGAGCAGTGGTTTTGGAAAGATCTCCTTTTAGAGTAATGCTAGTTTTACACCAAATGATTGCTATAGTTGTTGAATTGAGGTCATGTTTCCAAACGGTTTATATGATGAGTTTAATGGTGGATGGATGAGAATACATACAAGAAAACTCTTAGAAAGCAATATTCTAATCCCCCATCATTGGACTCTTTTTGTTTCAATATTAACCGTCTAACATTCTTTTATGGCCCATTCACATATGGTCTTCCAATGTCGATGATTTTATTGATTTTCAACCATCTACAATGTAGCCCATCATATAAATAGTATGGATCATGTAAAAGGCCTTCAAGGGCTAGCTATAATCTTGAAGTAAAACTAACAAAATGTTAGAATGCATTTATGAGGGCTTTAATGAGTTTTTTCTGTAAGTTGAGTGGGTAAATTCTGTTCATCCTCTTGCTAAGGGAGAATGGGCTGTAGAGATATAGGTCTTCCATGTGACTTATGCCCACATCACACCATTACATGCAGATAACACTAGTGCTATTCAGTTTGTCTATTAACTCTTCTTTTCTGTTTTTCTTTTTCTTTCTATACTTTTCATGGGCATACTAAGTATTATGGTCGATTGTTACTTTATTCACAAGAAATACTTGATTTGTGAAATTACACTTATGACAAGTTGATGCTGCTCACCATGCCACAATTTGAGGCGAGTGTAGAAATAAAGATCCTATATTTTATTACGATATCTACTATGAAACTTTTTAAATGCATTTATAGCTTTATTTAAAGCTAAGCTAACAACCAACCACACTGGTTTGACCTATTGAATGGCTCGTCGAGTTTACTTGTTGGTTGCTTACAGATGGCCGGCTTGTTTTCTTGAACCGGATGGGCTTAGGTCACCGATGAGAAATGTTCACTTTGCTCCACCACTTCCATGATCTGGACCATTTATCTACATGTCCCACCGTGGATGGAATGCATGGCAGAAACGTCATTCATTAAAGATCTTACCATGCATACAAAGTCATACAATGGTGCAGATCGGTAGTTTCGGAAAATGAGTGTTGGGTATTGCGAAAGCACATAGAGATAAATCAAGCAAAGTATTCTAATAGCACAATCAAACTCAATTACTAAGACTCCTAATTTAATATGAAAAAATCCTTTCGGGAAAAAACAATAGCATAAAGCGAGAGACATGCAATATAAAATTAGAAAATTACAAGAAATAAAAATTACCCAATTTTAACAAGCCTTGAATCACTCAAGCTATACCCTTAGAAATCCTATAAACGAATTAGAAATCTCTTTGATACCCCTTATTCCCAATTACACCTATATATATAGCCTCCAAGTGAATCACAATTGAAATAAGAAGCAAATCCCGCACTGACGTAATTCTGCACGATCGTTCGATAACACCATTGATGTCATTTTGATGGCATCAAACATCTTCGATGTCATTGAACTAAGCATCAAAATCCAATGAAAAACGTGCCCAAGATTTAGATTGGCTTGGATGGTGGGACCCACAGTGAGCAAAAGCCTATAAACCTATAAATAAAAATAAATAAATAAATAAACCTATGGCCCTTAACTACTCAGTATGCACCTCTATTCGATGGACCATGATACTAAAATTGGTAGTCTCAGTTGGGGCTTCTGTTTCGAAACCATTCATATATCGATGGTACCAGTACAAAAAATCACATGGATTTAGGAGTTAGCCCTTAACCACACCCATTCGTCTAATGGCCTCTAAAAGGAATCCGTTCAAAATTCAATCCTAAAGCAACCCAGCTTCGGGAGCATTGCATCTCCTCTGTAACAACTAAGTGGGTAGGAATTAATTATATATATGATGGATGCATTTTTCAATTTCCACAATGGGGCACATGGTCTAGCCTTCTCCACCCATTTTTATGAATGGGCCATGCCTCCAACGTACGAACCAGAGTCCCCACTTGAACAGAATTAAAGACACAAGTACAATGAATGACGTGGGTCATGTGGCATACAGTTTCTCGTACGAAAGAAGAGTTAATTCTCTGTGGCTGGGGATGCTAAGGTTGGTGGTAATGGGCCCTCACCACTGACTCGTTAGGCCGACTAAGGAAAAGATGAGGGGCGAAGCCTGCTAATCAAAGGAGAACAAAAAAAAAAAGTGGGTCCCTTGGAGATTCATGATCTTAGCTATATCCCTTAGGTAGGTGAGTCCCATCCCATGATGAGATTACATCCCATGATGAGATTACAAAAAGAAAAAAAATCAAGCTCATTCACAAATCAAGTGGGTGGGTCACAGTTAACAAAATGACTATACCAATTTTTTGTTAGACATGCATTTGTTGCGTAGGTTGACTTTTGGTCCAATACATACATCAATGTGATGGAAGGACGGTTGAGGACTATATGCACGCCATCTTCTAGATTACTGTAGGGCATGAGCCGAATAATGACCATTAATACCCCGTATAAGATTTCATCTAACTGATATTTGTTTTTTTTTTTTTTTTTCACTTCATCAAAAAGTTAAATATGACAAGAACATTAAGGGCTTGTTTGGGAGCGTGGATTTGAAACCCCTGGATTCAGAACCCCCTGGATTGTCAACCCCCTGGATTCGAAACCCCCTGTTTTTGTTTGGCACCTTGGATTTGGAACCCCCTGGATTGTAAAATTTGTGTTTGGGAGTGTGGATTTGAAACCCCCTCAAATTTTATAGTATATTTGCATGAATATTTAAAGAGACAGAGTAAATTATTTAAAATATCCAAATTAATTAAAATATACTACAACATAAATAATAGTTATAACAAGCCCATCAAAATATACACATTGGAAAAAAAAAATGTAATTCTGAACTTTTGATAGGCCAGATAAGTGGGCCTACTAAATTTCAAAGATGTGATTGAGCCATTAGAAAGTGTGAGTGTCAACCTAGTCGAAACCAGTGAACGCGTGTCGTTTATCCACTCCGTTCATCCATTTTTCTATGCAATTTTAGGAGTTGAGCACAAAATTGAAACATATACAAAGTTCAAGTGGAACATACCATAGAAACAGTGGAAATATCAATTTCCACTGTTGAAACTTTTACAAGGCATCAACTGTTGCTTATTTGTCATACAACCTGTTCTTAAGATCACACTGACATGTATGAAGTGAAAACACAATTATTAACTTGATCTAAAACTTCTGTGGCCTCCAAAACTTTTCAACAGTAGATGTTCAATTAATACTTTTTTCAATGGTGTGGTCCACTTAGTTTTTTTATAAATTTTATTTTTAGGCTAACCTACTAAAAGTATCTGATAAAACAGATGAATGGAAGGGATAATATAGATGAATGATGGTGGCCATGCAAATACACAGAGCCATGAATTACGTTAAAATTTAAAATGTGGTGGCTTCGCACGTTGCCAACTTGATTTTTTTGCAAAAAAATAAAGTTCTTTAAGTTCCTTAATAATATTTGGAAATCCACTCCGACTATAATATGATTTATCTTATTTTAGGCGTGGGACCTAAATTTTAGGGCCATTGGTAGTTCCAGTTGATCACATAGTTAAAAATAGTGTATAAAAGTAATTATAATGGTTGAATTTGTTTTCATTCATATGGCCCACTTGAATAATATTTACCTCTAAATTTTTTTCTCAAAACTTAAATTTTAACGGGCTATATAATGGCTAGATTACACCGTCCATACAATCATAATAGTGGGACATATGAATAAAGTGTTCTCGTCCCTCTATTCACTGTCTAATTTCATGTGGCCCATGTTAAGCCTAAATTAGTACAATATTTTGACCATACAGATGAATTTTAACAAGTCATCACATAATCGGAACAGATTTTACACAACCATTTTAATGGCCAATGCAACTAATAAATTGTAATTAGAAAAGGTTATAAACCAACCTTTACTGTATGTAGCCTTCACCAAAAACAGTCTGTCTCCTTCTCCTTCTGTAACTCTGTAATAGCTATACACAGCAACCTTCCGACGGACTCTGGCGACGTAAGCAACCTTCGCCGGTGCCAGAAAGGTAATGGTCACAACGTTTATTTAAGAACGAGCTTTTTTTTAAGAAGATGAAGAGCTGCGGTAAATGGGTGCGTGCGAATGGGTTTTTAAAGAAAATTTCAAACGGTCAGATTTCCGACCGTTGAGCTACTATAAAAAGGTAATCCAAGGTTGGAGCGTGGATTACAAACCCCTACATCGAGGGGATTGCAAACCCCCTAGATTGCCAACCCCCAATTACTTTATGGTGCCAAACGGGCTGAGGATTGCCAATCCTCTCCAATCCCCTCTAATCCCCTCCAATCCACAGTGCCAAACGACCCCTAAGGGTGGAAACGGATTGGCTACTCCCCCTGCCACCAGCCAGGTGGCTGATGGTCGGTGCTCTGTGGGCCCCACCATGATGTATGTGTTTTATCCATTCCATTCGTCCATTTTTACATATCATTTTAGGGCTTGATCTAAAACACGATATGGATGTAAGTCTCGGGATCACCACACCACGGGAAAACAATAGTGATTGGATATCCATCATTAAAATCCTTCTAAGGCCCACAGTACTGTTTATTTGACATCCAATCTGTTGATTAGGTCATAGAGGCCCAGATGAAGGGAAAAAACAAAGATCAACCTGATCCAAAACTTTTATGGCCCCCAAAAAGTTTTTAATGGTAAACGCTCATTCAACATTGTTTCCTCTAATGTGGTCTACTTGAGAGTGGGATATACCTCATTTTTTGTCTCATATCATAAAATGATCTGGAAAAATAGATGGATGGCATGGATGAAACACATACATTATGGTGGGACCCACAGAGCACCAATCACCAGCCATTGGCTGGTAGCAGGGGGAGTGGCCAAATCCGTTTCCATTACGGGGCCCTAGGAAGATTTTAATGATTATGTCAATATTCAATCACCACTGTTTCCTACGTTATGGTCCACCTGGAGTTTAGATTTTTTTCATTTTTATTTTTTTTTATAGCTCATGTCTTAAAATGATTTGGCAAAACGGATGAAAGGCAAGGATATATATTACATACAGCTCCATGGTCAGGGGTGCACCATCTTGGATGAGGCTAGGCCCTTACTTAATCTGCTCCCGAGGGACAGGATCTCTCTTGGGGCCGGGAGGTACGAACTAGATCTCACACTTGTGTGTCCAACATACCAACTCATCACATTGCGCAACCAGAGAGAGAGAGAGAGAGAGAGATTTCTTTCCAAGTTATGTTTATTACATAGAGAGGGCCCAAGGACTGGTACAAATGTCTTGGTTGTGGGTTAAGGTGGAAGATCTACAACCATTACACATCTGCACAAGTAAAAGACCACATTGACTCAGTAGAGAAACACACACACACATCACTTAAAACTGCTGAAAAGCAGTGAAAGTGATATGGGTGGTGAGGGATGAGAAGTGGGTGTGATTGAGATCAGCCAGGAAAGGCAGCAACTTCGATCCCTTTGCGGGGGAAAGAAAGGGGAGCATCATAGCTGCTGAAGAGGCGGTAGGAGGAGATGAGAGAGAGTGCTGCGTAGCATGCCACTACCCCGAATGTAATACCCACCGATGCTGTGGCCTTGTGGCAAAACCCACCGAATACTCCGCATACCTGGCTCCATGTTATCGCATCGTCTCCCTTCTTCGCTAGATATAGCAGCTCTGCTGACACTGCTCCCGCTGCCAGTATCAAGTAAGTCACCACCTGCATTTCATCCGTTATTAGAAGATGAGCAGATAAAAGAAAGAAAGGGAGATGACCTGAAAAAAAAAAAAAAAAAAAGAAAAGGAGTGGTTGACCTGGTCAAAGAAGAAGAGGGTCCATGCACGAGACAGAGTGGGAGGTCGAGGAAGAGCCATGTAAAATGCAGACAGAAGCGAGTAGAGGGCGCATATCCCATTCGCATACACCAGGTACCTTCATAATCTCATTACGTTAGAGAGATGAGAGAGAGAGAGAGAGAGAGAGAGAGAGAGAGAGTAAAGAGTACTTGAAACCGCCGAGGTTGGAGTAGGAAACGGAACCGTAATCGTTAGAGATTGAGTTCTTGATCATGAGTATGAGAGCTGCCAGACACAATCCCATTGGGACTACCCTCAGTAGCGTCTCTACGTTTCTTATGCTGCTACTACTGTTGTCGTCTTCCAAAGAAACTCCAAGCACGACCTCCTCCGTTCGTGGTGATGATGATACCTTTTCTTTCTTCTCCATCATCATCGCCATCATCCTTTTCCTGTCTTCCTTTCTTCCTTCTTCTCTCTCTCTCTCTCTCTCTCTCGTTTGCTTTCCTTGGACTTGGTTAAAGGGCAGGTGAAGGAGCCGTCTTTAATTTATTGGAGGTTGAAGGTGATGGGTCCCATTGTATTTAATAAGAGAGATAGACACCACCACACATCCCCAAATGCATGGATGACTTGATTAATGGCCGGTAACGTTTCCTTTTCCCACCTGCACCTACACGGTAGCCAATTAGGTGTTTCCCCTGTAACACGTGACTGGGGTGTTACCTTCACCGTGGGGCCCACCTTGATTTATGTGTTATATATCTACACCGTTCATCTTTATTTCCCCTCGTTTTAGGGCATGGTCCACAAAATGAAACATGTCCAAATCTCAAGTGGACTAGACAGCAAGGAATAAATACCCATCGTTAAAAAACTTATATTTGTATTCTTCCCTTCATCCAAGTCACATTGTCAGGGTTGAAGCATACCTTGTTTACTACTAAGCCATCAGTAGAGACCCAGTGATATCAACAGTTTGGATGGCGGCCCTTATAAGTTTTTAATATGCAATTTCAGTAACCATTGTTTACGGTGGGGTGGTGTGGTTCATTTGAGATTTTAATCAACTTTATTTTTTTTGACCCTGCCTTAATATTAGCTGCAAAAATTGATGGACAACCTGAATATTTGCATTAAAGGGGTCCCATGGTCCGGGCAACACCGACTTACTAAAGTGTTAAGCCTAAATCCGCTCTCCAGGTGGAGATGGATAGATGTAGAGAGCGGGTCTTTTTATTCTTTAACCATGCTAAGTTGTATAGTCCAAGGGCTAGTATGTTGACCATCACAAGTGACCACGATTTGACGAGTCGAATTGGACTGAGTTAGGGCTGACCCAGCTTAATTTGGTTTTGAAATATGCCTGATCTGAACTTAACTTGACTCGGTACCGAGTCCAACATGCCTAAATTGATCCGAATCTAGGTCAGACATGGACTAATCCGGATCGAGTCTGACCTAGTAAAAAGTATTAAGTCGGTTCAAGTTGGCACCAATTCAGACCTAGAGAGAGAGAGAGAGAGAGAGAGAGAGAAGGGTGGTTGACGGGATTAGAAGAGAAGGAGGATGAGGGAGGAAGAGAGAGTTTGGGACCGGGTCGTGGTTTTTTTATTATATATACCCATATTTGAGTTGAGTCAGTTTCGGATCAAATCGAATCTAACCGAGTTGAGTTTTGAGTCGAGTTACTGGGTAACTCGAACTCGACTCACTTTGACTTCGGATTGGGAGAAGCCTACTCGATTCAAACCGACTCACTCATTCGGTTTGGGTCGAATCGGGTCCGAACAAGTCGTATGATTCGAGTTAGGCCAGTCGAGTCTTTCCCTACCCAGCTTTAATTCTAATAGTGCTCCTGTAAGCATCCATCTACTTGAACGGTCTAATTCATCAATCTGATTTTATGCAAAAATAGTACTAATTGGGTGATCCCATATCCATTCTTAATTTGACCTTATTTTCTACGGTCATCCATTTTCAAAGCTATCGACAAAGAAGGCTACAGTTGTGCTGCTTAGTCCATGACAGCAAGAAAGATGGTTCAAATTGTTGACTGGACATATTTTTGTGTAAATGATCTTAACCGTCCATATTAAAGATCATTGATCCAATGGTTCATACTTACCAGATTGATGCGGTGTTTACTTGCTTGCCCGTGAAAATGTATAAACTCAACCTAATTATAAGAAAATAGATCAATGGGTTGGATTGCGTAAGTGTCCCATTTCAACCAGGAGCTCTGAGAGCTATGGAACATGTCTCTTGATGCATGATTACCATGAGTTGCATGTTCTTGAAATGTGATAACCGTTGGATACTCGTCAGTAGTGCCTCCCTCCCTGATGAGCGGAGTAGATCATCTATTAATGGTTAGACGTGTTGGGCTGAATATGCTGGTTTGACAAGTGTAATGGTCCAATAAATGCGTCCGACCAGCCATCCTAATTTCAATTGAATGCTTTCATTAATCGCTCTCTACTGCATGGGTGGCACATGGGGTCAGGATCTAGAGAGGTGGCATCTCCCATCTTCTTTGAATTGGAATTCGTGACGTCCGTAAATGCCATGATATTTGGAGAGAAGTGGATGGATAAGATAACATTGAAATTCAATGACCCACTACATAGAGCATTCTCCCAATTCAGGTTGACATGGACACCCCAACCTCATTCATAAATAGTACAGCTTCATTGGCGTATTACCAAAAGTAGAGAAGATGGGCGTATCTATCTGTCAGCCAAGCTAGCTAGATGTACAAAATATCTTTAACTAGGTTGGTGTTATATAAATATAACACTACTCTTTACTCCATCCAATGCCAATAACTTTGGACCATTTTAACCCTTACCTTGGGCTTCATATATTGAATGGGAGAGGGGTAAACTCATCATAAAGACTTTAGGGCACGTTTGGCTGGGTGGATTGAAAGGGATTGAATGGCATTAGTGGACGCCCCGGATTTCAAGGTAATGACGGCTCTGTCAGTGAATTGGTGCAAGATCCATGGATTGCTATATCCCGGGATTGCTACATCCAGTCTGTTTGGCATGCCGGCCCAATCCCGGGATTAAACCTTCCCATCCCTTCCAATCCCTCAAACCAAACACGTCTCAGGCAAATTTGAACGGATTAGAGTGGATTAGATGGGATTTAAAGGTAATGATGGTGTTGTCAGTGGATTATCTTAAGATCCATGGGATTGCTATATCCTGGGATCAGATCACCCAGTTTGTTTGGCACGCACGGGCAATCCAGGGATTTAACTTCCAATACCATCCAATCCCTTCCAATCCGCCCGGCCAAACGGGCCCTTAGATTTTACTGCACAAGAGCCGTCATGGATTGTACTCTTTTTCTTTTCATGTCTTTTAATATATATAGCTCACACCTAGTTTTCTATGTGCAATTCATTACTGTAAGAAATGACTAATTAGAAAGATAGTGTGACAAAAATCCTATAAGCCTACCTTAAATATTATAGATTGTATTCTGTATTTTTATTTCTTTAAATATATGTAACTTGTACTTAGCTGTGCAACCAATTCCACAAGAAACGGTTAATTAGAAAGATTGCGCGACAACAATTTCATAAGCCTACTTTAAATATTATAGATTATATTCTTTTTGTTTTAGTTTCTTTTAATATATGAAACATGTACTTAGCTTTTTATGTATTGCACATTAATTACAGTAAGAAATGTTTAATTAGAAAATCTGTGTGACAAAAATTTTGTAAGCTTACCTTAAATATTATATATTGTATTCTTTTCATTTCTTTTTTTTTTTTTTTATGTGTAGCTCACATTTATTGCACTTATAGCTTTCTATGTGCAGCACGTTACAGTAAGAAATGTCTAATGAGGAAGATAGTAAGACAAAAAATTTGTAAACCTCTCTTAGATATGTAGATTGTACTCTCTTTATTTTAATTTTTTTTTTTTTAATTCTTTTAATATATGTACTTGGCACTTAGTATTTTATGTGAAGCCCATTGCTGCAAGAAAAATCTAACTAGGAAAATTGTACAATAAGAATTCGCACTTAGCTTTTCATGTGCAGTCCGGTACTTTAAGAAACGTCTAGTTAGGAAGAGCCTGCAACAAAAATTCCATAAGCCAGCCTGCCATAAACACTAGGCGACATCAGTTCCTACACATGTTAGCTTATATCTTATTTTAGGACATCAAATAAAAAATTAAGCAGATTAAAAACTTAAACGAAGTAGAAGAAAAGAAATATAGAATGGGCCGGTGACCCATATTGTTCCTTTCCCTCTACTTATATATAGTTCCTGTCTCTGGATTTCTCACTCCTTTTTGTTTCTCTTCCCTATCCCCTCCTCACTCCATGCACGCGTCTGTCTATTATGATGTCCCTCCAATAATAATAATAATAATATAAGATGAGAGAGGATGAATGACTTCCAGAAAGAAGTAGCTATTTGCCTTTAGTTTGGCTACCCAAGCATAGCAACTCAACATGAGTGTGAACCAGCCAAGAACCTTAGCTAGCTGTTGGTCTCGCGCGCAGTGTATATATTCTATGGCTGTGGCGTGGGACCAGCAGCTCCATTTAGCTGAGCAACAGCTTATAGGTCACGTGAAATGACATGCATACATGCACAAAACAGATTGGCATATGGTGGCAGGGATTGCATGCACGGTGTCCTTGCCACCAAGGATGTCTGTAGTGACCTCACTGGTGAGTTTTGATTATGCCATGTTGTTAGAGACTTGGCTGGGATCGGTCAGTAGCTTGTGCCAGCCAAGTTCGAGTCCCAGTTTACGAGTTGATTTCAGCTTGACTCAGCTCAAAACCAGTTTCGTGTTGAGTTGAGTTGAGCTTTTCCTAATCGAGTTGAGCGAGTTAACCCAGCTAACTCAGTTCGTATACAGCTCTAAGTAGGCAATCCGCGTCCCTTCCCCGACTGGAACTACTGTCACCCACTGCCTCAATCAACCGTTGAATGTGACGCATGTCAAATATCCGGACCATTAATCAGTCAGTGAACCCTGGGAACATGCCATATACCGTACGATCGAGTATGTGGTATGCCAGCTGGTAAGAAGACTTTTTTTCTCTCTAAACTATTCGTTCCCTTGATCAGGAATTAGAGGCCCTGATCACGCTGACGTTCAGGATTGTCTACATTCCTACCATGGTCAGGCGATCCAACCATCAATCTTATAATCACTATAGTGGATACTGATGTAACCCATCAACCTAGGTTCTTTAAACCCATGCATTATTGGCAGACCCAGTGCAATTCAACACTAAGGTAAGGGTTTCAAGTATTCATGTGGAGTGTGAAAAAAAAAAAAAAAAGGCTTTTCAAACTGTTGGACAGCAGTTCAACCCACCCGCTAAAGCTATATGAGCAATGAATAAGCTCAGGTTAGACAGAAAAAAATAAAAATAAAAATGGCCCATGCATTTAAGCAAATGGGTTTAACTCAGGTTGAAATTCTCTACACGATCCGACATGACCAGATCCGACCACAGCCTTTAAAAAAAATTAGTAAATGGTAAGTACAGATTTGTATTTTTGTATGTATATGTTTGTATCCACCAATTGGCCCTATGGGCAGCTGGAGATACATTTAGCCTCACATTCCACTCTTGAACCCAAGAGTGGTTATGATGGGTTGGGTTGGTTGAGCCTGAGCCAATTACAGTTAAATAGGGTCAGGTTGGCACTGGGCCTGATAAATATTAAGAGGGTTGGTTTGGGCCACTGGGTGATGAGGCGTGGAGCCAAAAGTTTTAGCTGCGTTTAGTAAATTGATCTGGCTTGTGACGTAGGGAAGGAGGTGATGAGGTCTTTTTTTTTTTTTCACAATCCTTTAAATAGTAAATTGATCTGGCTTGTGACGTAGGGAAGGAGGTGATGAGGTCAATGATGAGGTCGATCACCATCTTACTCACGGATAACTACTCCGAATCCATGGAGTTTCACTCCTCGTAGAGATTCCTCGAATCCACCAGGGAAGAAAATAGAATTAATTTCTAATAATTCGAAATAAATTAATCGATGATAATAATAATTTTAAAAAATAATAATAATAAAGGAAATCACAATCCTTTAAATAGTGAACTCAAACCTAGGATTAAGTTTTAGAATCAAACTCCAACTCAAACTCGCTAAAAACGTGATTTTCATTATTCATACCAGACTTCATGGTTTTCAGCCAAAAATAGTAAGTTTCCAATTTGGTCAAACCACTTTATTCTCTTAATTTTTCTAAGCCCTTTTCATGTTGAGCACAACTCTTAAAACTCAAAGGATCAAAAGTTATGCTCGAATTAAAACTTACTATTTATAGTAAAAAAAAAAAAAAGAACTTTTGACCATTGATATGAAGGAAGCTCACAAATCCGGTATGGGCAACCTCATATAGCTAGGGGTGTACACGAACCAAGTTAACTCGATTAGCTCACTCGACTCGACTCAAAAAAGCTCGATTCGACTCGACTCGTACTCAGTTCTTTTTTTTTTTCGGTTAGCTTGTTAGTACACCCACTGTCAGTTCACTCTTCACTGTTAGCCACCCCCACTAGGGAGTCTTGGTATCGATTCCCTAGTGGGGGTGGCTAACAGTGAAGTGTGAACTGACAATTGGTGTATTAACAAGCTAACCAAAAATAAATAAATTGAGTTCAAGCTGATTTTTTTTTAGCTCAAAAAGATTTTGAACCGAGTTCGAGCTTGCCCGAGCTCAACTCAACTCGGATCGAACCCCCAATTCAGATCGAACTAGTTCGGTGACTCAGTTACTTTGATATTAATGTTGCTCACCAAGTGTTTGATGAAATGACTCAACGAAGTATCGGCTAGTGGCAAGGAAGGTATGTGTATAAAATAAATATCATTTTTTCTTGATTTTGATGTTGCCTAGAAGGTGTTTGATGAAAATACTTGTAAACAACTGTGGCTATTTTACACGCAGTGAGAAATTGAAACTGCACAGCATGTGTTTGTGAAAATGCCACAGAGGCTCGATTTTGGCTCGAACTCGGCTCGAACTGGCTTGATCATGAGCTGCTAACCGAGCTGGCCAATCAAGCTCGAAGACCGAGCCGAACGGAGTTTAAGCTGGGGTCAACTGGTGGCCGAGCCAAGTCGAGTTGAGGCCAGCTTGGCTCGGTGTACACCCCTAGTCGTAGCAGTTTGGTTGGCTAAAGTAGCTTCTTCTACCCTAAAATCACATATGATATGTCGAAAAACTCATTCTGATTTGTGAGATATGACTATTTTGAGGTTCTGACGGTCCTGATCACTTCCACCTCCAATCAGCCCTTCTCTGTTCCATCTTGGTCATGAAAGTGTCCACGACCTTCTCTACATCAACTTGGGCTACCTCTAATCCAACCCATTGCCTCATTTGGAAAGAGTGCTCCAATAGAGCTTATGATAGTATACCATCATGAACAAATGGCTAGGATCATCTCTTAGAACCCACTTGATTAAGCCAAGTGGGTTTGGGCCAAACACAGACCTGGCGTAACCTTAAAGATTCCTAGGCCCAAGCCTGTGTTGGGGACCTTGCACAAAACCTTAGGATCTAGCCTCCCGAAACAAATCAGAATTATGGAATAATAATGCAATGAACTAAATCAAAACATAAACCACACCACACCAGAGATTTTTACGTGGAAAACCCTCAAAGAGGTAAAAACCACGGGACCTCGTCCAGATCAACAATCCACTATAAAGAAGAATATTACAACTGATCACAAGCACACACCGCTTGGATCAAACCTTCTTCACTCACGCAAGAGTAGATAAACAATAAGAGAAAAAAGAGAAAACGGAGAGATCTCACCGATCACGTGGACGTAGAAGCGCACGAAGTAGATCACCTCTACGAGCAGAATCTCCCTTCTATAAGCTTCCTCTCTCTCTCTCTCTCTCTCTCTCTCTCTCACCTTTGATAACCCTAAGCCCTCCTAGAAAACCTTGAGGAAACTTAGAATGTCCTGGAATACACTCCAATCCCGGATACACCCCTTTATACAAGTATAGAAAGAGGTAAATCCAAATAGGAAACAAAATCCGCAAAATCTGCATTTTCGCAATCATATTTGCGAAACTCGTCGATGATATTGAAGGTCTCTCGATAACAGTTTTGATATCATCTGAAGGTCTCTCGATGATATCGAGATGGGACAAAAATTGTCCAGCAACCAGGGGTGGAAATTCCAATAATTATCGATGTCATCGAGCCACTCTCGATGACAGCCTAGATATCATCTAAAAGTCTCTCGATGATATCGATAGGACCAAAAACAGTCCAGCAACCAGCAGTGAAAAATTCTGCAATTATCGATGATATTGAAACCTGTTCAATTTCATCGATACCAACAATGAGGAGAAAAATCCCCATCAGCCTGAGCTTGAAAAAAGTTTCGCTAAGTCCAGTCCCACCTGACCAGAACCGGCCTGGCCTGAAAATTGAAAATAATAATATAATAATAATAATAAAATCCCTATTTCCCCAATTGAATGTACCAAGTCTATCTTTTAATCAAGTGCTCCACAGGTACACAACGAAATAGAGAGCTTGAAGAACGAAATAAAATGTCTGCATTCAAGATGGATTGGTTGATTAATCAAGGGTTAGGATGGCCTATTTGTAGGATATAATACATGGACATATGAACTCCAGTTTGCCAAGATGAGCTACACTAAATTGACTTGAGCCCAAGCCTGGCCCAAAAATTGAACTTTCCATGCATGACAGCCCCAAGAAAGGCCTGCGAGCCATGCTAATAGGTCCTAGCCTTGTCTAAGACCAAGACTGGCTTTTCAGGCCAGGCGGTTTGACCGCTCCATTGCAACCATGATTGCTGCATGCACGCAGGGTTGGAGCTGGGTAGAGTTGTGCACGAACCATGTTAGCTCGGTTAACTCATTCGACTCGACTTGGAAAAGCTCAATTCTACTCGGTTTAAAACTGGGACTAAGCCAAGTTGTTCTTTTTTTTTAGCTCGAAAAAATTTCGAGCTAAATCCGAGCTAAACCGAGCTCAACTCGACTCAACTTAGAACTTGACTCGAACTTGACTCAGTTCAAATCGATTATATTCGGATAAGGTTCATAAATATTTTGAGGTTCACTTGATATAAATATTTATATTAAAATAAATTATATATTATATGTATTATAATATATATTATATACATTAAAACTCCTAAAATCTAAACTCAAACTCAGCTCATATGCTTGAACTTGAACTCGGCTTGAAAGATTGAGTTCAAGCTTGCCTTGAACTCCGCTCAAGCTGACCCAAGCTGGCCAATCAGGCTCGAGGATCAAGCCAAGCTACGTTCGAGCTGGGGTAGCCTGTTGGCCGAGCCGAGTAAAGCTGGCCAAGCTCGACTCAATTCGGCTCGTGTACAACTCTAAGGCTGGGGCAGGCTCGACCAAAACAAAGCATGTCTAATTTAACCCAAGTAAGGATCCGAGTCCATAGCTCAGCAAGTGAGCCAAAGAATTCAGCAAAAAAATGTATCTAGTATTAAGTCAGGGTGCCACCCCTTTGGCAGGTGCAAGCCCAAGTTCACCAACCAATTAGTGATGGGCCTGAATTCAACTCGGACCTCATGGCCCAACATAAACTCAAACCAAAGTGGACCCCACTAGTTAAGCCAGGTAGGGGTGAAAATTGGTGGGGTTTGGGCTAGGCCAGGCTAAGCCCTAGCCCAACGACATAAGACCCAAGGCCCGAGCCTGGCCCAAACCTTATATGGGCCTAGCATATTAGGCCTAAGCCTGCCCAAAAAATTGGGTTGGGCCAGACCCGACTTGACTCGACCTAACCTGAAAACTGATAAAATCCCTATTTCCCCGTTGAATTTTTCTTATCCATTTATTTATCAAGTGGATTGCACATGAAAATCAAATGGTCTACATTTAAGATAGATGGGCGCGTAACTGACACAAGGACATGAGGTCGAGCACAGTTTTCATCGGGGTAATAACTGTTCCGAATCCATAGAACTTCTCTGGACTCCTCACATAGACTCCTCGAATCCATGAGGAAAAGAACAAAAAAAATAGAAAATAAATTCTATAAAATTCGAAATTGATTGATGAATGAAATAAACGAATTCACAACCCTTTAAATAGGGATACCAAGTAATGAAAAAACTTTCAGAATCATACTACAACTAAAACTCCTAGAATCGCAATTTACTGTAAATAGTGAACTTACTATTTATTGATGTCTACTAGTGCGCAGCCAAAAATAGTAAGTGTCCTATTTGGCTTCACCAAGCTGTTTTCCTAATTATTCTTAGCTATTTTCACATTGGGCGCAACTCCTAAAGCCCAACCGATGAAGAGTTATAATCAAACTAAAACTTACTATTTAGAGTAAAAACAGAATTAAAATAGGGAAACGACCGTCAATCTGATGGTATTTCGCAAATCCGGCTTGTGCAACCCAGCATAGCCAGGTTGGGTGGCTAAAGTAGCTTGTTCTACCCCAAAATCATATAGTTTTATGTCCGATAACTCATTCCAGATTGCGAGATACGTCCAATTTAAGGTTTGACGGTTCGGATCACTTCTATAATCAATCAGGCCTTTTCTGATCCATCTTGGCCATGAAACTGTCCGCGACCCACTCTACATCAGTAACTAAGGATTAAAATAACATATTTGTAGTATATAACACACACACACACACACATATATATAATTACTTGAGCCTAAGCCCGACACAAAAATTGATCCAGCCATGCATGCGAGGCTCAAGCCCAGTCCAAAGTTGGGCCGGACAGATAACCTGGCCCATTGCCACTCTTAGAGGCAGGACATCCGACCCGAGTTTCAAAGTAAATGGACAGTTGCTCCAGTTCTTTTTCTTTAGAAGTTGAAGGTTTGGATCCTCCAATTTGAGAGAGATTTGGAGAATCCACCATATCCTCAATGTTTCCCAGTTGATTATTTGTTAGATTGCCAAACAATAAACTTTGAGGGAGAGAGAGAAAGAGAGAAGATCCAATGGTGATGTTTTACTGATCCAAACCGTTGAGTCATCATAGATGGAATATATTAAAAACAAATATAGATTAGATCATTTCAAATATGCAATCATTTAACTCTTTTTCCTTACATTGTTATCCTAGGCTCGATCTAGGCTAGCAGTGCCAAGCCTGCACTTATGAGATCAGGCTTGGGCTAGGGACAACCTTGGACTGGCCTTAGCTCAGCAGGGTCAGGCTGGGACCCTAAACTGGTCCCAAGGGTCGGGACCAAGCTTGAAATCGACTTTGGTGCCCATACCAAATGATAAATGGCACCGCCCAGCCTGGAATTTTGTGGGCTAAAGTAGTTTATGCTTATTTTGTGAAGAATATTGTAGCGGTGCGAAAGGTGGGTCACAATATAAAAATATCACATGGTTTGAAAATCAAGATGCTCCACTAATTAGTCAAGCTTCATAGTTGAAATCAATGGACCACTGATGGTTGGAATCAATTTATGCTTGTAACCCACCTAGGGGATGAATGAATTGGTTCAGTTTTATTTTATTTTTTTCTCTAGTGATCTTACATGGCAGACCTGCTCTGGCCCAGCCCTACGGTCTACCGAATAAGACCAGGGTGAGGTTAGGGCCAACCCTAGCCCCACCAAACCCTGGAGGGCCATGGACTTTAATTATCTAAAGAAATTCAAAGTCCAACTTTTCATCTTTCAACAATCAGGGCCGTTTATATGGTAGACTTCAAGTTGGATGGAGTATGGCAAAAAAAAAAAAAAAAAACAGTATTAAGTTGGAATATTTTAACCATTGATTATTTGACTCTCTTTTTTTCCTTTGAATATGGTTGATCTGCTTAACCTTTGAATCATTGAAGAGTTGAGACTTTCTTGGTTATCACTTGTCCAACATCGTATGAAGGGTTTAGATAATTGAAAGAGACCCTGATCCAATGGCTAGAGTCGCAGTGCATATCCTATTACAATGTCATTGTGATGTATTTTAGCACACCTGAGATTATAATAAGTCAATCCATAATGCCTTGGTTTAAGATAAGATATTAGAAGTCAATCAATGTTAGCTTCTTTGGGTTGAGAGAGAGATAGAGATTAGTTTAGTGGTCATGATATGTATATACATGTCATGTTATCTCAATCCTTCCCAACTTTTTTTTAGTGCCTGTTGAGTGGGGAAGCAAATAACGAAAATCAAGAGGTAGGTAATCCTTCCACTATTGAATTGAATTTGTAGTTGACCAGCTCAGCAATGTAGATTAGTGTAAGACCCACTTTAGGAGGTAGGCCCCATCTCAGATAGGCCATGGCCACTTCTGTTTTTCTCTATATATGATCCTAACCATTGGGTGAGTGGGTTTGGTATTATCATGATTAGGCTGGGAATAGAACTTTGTGGGTTTGTAAATTTGAATGACTTGAGGTGGACCATTTGCCTGTAACCCCAGGTTATAAGAATCCCATGTAACCCCAAGCTCTATGGAGCCCATTATCATGTATTTGTTATATTACAATTCTATTCATCCATTTCTCCAGCTCATTTTAGGACATAAGACCAAATTTTGAATAGATTGGAAATTTAAGTGGGCCATATGTGTAATAATTAAACTGATGGATGGTTAAAAAGGGGTGGATCAACAGTTTCCATTGGACCCAAAAGATGACCGAAGCATCTCTGATTTTGAGGAGGTGTGGGCCCACTGAATGGACATAGGGCAAAGAAGGTGAAAGTGGAAGGAAAAGAAGATGCACTTTGAAAAATCTTACAAAGTGGAATGACAAGGGATTCTTCCTTCCTTCTTTCCTTTGGTGGTGACGTGCGTTTGAAAATTGAATCAAACAAGACATTCATGTGAGAGGTTGCGTTATTAAAACAACGGATTGGATTTGACCATTCACACCTACCACTGATTATGACGATGAGGACCAACCGTTTCAACACAATCCAATTCTAGGTAGCCGCCCCCCACGCGGCAACGCCTACCTTCAAGATTCCCAGGTTCAAAGTTCCAACCAATAACGGCTTCCCATGTATCAGTCTTTTCCTGCAGCAGATAGGCGGCTTCGGTGGATCACTGGATCCACTTACGACTGTGGGGACCACCGTGATATATATACCTTACATCCACACCGTCCATCGGTTTTGAAAACTCATTTTTATTGAATGATCCTAAAAATAAAGCACATCCAGGAAACAGTAGTGATTGAATACCCGCCATTAAAAACTTTTTGAGGGGCCACTAGAATGTTTATTTGTCATCCAAACTGTTGATAGGGTCACAAAGACCTGGATGAAAGGACCACACACAAATATCAGCTTGATCCAAAACTTCTGATATAAATCTGTTTTATCTTTGGAATCATGCCAGCTTTCAAAACTTAGGGACGGTGTGGGTGTATAGAACATACATCAAGGTGGGCCCCACAGTCAAGGCTCCACACGCGAAAAATGGAGCAATGAACCACAAACAGCTACGAAAGTTGTCTTAAATGGACGGCCAGAATCCATTTTCTTGGACCATGGCTAATCTATGGTTGGACCCAGTGGCTGATACACGCTTTGTACAATCTTATCCACCAGATTCACATATGATATGAGGAATATATAAAATCCAATACCTTCTTTTTATTTATAAACATCCGTATTCCACACAACATACTAACGATTTTTTTAATGTGTGCCCGTGGATCGACTAGGACCATTTTAAAAAAAGGCAGACACCTTCTAGTGCTTTTCCCTCTCTGAATCCCACTTGCTGTCTATTAAAGAATCTGGACTATCTGCATTTCGTGCCACACACGTAGCATATGTTTATGACGATCCTGACCAGGCATGACAGACATGCCCTGTTCTTAACTTTTGATTGGTCCCCCTGACTAAATATAGAATCGACGGCTTAGACCTTAACCATGTGGGCTCGGTAGATCCCTGCTTATTAGGCCCACTGTGATGTATGTGCCTTACATCCACGCCATCCATCTGTTTTGACAGCTCATTTTAGAGCATGATCCAAAAAATGAAGCAGACCCAAATCTTAGATGGACCACACCATCTAAGGGCATGATTACGTCCCCTATCCTTTTGAACGATACTTAGGACATCAATCATCAAAATCAGAAAGGTTCATTCAGCTGTGGGATCCATTGAATAGATGTTCCAAAACAATGATTGGACTTATTTTGTTTCTTAATCTCGACTGTCCATGCTATTGATCAGATATCTAGGATCATCCAATTTGTGTGATTTTTGCACCATAACTTGTCTAAATTGCATAAAAGAATGGACAGTTCAAATCGATGATTAAGTAGATCACGTGTCAATTAAAAGTTTTTGAAAATGTTGCTAAGGCCCTAACAATTGTGGAAACAAAATGGGACCCACAAGATTGCTTGATCAGTGTGATTTTAGATGTGTGGCCATTATGGATACCCACAATTTGGATGAGCTGGATATATGTATATGAGAGCGTTAATTTAAACTGGGGGAGGAGAATGAGTCATCTGTTGGGGGCCTTGCACAAAACCTTAGGATCTAGCCCTCCAGAACAAACCAGAATTATGGATAAAGCAATGAAATAAATCAAAGCATCAATCACACACCACACAAGATTTTGACGTGAAAACCCTCAAAGGGTAAAAACCACGGGACCCGTCTCAACAATCCACTATGAAGTAGAAACGTTACAATCTTCTTCACTCACGCGGGTGGATAAACAAAGAGAAATAGAAAAACGAGAGATCTTTACGAACAAAAGCGTGTACAAAGTGAGAACCTCCACGAGCGAGAGGGATTTCCTCTCTCTTTCTCTTCTCTTTGATAGCCCTGAACCCTTTAGCAAATCCTTGCGTTTAGAAACCCTTGATTTTGTGATGCAGAAAAAGGCAACCCCTTTTATAGTTTTGGGAAACTCCTTTCCGCATCCCGATTGCGAAAGGACTCAAATCCGCGGTTTCGCGTAAAATCGCGGAACACGTAACCTGGATTGGCTCTCCTACGACCGGTCGTACCACCTACGATTATGTAGCTCTCCACGACCAACCATTTCAACACAACTCGCACTTGAGTCGTCTTCGAACCCACAACCGGTCGAGCACCTCCCACGGCCGCAGCACCTCCACGACCGGTCGAAGACGGGAAAAAACCCCATCAGATCTCCCCCTTTTTGACCCGGGAGGATCCACCTTCTTCAACCAGTTTCCAACCTCAAACTTGCCCTTCCCTTGGTCATGTCGACCCATTATCGTCTTGTGGACCTTCTCAAGCTGTAACACCTTTTGTTCCAAAGTATCCACGATCCAGTGATACTCTCTATGTGTTTCGACTTGGAATGCACTGGATTCTTGCTCACTGTATAGCACTACGACTATCGCAATAGACCACGTGCTCCTCCGTGATGTTCCTGTAGGAACCTTTTCATCCAAAGCATCTCTTTACATGCTTCGTGACTCGGTATTCGGCCTGTACAATGCTACGACCTTTTTGCTTGAATGAAACCGCTCCCCGCAAACGTGAACATGAACCCCGATGTAGACTTCCCGGAATCTATGTCACTGCCATATGCATCTGTGTAGCCCTCTAACACGGGTTTTCGTCAATAGCATAGGCTCAACCTGGATGAGCCTCTTAGATATGTTCCGTTTTGCCATCCAATGTTCTTTGCCAGGATTGATAAGGTCACAAACCGCATATGCTATGTCCGGGCGTGTACACACATAGCATACATCAAACTTCCTATACTGACGCCAAAGGGTATCTTCTGCATCTCTTCCACCTCTGCCTTCGTCTTGGGACACCGCATGCCGCTCAATCAAGTGACCATCTAGTGGAGTCTTGTGGGCTTGCCAGCCCATTCATATTGAACCGCTCTAGGATTTTCTCAATATACCGCTTTGTGACACCAAAGCTTCCTGCTGCTTCAGTCACGGGTTATCTCCATTCTAGGTGTCTAGAACAAGTCTTTCATCAAAAGACTTGCCCAACTCTTTCTGACTTTGTCAATCTTCTTGATGTCTTTTCCCATGATGAGCATGTCATCAACATATAATAGGAGCAATGAAATCACCATCCAGAACTTACGCGTGAACACAAGTTCTGTCATACCCATCTTTGTAACATGGACGCAGATCGAGACTTCTTGTACCATTTTGGAGCTTGTTTCAGACCATACAAATCTTCCTCGGTTACACCATATGCTCATTACCCTTGACTTCGAACCCCTTTGGTGCATGTAGATCTCTTCTTCCAGTCACCATGGAGAAAGCGGAATTTAACATCTATCTCTATCTCCCGAGATCCATGCTATCCGCCAACCAAGCAACACCCGTATGGATGTCATCTTCACCATCGTGAGAATATCTCCTCGAAGTCTATACCTTTCCTCGACCAAACCCTTTAACCACAAGTCGGCCTTGAACCTCGTGCTGAATTTTACGCTCAACCTTCTTTACGAACACCCACTTGTTGCTCGAGCTTTCTTGCCCTTAGGCGGTTACCATATCATAGGTGTGGTTCTTATGCATTCCATCTCCTCTTGCATAGCTTTCACCACTCCTCCTTATGCTCGTCGGCTAGGGCCTCGGGAATAATCTTCGGCTCTCCCCATCGGTTAGCATAATGTACTCGTGCGGTGAGTACCTCTTGGACCAGGCATGACAGATGACCTCCTCACTGTGGCTCAACAGGTGGATCAAACTTCCATCTTGAAGGAACTCCCTCGTCCTCGCACTTCTTGTACTCCCCGTCATCGGGCACCACGGGAGGAGTAATCGGATCCATGTCCTCTAGCTCACCATGTTCTCTCGGCTTACCAATGTCTTCGATACCCGATCTTCAAAGAAAACCACATCTCTGCTGACGAGCTTCTTCTGGTCGGATCCCATAACCTTAACAATTTTTCATCACGTACCATAAGAACACACACTGATCTTCATATCGAGCTTGGACCTCTCGTCCTTTGGTACGTGAACGGATGCCCCATCCAAACACCCTGAGAAGCACGATGGATCTGTCCAGTCCACACCTTCTCGGTACTTCTCCATTCAACGGGGGCGATGGAGACATGATCAAATACGCCGTCCCTTCTCCCAGAACGTCTTGAACAACTTGCATGGGATAACATGCATCGATTCTCTCAAAATCAAAAAGCGTTCATTCAGCTCTACACCATTATCTTTGGGGGTCTTGGGATTGATGCCGTATACCACAGGACTTGCGGTTCTCGTGAAAGTCGCCAATGTATTCACCACCATTGTCGGTGCGGATGCACTTCAATGATCTACTGTCTCTCTCTCGACCATAGCATGAAACAACTTAAACACACCAAAGACCTCGTCCTTGATTTCAAAGCATAAACCCAAACCCTCTAGATCATCATCTATAAAAGTGACAAAATACAATGCCCCACCCAAGGTTTTGTCCTCATAGACCACAAACATCGAATAAACCAAATCTAATGTATGCACTTTATTAACATGAGAAGCAGTTTTAATGAATGAAACTCTATCTTTGTTTCCCGATAAACAATCAAGACTGTTTTGAGAGGCATACTGTACGTGCTGAAGGAGTTTCGCTAGTACAGCCCTTTTTCACTCATGTGGCCTAGGCCCTAACATGTCAATAGCCGAATCTTCCGTTGCGTTCAACCCACCCTGGGCACATACAAGACACTTGCCTTGTCAGTGTGATTTTTCCTCTAGCCACGATCAACGAACCCTTATGAGCTTCCATCGCCCACCGACAAGAACCGGCTTTGGATCATCATCCACCTTCCCGTCGACATCAAGTATGATGGCGAAGGTGAGATATGCCTCACATCCCGAGAACTGGGGATGTGCACCCACATCGGTCTTCACACAAATATCACCGACTCCCACGATCTTTGATCGCCTTTCCCATCTTCACATTCCATATTGTAGCTTGTGAAGGAGTCCCCGTGTGAGTCGCATGAAAAGAAGCTCCCGAGTCTTATCACCCACGTCGGTGCCCGACTGGTGGCGTGAGACATACATCGTGGTGCAACAGAAAGAATAACTACCATGTCGCCATCCGAAGCGGAGCAGATTAATCGATTCTTCTTCCTTCCCTTTTCCTTTCTTGTCGTTTTTCTTACCACGACATTCATGCTGTAGTGGCCTTTCTTGCCACAATTCCAAAGATTCAACCTCTTTTCTCATTTGCTCGACTTGCCTCTTGATTTATCTCGCCTTCCCGCCCTTCCTGTTCTTTCCTCTCCCCGTTCCCGTGTCACAAGAGCCTCTTGTTGTGTAGACCCCCGAGACTTCCTCCTTGTCTCTCATTGAAGAACATTTGTTCCATGGATATCTTTCCGTCAGGCGGAGTTACTAGAGACACCACCATGTCTCCCAATGAACTAAGCAATAGTAAAGCTTTCATCATCCAGGACCATCTTCATAGGGAGTTGGTTCACTATATTGTTCATTCATGTGCTTAAACCACCATCCTGAACTTGAGATTTACAAGTCTATCGAAATATTTTATTACCAGTCTTCCTCTCATACATTGTAATTCAACATAGGTTTTCGGACACATGGTGAAATACGGAATCATCCAACCATTGTCTAATAAACCCCACCGTCTTTCGGCCATCTTCTTCCAAATCATCGGTATCCTTGGATTTTGATATGCACGAGATTGGAGAATATGGTCCTTTGCAATAAAGCAAGTCCTCCATCTTAGCCTTCCATATGGTCCAGGTTAGAACCATGGTCCATCCTGAGCCACCTTCCATAATTCAAAACCGATCCTACCCGTTCATAACTTAGCTTTGATACCACTTTGTTGGGGCCTTGCACAAAACCTTAGGATCTAGGCCCTCCAGAACAAACCAGAATTATGGATAAACAATGAAATAAATCAAAGCATCAATCACACACCACACAAGAGATTTTTACGTGGAAAACCCTCAAAGAGGTAAAACCACGGGACCTCGTCCCGATCAACAATCCACTATGAAGTAGAACGTTACAATCTTCTTCACTCACGCAGAGTGGATAAACAATAAGAGAAATCCGGAGAGATCTAACCGATACGAGGACATAGAAATACGCTGAGATGTAGATTGCAAAGTAGAGAACCTCCACGAGCGAACCTCCCTTCTATAAGCTTCCTCTCTCTCTTTCTCCCTCTCTCTCACCTTTGATAGCCCTAAACCCTTTAGCAAATCCTTGCAAAGCTTTAGAAACCCTCTTGTATTTTGTGATGCCTAGAAAACCCTAGCAACCCCTTTTATAGTTTTGGGAAACTCCTTTCCGCATCCCGCGAAAAGGACTAAATCCGCAGTTTCGCGTAAAATCGCGGTACAAACTGCGTAACCTACGACCGGTCCTATCTCCTACGATAGACCACCTATATAGCTCTCCACGACCAGTCCTAGCTACGAGAGAAAACAGCACGAACTCGAGAGAGAGTCGTGCCAGGGCTCGAACCCACGACCGGTCGAGCACCTCCCACGACCGGTCGAGCACCTCCCACGACCGGTCGAAGACGGGGAAAAAACCCCATCATCATCCACCACCCTTTCCCATATCATCTACATTATATTTACATGCGTTTCCGTTTACACGTGGTTGGAAATGGGATCCCCCAATCAACGACATGCTCAAGATCACAAGGGAAAATAAATCGGAGCGGATTAGCGACCGTGTGAGTCCCACCTCGATGTATTCTCTGTATATCTACGCTCTTAATCTGCTTTTTCATCTCGTTTTAGGAAGCAATCCCAAACCTTAAGAATATTTAACTCTCAGGTGGACCATACCACTATGAATGACTATTAAAAGCTTTTTGTGGGACACAAATGTTTTGGATTAATCTGATATTTCTATTTTCCCTTCATCCAGATCTTCTTGACATTATCAACAGGTTGGATTGCAAATAAACCTTGCGATGGGCCCTTTGAAATTTATAATGGTGATTCACTCAATCACCATTGTTTCCTGTGGTGTGATCCACCTGAGATTTATATCTCTATAATATTTTAGATACCGTCCAAAAATAGGCTGAAAAAATGGATGTACGATGTGGATGTACAAAAAATCATCAAGGCGGGCCCCACGGTAAGGGTAATTCCCACTAAGGGTAACACCTAATCCGCTTCGAAAATAAATACCCGATCGGTTTCCCAACCCAAGCGCATCTCTACACATGCCAACTGGGAGTGTGGGTGCAGGATATCCAAGCCATGTATGAACTTGAATATGTGGGACATGTTGATATATACACACACACACACACACACTTTCCACGAACATCTTTTAAGCCGTCCATTGTTTTTATACGTGTGGGGCCAATTGATGAGGTGAAGGGCCTCTATTTTGATCCAGGTCATGGTGGGGCCCTCCATTGCACACCTCCATTATTATCCTACATGTCCCTGGTTGCCACATTTACATGTGCGTGTGGACTAAGCATAACTCTAGCTTTTGTTTCTTTCTTTTCTTTTTTTATTTTTATTCTTTTTTCCAATCAATAAGACTCTCCTCCTCTACTAAGAGTGGGTTTGCCACTATATTTAAATAATATTATTGTTAGTGTTATTATTAGGACAGGATTCTTTACTTTGAAAGATTATGAAAGATATTTATCATTATAACCCAATACTCAAAAAGCATTACTTTTTGAAGTGTTGTAGGGGAGTTGACTCATTTACTCAACAGATGATTATAGTAAAAACAAGTGATTTAATGGCATCTTTATACAACCTTTTTCATATTGAAAAGAAGCATTAGCTATTTAATATATATTTTTAAATTCGTATAAAAAAGGAATACAGAAAGATAATGGATTCTTAATCACCATCACTAGACTTTTTCATTGCTAAACATAAGTTGCATTTGAATGTACAAATCATACCACTATACCAATGCCCCATGAGACACATTCCTCAGTTGAGTGTTCTGATTTTTTTTCAAACAATGAATAGACTGATTCCAAGCACCAACTATGGTTGTCAATGGGTCAGGTCCACCTAATCGGGTCCAGATCCTGTTCTTTACAATCCGGGTTTCATTCTTTGAGAACCTAGATAACCCATATTTGATTGGGTTTGGGTACCTATAAGGTGTCTGAGGATGTTGGTTTTGAATTGGTTCCGGGACATGCTGATACATGCGTGGTGCATAAGGGTCTCTCTTTAGTTGCATGTTGCTTAGTTATATGGAAATACAACTGTTCAAACCATATGTATCTTCTTCTTTTGTAATCGTCCTTGTTGAAACCATTCAATGTACGAACACACACACCCAATTCAATCGGGTCCAAGATGTTGGACCTACCCGAACCCGATCCAAAATGTTAAACCCAAAGCCAACCGATCTCTCAACGGTTTTGGAAAATTGGACCCGAACCCAAAACAATCGGATTGCATCGGGCATCCGCGGACGAAATTGCTTTTCAACGTACCAAAATGCCCTAAATCTTTTTTTCTTTTTTAGAAAGTGATGAAGTCAAATCATTGTAGGACTAACCTGGTGCATGTAAAACATCCAACCCGTCCAACAGATGCATCTTATTATGATTATCCTATGAAACAAAAATCAGACTGATCCATCATCGGCTGGGCCACACATGAATTTGGAGGTTTTGGGGTACGTGCACTTTTTCTTTTAGTGTGGCATATCCAGTGATTGGATCTGCCTATTTTTTATCTGTCCAGTCATCATGGTGGGAGGCATTATGTTGGACGGGTTGGATGTCATAGGCATACCACCTAGCTCCATAATGCTCTAATTCCACTTTTTAGGAAGTAGAAAAAAGATAAAATAATAACAGCGTTTTGTTCATCCTTGGATTTTCTGTTAATGGAAAATTCATAACTCAGGTACAAAAAATGCCTAAGTTATAAGTTACATAAGATCTAAAAAGATTGTTAAACATGACGAATGCTTAAAATACTCTTAATTGCATTGGGACCCTTATAGAGTCCAATTGATTGATCTGAACTATCCATTAAGTCCAGAAAACGTTTCATAGTCCACCATGCAAAAATTGCCATGGTTAGATGATCCAATCCATTCCATCCTTGATTAGGACTTATTTTCTATAGCCGTTGGATGGGATTGTTACGATTGCCTAACAAAAGTGATTCTTTAGAATCATAAGCAATCTACGATGGGCACTGAAATATAGATGGATCAAATTGTTGTTTGGACATATATTTGCAGAAACCACCCTGACCATCCATATTAAAGACCATTGATCAAATGGTTAACATTTGTAATCGTAAGCGATCAATCCCTACTATTTTTCTTGTGGTGTGGTCCACCTGAGATTTGGATCTGCCTCATTTTCTTTTGATCATGACCTAAAATAATTATTCAAAATAGATGGACGGCATTGATAAAACACATAAACCATGATGGCCCCACAGAGCACCGTCAGTAGCCACCTCGCTACGAGCACAGCCGGTACGCAATCCGCCGCGTTTGCAATCCCCCTCCGCAGTCAGCGTGAATAGCACCTCCTACTTTGTTGACCTGGCAAAGTTACGTAGCCTCATCATGATGTATGTGTTACATCCACACCGTTCATCAATTGTTTCAGATCATTTTAAGGTCATGAGACCTATAAATGAGGCAGGAGCTCAGGTAGATCACACCACAGAAAACAGTGGAGATTGAACATCTACAATTAAAAACTTCTTAGAGCCACAGAAAATTTAGATCAAGCTCATATTTGTGTTTTTGGTCGATCAGATTTGATGGCAAATAAACATCATGGTGGTCCAACGTGTCAATGGTGGGCCTAATTTTCCCCATATCTTTCGGTAGTGTGGTTTACTTGAGCTTTGACCCTGCCTCTTTTTGTTTTTAGCTCACGCCCTAAAATGATCCAGCAAAATAGATGGACGGTGGAGCAAAGAACTTTGCCACGTGCCCACCTTGGAGCATCCATCTCTCTCAAAAATACTTTGAAAAGATGATCCTAGTCATCTGATTAATGGCTCAAAAAACTCGGGTTCTAGAAACGAGCATTAACGCAAAGAGCTGGTAGAGGTCGACATGGGGTGGGGCCCTCAATGTAAAATGCCCCCATGACATTCCCATAAGGTAGGCGAACTTAACAAATGAATGAAAACTCAACATAGGCTGTGATGATTCTCTTTATGTGTGTGGTCAACTAGCAAAGGAGTGGATTGATTCATGGGCAGGCTCACAGTCAGTTCCAACTAGTGGCCAGTGTGGATGTGAAGTCCCTCTTATGGAAAGAAGCCCCCGCCAAAATGCAATGTATCTTAGACTTTCAGTGCATATAAGAGGTGATGAAAAAGTCCAATACGAATTATATATATATATATATATATATATATATATATATATATATATATATATAGGAAAACGCTCACCTGCGAACCAGTTCGTACGTACGTACAAACTTTTTTGAGAACCCATCATCCGTGATGAATCTCGCAAATCTGAACCGTTCATGTGAATCAGAACCTCATGAAACCCCATAGTTGACCCTTGCTTTCCATTTAGATTTGTTAACCAAGTTCTGCAGTTCAGGTGGGCCCCGCTGTGATGTTTATGTGAAATCGACCCCAACCATCAGGTGTGTCATCCCACATTAGACTCAGGGCCTAAAAATCAGTCTCATCCATGATTCAGATGGACCACACAATTGAAAAGAGTGTACAGGTCAACCCTCACCCTATAAACTTTTTTCTTGGCGTGGGGCACCTGAATCATAGATGGGCCCTATGTTTGGGCACAAAGGGTAAACTTTGGTGTGGCATCTAACAAGTCAGCCTCATCCGTCATATTGGAACGAGTCTCCTCGGTGATATTGGAAAGACTGTACAGGTCAAACCTCACCCCCCAAACTGTTTCTTTTGGTGTATCCCACCTGAATCATGAATGGAGCGAGACATAAATTTTGGTGTGGCATCTATGGGTTGGACTGGTTTGCATGTAATCATCACGTTGGGCCCTCAAAAAATCAAGGGTGGACATCTCTCTCCCAACTGGTTCCTTTAGTGTGGCCCACCTGGATCATAAGTCAGCCTGATTTTTTTGCCTTGTGCCTAACATGGGATTACACATCTAATGGTCAGTAATTTTATATACAAATCATGGTCGGCCCAAAAAAAAAAAAAACCAAGCGTGCATCCTGCTGTTTAAAAAAAATAAAAAATGAAAAAAGCCATTTTTTAATGAGATGCCTGCCCATACTTCTGACGGTCCATTTTGATGTGTATGTGACATCAGACTATTAGATGTGCAAAGTGCAATCCAGCGTTTGGGCCAGTATAAAAAATAAAAATAAATAAAATCTGGCTGACAGCGAAAGGGAGCAGTTAAGAGAGACATACACCCTTGATTTTTACAAGGCCCACGTGTTAATTATATGAAATCTACACCAACCATTAAATACCACACCAAAATTTAGGTTTGGGGCAGGCCCATCCGTGATTCAGGTGGGCCACACAAAGGGAGACAACTTGGAGGGTGAAGGTTGCCCTGTGCATTGTTTCCAATCATGTGGTCTACCTAAATCACGGATGGGGCTGATTTTTGGACCTGGGCTTAACATATAGTGATGCATGTGGTTGTCAAGGTGAATTTTACATAAACATCACCGTGGGGCCCACCCGAGGCTACCAACCACTTTGCTCACACGCCCAACCTTAGACCCCTTTAAGAAATCTCACGGACGGTGCTCCAATGATAATTAATTAAATTAATAGGGTAGCTTATTGAAAAGGGTACTGGAATGTAAATTCTATATTGAGTAGGTAGTTTTTTTTGGAAAAATCTCTAGAAAAAATCTAAAAAATATTGAAGGGACGACAAACATAGAAATTTTGAAAAATAAAAGTCAATTAGCTCCTCCTAAAGAGACTTTTGGGAGCGTGAGATAGAGACGTCTTTTCGGCGCACATGCAGTGAGGCACAAGGCATGCATGCAATCTCCCAGCCATTTGATCAAGTTAGACCCACCATCTGAGGCGACTTGCAGCACACGTGGGAGACCAGCTTGCATAAATGAGGGGAGAGAGAGATATTTACATGTGTCCATGTTTCTCAATATAGATTCCTAATTGCATGATTAGTACGCATTTCCAAAAAAAAAAAAATCAATCGAGTGCTTATGTTGTCACCAGCCACCCCAAAAGTAAACTTCCCTTCCTTGGAGAACCAGAATCTGATATTATATTCTCAACGCCAAACTCTCTCTCTTTTGTGCATTCATTCAGAGAAGATATAGATAGTCAGGAGGCATTTAAGTGAATCTCCTATCTTTTTGTACATAATACCTGTTCTGTATGTATATGCAACAAACAGTCTCTCGTCTGTCTGCTACTTTCTAGTGATCAGACATCCCCGCCCAAAAAAAAGCTATGTTCCTCGCCTGTAAATTCCATGCAACTCCCCCACCGGTCTGTCTCTCTCTTCTTCTCTTCCTTTCTTTCTTTTCTTGCAACCTTGCCTGCACCCAAGTCGACCATGATTCTCTTCTCTCCTTTCTCCTCAACCTTTCTTCCTCTCCTCCCTTGAATTGGATCAATAATACGGCCTCTGATTGCTGCACCTGGGAAGGTATTTCCTGCGACCAAAATGGATCTGTTACCCATCTCTGGCTTCCACACAGGGGTCTTGCAGGCCCCATCTCTTCCTCTCTCACCCGCCTCATCAGCCTCTCCCATCTCAACCTCTCCCTCAATTCACTCTCAGGTACCATCCCCCCTCGACTGCCCTCCCTCCATCATCTCCAGACCTTGGATTTGAGCTTTAACAGACTCTCCGGTCAATTCCCACCTCCTTCGCCCCTTGATCGCACCCCCCTCAGCCTACGCACCATCAACGTGTCCAGCAATTCTCTCACCGGAAACTTCCCTTCCATCAATCTTGCTTTCAATCTCTCCGCCATGAATGCTAGCAACAACAACTTCTTGGGTCCCATCCCCTCCTCCATCTGCGCCAATTCCAGCCAAATCACTCTTTTGGATTTCTCCTCCAACAAATTCAGCGGCGTCATCTCCCAAGGATTCAGTGGCTGTCTTAAGCTGGAGGTCTTCCGCGCAGGTTTCAACAATCTGTCAGGACAGATTCCCATCGATCTTTATGATGCAGTGGGCCTGCAGCACCTTTCCTTGCCTTTCAACAGACTCTCAGGAAGCCTCGACAGTGAACGTATGGTCCAACTCACCAATATAACACTTGTTGAGCTCAATAACAATGAATTGAGCGGTGAGCTCCCACAGGCCATCGGGAAGCTAACAAACTTGGAACAGCTGCTTATCCATGCTAACAATCTGAGTGGTTCTTTGCCATGGTCACTGACTAATTGCACCAACCTCAAATCTCTTAACCTGAGGGGCAACTCATTGGATGGGGACATCTCTGCCATCGACTTCTCCAACCTCTCCCAACTGAGCACGCTGGATCTTGGCAACAACAACTTCATGGGTAGCTTGCCAATCAGCCTCTACCGTTGCAGGTCCCTAACTGCATTGCGACTGGCAAAGAACAGACTCGGGGGTGAAATCCAGACCGACATGCAGGCTCTTCAATCCCTGTCCTATCTCTCACTCTCTAACAATAGGCTGACAAACATTGCAGGCGCGTTCCGGGTATTGGCAGGTTGCAGGAACCTCACTGCTGTGTTACTCTCAAAAAACTTCCTCGGAGAAACTGTTCCAGACAACCGTGATGTTGATTCAGTAGCATTCCAAAACCTCAGGGCTCTGAGTCTGGCGGGTTGCCAGCTCACTGGTGGCTTACCCATCTGGTTAGCCAATCTCAGGAAGCTGGAGGTCTTGGATCTTTCCCTCAATCGTCTGGCCGGTTCAATCCCGAGTTGGTTGGGCTCCATGCCAAGTCTCTTCTACATGGACTTGTCTAGTAATCTTCTTTCAGGGGAATTGCCGCAGGAATTAATGAGCTTGCCAACCTTGGTCTCGGAACAGGCTGCGGCCCGGGTGGATCCAAGCTATATAGACCTGCCCGTCTTCGTCAAGCCCCACAACGCATCCAGTTTGCAGTACAATCAGCTCTCTGACTTGCCCCCAGCAATATACCTGAGAAACAACAGCCTTGGCGGAGTGATCCCTCCAGAAATAGGTCACTTGCAGGTTCTTCTAGTGATGGATCTCAGCCATAACAACTTCTCGGGAAAGATTCCTGACCAGCTTTCCAATCTTACCAACTTAGAACGGCTGGATCTTTCCAATAACCATCTCTCAGGCACAATCCCTCCATCACTGAAGAGCCTCCACTTCTTGGCTTTGTTTAGCGTCGCTGAAAACAATCTACAGGGGCCGATTCCTTCAGGAGGTCAATTTGATACCTTTCCCAACTCCAGCTTTGAAGGGAATCCTGGACTGTGCGGGATGCTTCTTCTACGACCTTGCAGCAGCAACCGTCAACCACCCCCTGTGCCACCCAGATACCCCAACAACAAGAAACTCCTTGTGGGACTCGTTCTCAGCATCTGTTTTGGAGGTGGTTTTGTTATAGCTGGGATGCTAGCTTTGTGGATGCTGCTGTCAAAAAGAAGAGTCAACCCAGGAGGGGGTGATGGTGATGATGGCAACAACATGAAGGATGTCAATCTCGATAATCTCATTTCTTCACGCAACTCCAGTTGTGGACCTGATAACATCATCAAGGACTCCACATTGGTCATGTTGTTTCCTGATAACACTGACACCGAATGTAACAAGGATCTAACAATCTCTGACATCTTAAATGCTACAAACAATTTTGACCAGGCCAACATCATCGGTTGTGGGGGTTTTGGGCTGGTCTACAGAGCTACCTTAGCAGATGGCACCAAATTGGCCATCAAGAAACTGTCAGGAGACTTGGGCCTGATGGAAAGGGAATTCGAGGCCGAAGTGGAAGCCTTGTCAATGGCTCAACATCAGAATCTGGTCTCTCTGCAAGGTTACTGCATGCATAGGAGCTCCCGGCTGCTGATATATGCGTATATGGAGAATGGGAGTCTGGACTACTGGTTGCACGAAAAGGTGGATGGTGGATCCAGGCTGGATTGGCCCACAAGGCTGAGGATCGCTCAGGGGGCGAGTAGGGGGCTTTGTTACATGCACCAGACCTGTGAGCCCCACATCGTGCACCGGGACATCAAATCCAGCAACATCCTTCTTGATGGAGATTTTGAAGCACGCGTTGCAGATTTCGGGCTGTCGAGATTGATACTTCCCTATAATACACACGTGACGACCCAACTAGTAGGGACCCTGGGCTACATCCCTCCTGAGTATGGGCAGGCTTGGGTGGCCACCTTGAGAGGAGACATTTACAGCTTCGGGGTGGTTATGCTGGAGCTACTCACAGGGAGGAGGCCCATTGAGGTTTTCAAGCCAAAGGCGTCAAGGGAGTTGGTTGAGTGGGTGCAGCAAATGAGGTGTGAGGGAAAGCAAGATCAAGTTTTCGATAACTTGCTAAGGGGCAAAGGGTTTGAAGGCCAGTTATTACATGTGCTCCATGTTGCTTGCATGTGTGTCAATCACAACCCTCTCAAACGGCCTAACATCAAGGACGTGGTTGGTTGGCTGCACAATATTTTGTAGTTTGTAGGGGTTCATTCTACAAAAATGGTTTCTGTCGCCGGTTGGTTGTTTGTTCAACTCCCACTGCTCCTGTACATACTTCTCAGCAACTCATACACTTCACATAAAACCCCTGGGGCTTGCAGTCACACCTTGATTCCATCAATTGAGATGACCAATAATTTGAATAAATTAACTCTAATTTTAGGTAATCTTACTTAGGCTTCCTTCTATGTGGATAACAGTTGCAATTATGGTACATGTATGTACATGTTGTGGTGGATCTGACCGAATTCTTCGATGATGGACAGTTTTGTTGACTGGCCTGCCTGCTCTCCCTCTTTCCTAGAACATGCCTACGCTGATTTTTTCTGGCCTGAACAGAAGAAATCCTGACTAAGGTGACATTTAGAAAATATCTAGCTGTCTGGGATTTTGAGATGTATTTACTGGTAACGGTGACACCATAAGGATTGGTAGAATATGTTCACAGGAATAATGTCCTTTGGTTGCAGAACCAGTTCGAGACATACCCAATGCATGGGAATGATGGGATACTTGCCCCTATACCACAACTGTAGTGTTGGGGACTCCCCAACTGTAAACGTGGTATGTACCTCAGATCCAAACAGTCCAAACCCGTATGGCAGGACCACTGTGGAAGGAATATAACCCAAATCAAAATATGATCCTAACTGGTTGATTGGTGGACATCCAATGGATGGTAAAATGAAAACTAGTAAATGGTCCAAATTCAACAAACAAATGACAATTAGTAGAAGGTCGACATTCTCGGGATTGTCTAAAGAATATGATTTTGGGGATGGGACCAATCTACTATGGATCCCCACCATTTCAGTGGTTCATATGCGAGTTATATGCCACGTGTACCATGGGGAAGCACCTCAGTGCCATAGTTGCAGGATAATGCTCACCACCCTATCGTTTCCCCCCAAATGTAATTGAATGCTTACCTTGTAACATGTTTATATTAGGATCCAACCCAACAAGCACCCTTTGAATTATGAACTGCAAACTGGACCTTGAACATAGTAGCTAAGAATTAGTTTGTTGCCTCATAAACCAATTTAGCTCCACCAATGGATTCAGTTAAAGAATTCTCTTCTCAAATTCACTCAGAATGAGCACAAAAACAGAAACATCTAGGGGGAAATAAAGATGCAATAATTGATTGACCCGGTGTTGAGGGTCAAATATTGTACATTAGACCCCAGTTATTTCTCGAAATTACGAACATGATACTACTTAATGGCCTATTTTAAACATGTTTGTGCTGCAGGATGAGTTTATGAGCCAAGATTGAAATAGGCGGCTAAAAGCATGGATTTAATGCTCATGAATCACCAAGACAAGGGACGGACTCCAAGGAACCAAGATTGATGGATTTACCCGTCAGAGATTCGAGGAAATCAAACCATTCACGTTAAAGAGGCTCGAAAATCATCCAGAATGCAAGATCATAGGGTTCCCACCATCCGTTCGGCTCGAAACTTCATACATGGTTTGAGGGCCATAAATTAACCATACATGTCAAATTTCAGCCATTGGATCACTGTATAAGTAGTCCAAATGACAGATCAGCCCATAAACCGTCGATTTTAGGCCCATATGACATCTAGATATGACTCAATTCTGGACTCAACGCCTTAAATGATATGGAAGAATGGATGGACGGAGCGGATTTTGTACCTATATCATGATGGGCCCCACATGTGCAATGCATGTGCACAGTGTAAACGTGCACCGGCCGTGCACCCATGCAATCATAGTCGGTCAGCAGGCGTTGACCGACAAAAATTCAAAATTTTCCAAAACGGGCAGCGTCTTTACGCTGCCCGTCCGATTTTCAATAGTGGGGCCCACCCATTACATATTTCAGCAATCCGTACCGTCCATAAGGTTTCCAAAGGCCGTCTTACTAAAGTCTAGGTGATGGAATTTCAGAAGATAGCGTATATCGTATTTCAACCGTCAGAATAGAAGATGAACGGTAATACAAAAAACCCAGTGGGCCACACCAAACCCGAACCAAAACAGTCCTTTCTCGAATAGTTTTTTTGAGGAGAAGCTGATGGACGGGAGGGATTTCTCAGTGAACTGCTATAATGGGCCCCGCCATCATCTCAGCGCAAGAGCAGAGGCTCTATTTACGCGTCCGTGAAAGCCGGCAGTTTCGGAATCTTGTGGGCCACCACCTTTGTTCGGTTGGAAAATCCAAACCGTCCATCATCTAAGGTGCTCAAAAACATCCCAGAGGACGTTCTCCTTTTCAACAGAAAGCGAGGGAAGATAGGAGTTTTCTGCCTCTGTTTTCGGTGTGGAAATTACATACGCGTCCGGCTGCGAAACGATTTCTGCACTGCGTCTGGCTGCGAAAAGCAGCACCGACTCCTTCCCCACCGCCCCTAGCATGTATAAAAAGGAAAAGGAGAAGACGGAGAGGGGATCTGCTGGGAGATATCCACGGCTGAACGGGGGAACAGGGGAGAGAGCAAGAGTTGAAGTTTTTCCTTATTTCTTTTCTTTTTTCTTTGTCTGTTTTTCTATGAATCCTATGGAGATCAGCCTATCCATGTTAGGCTAAACCTCTTAGCTAGGGCTAAGAGGTGAAGCTTGTAGTGAGATGGGAGACCCTATTTTATGCCTTTAATTTAATTTTGATTTATGAACTGAATTTGATTTTAGTTTGATTATTAAGGGAATGTTCTTAGTTTTTAATGATCTGTTGTGACTAAAATTACAATGGGTCTGCGATAGCTTTGAGCATGTTCCTTTACTTTTTATGTTTATGACGTCAGGAAGCCCTTTTGTTCACCATCGTCTCCTGGGCATGGTTGGATGACGGTACTCTTCCTAACCTTCATGCATTCTTGATTGGTTGGTAATTAGTTTAATTCTGTTGTTTGCTTTGTCCATTGGGCATGGTTTGGTGATGGAATCCATTCTAATTCATATACCTTTCATCTCATTAAAACTATATCAAGGGAAGTTCAGTTTGATTTTCATGGTTACACCCTTTAACTAGATGAAGATAGACTCTACGTCCAGTTGAGTTCTTGAAACAGGCATAAGATCTCCCTGATCTCTACAAGTGGATTCCCCTTCCTCTGAATTCTTAAGTTTTAGATAATTATTTCATTATTATTCCTCAAATTACAATCGATTTAGATTTCATCTTAGTCTAGTTCTAGTCCTGGTTATTTTCAGATCACGTACAGGTTTCAGTCCTTGTGGATTCGACCTCGGTCTCACCGAGTTTTATTACTACATCACAACCCTAGTGAACACCTGGTGCTCCATCAATCATCCTAAACTAACAGTATCACAAGTTCACCTTATAATACTAAACAGGGGCTAGAGGAGGGAAGGAACCAAGGCAGCAAATAAAGATGTGATTCAGGTATCCATACATAAATAAATAAAAAGGTGATTCAATAAGTTTTACCAAGATGGGCATTGTCATTCATAGTTTGGGCGGAAGGAGTTGCCCATAAATCTGCCCCGCTTGGATTGGACAATCTGGTTGCTAAGATCAGATGCTACCTCTTGTTAAGTTGTTATATATGATGAACTGTTATGTTCTTCATGTTTGTCATGGGCATCCATGCACCAAGATCTAACCTTGCTCCAGCTCTTGATCTATAGAGATATTCATTGTGTTTCCCAAAGTTACACCTGCAAAAGATGAACTTTACACTTCTTTTTCTTTTTGAAAATTGACGATTATATTCGTTCATAAACATAAGCATAATACAATAAGAGAAAGGTCAGGCCCCCTTTGGATGAGACCCTCGCATCACACACAGTTACAAAACATTTAACTCAGTTACTCAAAGAAGAGAAGCAAAAAGTCCAGTAAAGAAATATCAAGGGAGCAGGGCCCTCCCTCCAAACTACAAACATTCCCAGATCCCCAAAAGGGCCTCCTTAGAGCATCCATAAAAATCACTGTTTACCAAAATCATTCAGCAACTATATGAAGGATCCTTCTAATGGACTCCAACGAGGAAGACCTACCTGAAAATCCTTGAGTTTGTCTCTCCTTCCACAGTCCCCATAGAATCCTTGAGTTTCTCTACACAATTGGAATCACCCACTCCACACAACGAATTCTCTATCTCTTAAAACCCACCAACTCTAATACCACAAAACCATGTACTTAAAGCAAGGTACCCTGTAACAGTAATCGCAGCCATTTGGCCATTATGATATGGGCCATTACAGCCTGTAACAGTCGAAGTTTTTCAAGGAAAAACTGTAAAAAATAAAATAAAAATGAAATAGTCTATAAAAATGTGAGAAAATGTGAATATCCTAAATATGTGTTCTTTTATCATTTTGAACATATATTTGATGGTGTAATGGGCCATTCTTTGGTATATAAGTACGATTGATTATAAGTCTACATATGAATGGTGTCTGCCTTATTTGGGTACACTTCAAAGGCCCAAACACGGCCCAAAATCGTGCAATCCATGGATTCATCCCACATTTGCATATCCTTAATCTATATACACCATTTTGTTCAACAATTGGAAAAGAAAATTCATGATTAATAACATGGGCCTGATTTGGTACACCCATAAGGCCTGAAATTCATGAAACTTGTGGGATTCATCCCCCTCACGCATCATCCTAATCATTATACATCATTTCCCTCAAGAAATTTGAGGAACAATTTAAATTAAATTTAGATGATTAGTGTTGGCGGAATTGGGTGCACTTGAACAGCCCAAAATGGCCTGAAATTCATGCAAATCCATGGAATTCGTCCCACTAATGCAATCCTAGATCATTTTCACCATTTCCCTCAAGAAAATTGTGGATTTTATTTTATTTTTTAATTATGTTACCATACAATCCCAAAATGGCTTGAAAATGGCCAAAAATATTATTATTTTAAAAAAAAAACTACAAAAACAAATAAATGCTCAAAACCACTGAATTAATGCATGCATCTATAGATCAAAACTCCAAAACTGTTATTTCTTGATTTAACCTCCAAACATTTTAAGAAAAATAAGCAATAGAAAGTTTCTGAAAATTATTTAAAAGGCAATGAAAATATGAAAAGTAATAAAAATGTGCAAATATTGCCTAAATCGAAAAAAAATCTGGCAAGATTTGGTCAATTTGGTCATATCATGTTGAATTGACAAAAATGCCAATAAGAAAAAAAAAATGGAAGCATTAACTTATTCGATTTTCCCCAAAACTAACTCCGGATCTTTGATTCATCAATTCTACCTCAACTTTTGTGTTTTGATCTTGTAAACAGGTGTAAATCTGGTCGAAAATGGGTTCCTACACCAATGAAATGAGGAGAGGTGGAGGAGAAAATTGCCAGGGGGGGGGGGGGGGTGTGAGGGAGGCTTATATATGTGTAACTGCTCATACCGTACACGTGAGTCAGAACAGCCTGTTACAGCCGTTCTAGAACTGTTACAACAGTTTTTTTAAACAGTCATTACAGCCCACAAAAATGTTATGGACTCCGCCATTACTGTTATGTAACGTCTGTAGTTATGTAACCGTTTTTTAATACCTTGCACTTTAAAGACTGATGAATGACAGCCTCACGGTTCCTACACCAGCCATTGGATTTATTTATTTATTTATTTTGGACATTCTTCACCAACCATTGGATGCCTCCAAGACTCGGAAAATTCTATTGGTCTGCCTATACTATCCTTATCAACATCAAAATCATCTTGGCCTTTTTCCTAGTTGGAATTGGATTTTAAACGGTAGATTGCAGCAGTTTCATTATCAATTGCCCACCAGACATCAACATTTCTCTTTTACCTGGGCTCTTCAAAGTGGCCATAGTAGAGGCTTACATTGTCAATAGACATCTATTTTTAATTGATGTTACTATGTGACCTAAGTATGGCAATTAGGCACTACAAAAGTAAACAGACTTTTCGACATGAGGGGAAGATATGTTGATGATTAACAACAAGAATCTTTCCAACCCTCAATGGGATCCTGCTAGTAGGAAAAGGCTTGGTTGCAACTAACAATTGGCTCTCCTCAAACGTTGAGATGAGAGAACTAGGTGAGAGCAATTTCATGTTAGGTAGAGATCACTCCAAGAAATTCTTAGGTCTTAACGAAGAAATTGTCAAGGATATATTAAAATGGAAAACTCTAAGCTAGACTAATATCACTTTTCATGCTAACTTAATGTGTCCTAAGACCAATGCTGAGATAGCAATAACATCACTTGTTACTTTTCATGTGTCATAGGAAGTCTCATTTGTGCTTGCGCACCTAGCCAATATTTATCATGCAATGAGATAAGTGAGTCATTGCTATAGTAACCCAAGCCAAAATCATTGATAAGCCATCAAGCTAATCTCCGAATATTTGAAAGAAATGAGAGATCTGGCTTTAATTGATGTCACCTGGGGAAATGTCCTGGACGAGAGAAAATTCACCTCGGGTTTCATGTTCTGGTTAGGAGTAAGTGATATCTCCTAGTATAGCAAGAAGCAGTTATCCACTACTCTGTCATCCATAAAGGGCGTGTACATTGCTTGTTGTTGTTGTGATGTGGTTCAAGAGCTTGTTTGGATCTAGAGGTCATTGAGAGCATTAAGTGTTGTACCCAGGCCTATAGATCCCCTCTCCATGAGGATAGATGAGCCTCTGTTATAGACCTCATGAAGCTCCCTAAACATCATAAGAAACAAAAGCACATGGAGCTAAAGAAACACTAGTTTCATATTAGATGAGAGATGGCCATTTTCTGTTGCATATACCCACCAAAGAGATGCTGGTGGATCCCAACATAGAGTCCACTTCCAGAGATGTATTTGTGGTTCAGTTCAAGCATATGAGTTTGCATAATATCTAATTTTTTTCACGTGAGTGAGAACCTTATTATGACTATCTATTACTGTTGTTGGGCATCTTTTTTATACACTATATACCTTTAGATGTCCTAATGTTTTGATCTTATCTACCCTTAGGATTTGTGAGGTACAATCCTTTTCCCCATTTTCTCAAATAAGAAAATTATATCTAGGAATTGTCAAAGTGCCACCAAAACGTCCTCTAGAGCGTTCATGGAAACCTTAAAGAAAACAAGCCTAATGTTTTATTTCTTACAGAAATCAGAAGAGAAAACCAAATCTATTAAACATCGAAAAGAATACGAAAATGATGGACACTACCATATCCATGCTCAAGATTCTCCAGCGTATTTGGCTCTTTTGGAAGACCTATGTGAATGAACCACGAAAATTAGTCAGTGGGCAATGGCATTACGAGTAGCAAAAACTCAAGCAAGATCATCTTCTACAATCTATGCTAGTTCTAATCCTAGATTGGATTCCTTTGAAATGAACATAGACACCTCAATAACAATATGCAGACTGCTTGAACCTTAATTGGTAATTTCAATAGCACTTTATGGACAAGGGCAACAAAATTCCTATCCTCATGGCATTTTTTCACAGTTTTTAAGTATAGGCACCAAAATGCCATTCCTTGAGGCATTTTGCCAATTTCCTAGCGAACATTCTAGTTGTGGGCAAATAAAGCCTATCCTTGAGGAATTGTGTCTACTTTTCAAATTAAAAGTTTGGATAAGGACACTAAAATGCCAATCCTTGAGGCATTTTGTCCAAATTTCAAGTAAAAAATCTGGATAAAGGCACCGAAATATCAATCCTTGATGCATTTTACCAACTTTTCAAGTTAAAAGTACAGGTAAGGGCAAACAAATGCCTATCATTGAGAAATTTTGCCGACTACTCAAGTTAAAAATCCAATTAAGGGCACCTACATTCCAATCCTTGAGGAATTTTTCTTACTTTTCAAGTTAAAAATCATAAGGGCGCCTAGAGTCCAATCCTTGGGGCATTTATCCACTTTTCATGTTAAAGAAAATCAAGGTAAATGCTTAGGTGCCTATCAGTAAGATATTTTTCGACTTTCTGAGTTAAAAATTCAACTAAGGGAATCCAAATGCCTATCCTCAAGGCTTTTTGCCTACTTTTCAAGTTCAAAATCTAGGTAAATTCGCCTAAATTTCTTATCCTTGAGGTATTTTGCCCACCTTTCAAGTTAAAATTGTACATAAATGCACCCAAAAAATGCCAACTATGAAGCATTTTGCGCTCTTTCGAGTACAAAATCAAGGTAAGGGCATCTAAATGCCTAGTCTTGAGGTATTCTTTCCACTTTTCAAGTTAAAAATCTGTGTAAGGGCAGCAAAATGCCAATCCTTGGGTCATTTTGTCCACTTTTCAAGGTAAAAATCCGGGCATGGGCAATTAAATTCTCTCCTTGAAGCATTTTGCCCACTTTTTAAGTTAAAAATCTGGGTAGGGCACCAAAACCGATATCCTTGAGGCATTTTGCCCTCTTTTCAAAGTTAAAAAACTGGGTAAGAGCACTTCAATTCCTATCTTGGCAGCATTGTTCCCAATTTCAAGTTAAAATATCTTGATAAAGGCACCATAATGCCTCACTTGCGCACTTTTCAAGTTAAAAATCTAGGTAAGGGTGCCTAAATGCCTGTTCTTGAGGCATTTTGCTCGCTTTCCAAGTTAAAATTAAGAGTAAGGGAACCAAAATGCCAATCTTAAAAGCATTTTGCCCACTTTTCAAAATTATATTCTGAGTAAGGGTGACTAAAATCTAATCCCTGAGGCATTTTGCCCACTTTTCAAGTTAAAAATCTAGATGAGGGGACCTACCTGCCTATCGTCAGGGCATTTCGCCCACTACTCAAGTTACAAATTTGGATAAGGGCACTAAAATCAATCCTTGAGGCATTTTGATCACTTTTCAAGTTAAAGTTCTAGGTAAGGGTGCCTTAATGCTTGTTCTTGAGGAATTTTGCCCACTTTCCAAGTTGAAATTCAAGGTAAGGCACCAAAATGCCAATGCTTGGGGCATTTTGTCCACTTTCAAGTTAAAAATCTTGGTAAGGGCACATAAATGCCAATCCTTTAGATTAAGAGTAACAAGATCCTTGAGGCATTTTGCCTATTTTCAAGTTAAAAATACAGGTATGGGCGCCTAGGTGCCTATCCTTGAGACATTTTGCCGACTTTTCAAGTTTAAAATCAGCATAAATGCACCAAAATGTCAAACTATGAGGCATTTTTCACACTTTCAAGTAAACAATCTAATTAAGGGCATCTAAATGCCTTGAGGTATTTTTTGCAATTCTCAAGTTAAAATTTTGGGTAGGGCACCAAGATGTCAATCCTTGAGCACAAAAATCCCAATGCTTAAGGCACTTTGCCCACTTTTCAAGTTAAAAATATCAGTAATGGCATAAAAATGCCATTCCTTAATGTCAAAAGTTCAACCCAAATTGCTAAATTGGTCTATTTTGGGTCCTATCAAAATCCACCCGAACCAACCTCACCTGGACCCAATTTTTAGACAAATCCAATTTGGATCTTACTAAAATCAACCCAACCCAAATCCACGCCTAAGAAAAAGTAGTTAATTATGTATATGGGTTTCTTATTTTTGTTTAGGCTAGACTATAACAATAGTTCACCACCATGTAAAACGTCATTACGATCCACTTTGTGACAAGTTGGAGTGTGCAAGACAAAGAATATACCAAAAGTCACACTAATTGAACCATCCCAATCATTTAGTTTTACTTATTGAATTTGGACCGTTGGCCATTTTTTTTAATCATAAAAAATTGATAGCCACCACCAATTAGATGGTAAGGAACGTTTTTTTCTTTTTCTTTTTTTTCTTTTTTTTTTGAAAGATGAACGTTATTAGATGGTAAGGAACGTTATTCATATGAAAACCCAATTCTATTTCTACACCCAACCCAAACCCGACCAATGTGATAAATGGGTTGGATCTAGATGACCCAGATCCAACTCATCAAACTAATAGGTCAACTATTTTGTACTTCAACCCAACCCAAACCCAACATCCAAAATTCCGACTTGATTCTTAAATGAGGGGTCATTTGGATGCCTGTAATTTTTTTAGTTGTAAACACATTACGGCTAAAAAGAGTTTCAAGTGTGATTGGTTTACATGCTATTCCATTTGGCTTTTAAGTGGTAATCTGTTTATAGGTAAACAGATGGCGTGTTAGGCAAGCCCATAAAGTGTTTACAATGAATAAAGTACATATTCATACCATAGAGCTTGGGCAGTCAACCTTCCAAAATCTGCAAATCACATAAGAAAGACTTGATTTTTTTTAGGGCCCTAAGAAAGCATTAAAGCATGCACACACTAAACAGATTGGATGTCTTCCACCAATCACAATGGGCCCCAAATGCAATTTAGAAGTTTTTAATGGTGGACGTCCCATCCTTCCTTCGTGTGGTCCATTTGATAATGGATGAGCTGTTTTTTTAGGGCCACGGGAGAGCATCAATGGGAGTACATGATGGATAGATTGGATGTACCATACACATTATGATGGGCCCCACGGCCCACATATCATGAGTGCATATTAACCATTGTATTCTAACATGTATAATGCCTTTTTAGCTGTAAAAACTTCACTTGTAGTCTGAAACATGGCTTTTTACCATGTTTCATATTACAGCTAAAATTTGTAATCTCTTTACAGCCTGTAAAGGCTTTACAGGCAAATACATGCATCCAAACAGCCCCTGTAATCTCCTTACAACTTAAGGACTTTACAAGCATCCAAACGACCCCGAGTTAAGTCCAAGGCTCCCCTCAAACCAACCCAACCCGGCCCATTTTCATCCCTACCTAAATGCCATCTTTAAGGCATTTTGCCCACTTTACAAGTTAGACATACAGGTAGGGGCTCCTAAATGTATATCCTTAAGGCATTCTGTCCACTTTTCAAGTTAAAAATCTAGGTAAAGGCAGCTAAAAGCCTATCTTAGAGGCATTTTAGCCACCTTACTAGTTAGAAATCTAGGTAAGGCCATTTAAGTACCTATACTTAGGCATTTCGCCTACTTTTCAAGTTAAAAATCTAGGTAAGGATACATAAATACCCATCCTCAGTCACATGTCCCACTTTTCAAGTTAGACTTCTAGAAAAGGGAATCTAAATGCGTATGCTTGAGTCATTTTGCCCACTTTTCAAGTAAAAAATTTGGGTAAAGGCACCTAAATGCCTATCCTTGAGGCATTTATCCACTTTTCAACTTAAAAACTGCACAAGGACACCTGCATAGTTCTTGGTCTCTATTGCACATGGCCAAACCATATAAGTCCAATTTCCTTTTCTTTTTTTCTTTTTTTCTTTTTTTAGAGAGAGAGAGAGAGAGAGGGAGAGAGATCACTTTCCAAAATATCACACAATGTATCGATATTATTGGCCGTTATTTTAAAATATTCAAATTATGGAGATATTGGCTTGACTCCTTTACTATAAATACAGTGTATCATTGATACATGCTTAAGAAACTGAAAACCCCTAAAAGAACTAAACCTTTTGGATTTTTCTTTCCTTTTATTTATTTATTTTGGGGAGAGGGGTAGCTCCAAGATTAGAACTAGGCTGGAACTCAAAGGTGAGAAAAAGTTGTTACAATTTGTTCTATTTCTAAACATTTAACATGGATTCTAGTAGAAATCCATGCTTATACATGATTGTCATGGATTTAAGGAGAAATTTCATATTTTGACGGTAAGAGTTGAGGAAATTTAGGAATCATTATTCTCTACACCTAAACCAACCTCTCAAACTCTCCGGTCTACAAAAGTTGGAAGCAACCTGCATAGGCGACTACTATGAAAGATGAAAAAACCAAGAACTTTTTTGTCTTTAAAAATTATGGATCACCAAACTTTGGAACGTCGAGATGTCTCTATCTTGCTTGCATGGGTACCATACTATCTCTTTAGGCCTACCATTAGATTTACTTGATTCACTCCTTACATTTCAATCGTTGGTCCAATCTCCTGGATCCTTGATCATTAACGATGACAACCTCTCATATTGGAGGTTCAGAGTGGACAGGGTCACTTTGATCTCTACAGTAATCCAAAATGTTGTGGCACTTGTTCTTCCAACTTTCAACGTTAGCCTCCATTGACTCCATCTGCAGAGCTCCCATGGCAGGTTTGGGCATCCCTAGAATTGTTGCTCTGATACAAAAATGATATGTGGTTCATGCTCCAAGAGTAGGAACTGGTGTTTGATCCTCATTGAGGGATCTACTTCCTAGTGCACAAGACACTAAATGATGGTTTATGGGAATTAGGGATCATTTGGATGGTGGTAAATGGTTTAAGTTTGTAAATGATTAACTAATAAATCATTTACAAGCTGTAAATGATTTACAACATGTTTGTTTGGCTTTAAGTTGTAAATACTTTACTCGTAAATCATTTATAGTGTTTGGATAGCCTGCAAATGGTTTATATCTTGTAATTGTGTATTCACACCTGAGATAATTTAGAGAAGTAATTCATAAAAAAACACTCAAATGACATATAAGAGTGGATTTTAAAGTGGATCGTTGGGTTAAGCCCATCCCACTAAAGCTTGGGGTTGATCTTCACATAAGACCAAGCAGTAGGTGAGCCATAGAAGTGGGCCCACGAATTCAAATGCTCTTTTATAAGACCGGTAACAAGATATGTTGCTGTTGGCGGAGGGAGGAAGAGAGAGAGAGAGAGAGAGAGTGAGCCAGCCGTTGGAGTTCTCAAATACAATGGAGAAAGGGAGGTGCGTATCTCCCAGCCTTCAAAGAAAGAGCCGTTGGAGTACTCAAATACAATGGAGAGAGGAAGGTGCATATCTCCCGGCCTTTTAAAAAAGAGCCGTTGGAGGCTTCTTGCTGGTAAATCATTTGCTAGCAAATGAAATCCCAGCTTTTTGCTAGCAAATGGAAAGGGGGAAAAGGTAGTAAATCGTTTACAAGTGGTAAATGATTTACAAGGGCATCCAAACGCAAGTTGTAAATGATTTACTAGTAAATAATTTACAACTTGCCTCATTTACCACCATCCAAACGACTCCTTGATCTCTGCTTTATTATTTGATAACCACTGAATATATAGCAAAACGTAAGGTTTATCCAAGGTTTGCACGTCTTAAAGATATAATCTATCCAAGATTTGGATATCCCAAAGATAGCAATAGATACAAAATATCACCCAATCCAGCTGGAATTTGATTTGATTTTATTCCTGATCCTATCAGTCTTCAGTTTCCCTTGAAGTTTTCCAGGATAGAGAAAACCCCCCAGAGGAATCATGAAAGTAATAAATAGTGGGGTTTGTAGTGTTACTTGCATAGGGTTCGAAACCGGTGCGACGGTCGCCTCTGGTCGTTTCAACTCTCTTGCTTTTGTTTTGAATCATTTGTATATGCAGATATGCTGTTTGATAGCAAGAAACAATGCGTAGACGGAGAAGAAGAGACAAAGGCGCGTAAAAAAGTGACATTTACCTTCCTAATCTCTGCAATGACGTAAAATGTAGTCGTTTGAAGATCGATTGAAGATTGTTTGAAGAGGAAGAAGACGAGTATGCCTCTTCCTCGAACGCATTCCAAAATGAAGTGGTAGTGGATCCAGATGTTACCCAGTAAAACCGTAACGGGCACCGTCCATCCCTTTTCCTAGATGATTTTAGGTCATGATTACCAAAATAAAGCAGATCCAAAAATTAGAGGGCCAACGCCGCAGGAAACAGTGGTTCTTGACCATTCAAAACTTATTGTTGGCCATAAATTTTTTGAATAAAGCTGATATTTGTGTGGTCATTTAATTCAGATGTGTATTAAAAGGTTGGATGGAAAATTAAAATTACGGTGGGACCTAAGAAGTTTCTAATGATGCGTGTTCAATGATCACTGTCTCATGTGACGTAGTCCACTTGATATTTGGATCTGTTTTTTTTTCAGACCATGACCTAAAATGAGTTGGAAAAATTGATGGATAACATTCATATAGCACACATACATCAAGGTGGACGACCTGTTAGGGAACACCCGAGTAACACCTAATCCGTTCCCTCAATGAAGGCCCCTTGTGATAAATGCCTCTGCATTCCCGCCATTTAAAAGAGGATCCGGATCCATTTATAAGAGTCCATTTCATTCGCAATTTTGAAACTGCGGTTACTCCGTACATAAAAGACGGCTCACATCTCGATACGGATGGACAAAAAGACAACGTGCTAGCATTGAGAACTTTCGTGCGATCTACCCCGTCCGTAAGTTATGCTGTCGCACCTTCATCTTGGAGCCTAAAGATCAGGACCATCTGGTAGGAAAAGTTTCGGATGAGAATTTTGTGTAGGGCTGGACAACCGTAGCATCTGATGCATCTCAGGATGAAAGAAATAGCATTTCAAAACTCAGGTAAGCCATACCAAGTGAATTTAGAACGTTTAAAGTACAGCTGTATGGGTGGGCCAACCTGATTGTCGAATCAGTCTGATTTTATTTTATTTTTTAATCAAGGCTCAAAAGGGTGTTAATGGACCTGATGGACAAGGTGGGCTCCATCGGCATTAAGTCGTCTCTCGACATTAGTGAAAGTGATTCCAGTAGGAGCATGCAAGTGTTGAGAGTTGCATGGGCATTAGAATGGGCATGGTTTGTAAAGTGAAATGCCCACCACCCTTTATGTGAGAAGACTTTGTGGGGGGCCATCATTATGAATGCGCTTCATCCACACTGGGGCATGAGACAAAAGTTAAAGTACATCCAAATTTCAATTGGATTGCCATAGGAAATAGCGGGAATTGAACAGTTATCATTGAAATCTTACTTATGGCCACAAAAAATTTGTATCAGGCTGATATTTGTGTTTTTCATTCATCCATGTTTGTGTGACCTTGTGAACGGATTGGATAATAAATAAACATCAACGTGGGCCCTAAAAAGGTTCCAAGGTGGACGTCATTATCCCTACCAGTGTTTGTCGTGTGGCCCAATTGAGCTTTGGATATGATTCAATTTTGGGGCAATACCCTAAAATGTGTTGAAAGGGTAAATGAATGATGTGGATAACGCACATACCTGGCATTGGGTCCCATTGAGTCCTCACACAAAGGTAGAGGGAGGTGAGCTCCTCGCTGCACAATATGCCTCCCATTAAAACAGGTATAAGATACCTTCCTAACATGTATAAGATACTCTCCTAAACATCTAATTACCAAATAAATATTAGGAGTTGAGTTTAAGCCTCTAACCATATCCACCAGACTCCCTAATTGTCCAACTCTTGTTGAACAACTATGATTGTTAAATAACTTGAGGCGTGTGAAGCCATCCGCCGCCACCACCATTTAAATGATAAGGTAAACAGAAAGGGTCGAAGGAGCGGGACATGGACAGGGTATTACCGCCACCGTCACTGACAAGGAATGAAGAGGGGCTCTGAGTGCCACAATAATGTATGGTTTTTATCCACACCTGTTCGTTTATTTTATCATGTCGTTTTAGGGTACAAGCCCAAAAATGAGGTAGTTCCTAAGGCTTAAGTAGACTATACCACGAGGATTAAACATTTACTATTGAAAACCATTTTAGGGCCATGGAAGTTTTGGATCAAGCTAAGAATTGTTTTTTTTCCCTTTTATTCAATTGTACGTGAGTTTATGAATAAGTTGGATGGCAATTAATCATCACAGTTGGCCCTATGAATATTTCAACGACCATAGGTGTCACTATCACCATTGCTACCTATGGTGTGGTCCAGATGAGCTTTGGATCTCCTTTATTTTTTATCTTGTACCTTGGGGGCTTGTTTGGATTTCCACTTATCGTGGTAATGTATTGCAAATAAGTAATTATGACTTACCCATTATATGGACAGTGGTTGTCAATGTATTTTGACCAAATATTGTTAAGTGAGTGGGTGACATCTCCTACAATATGTGGTTTTTAATGAAGATTCATTGTAAAAGGAGATGGATCTGTTGAGTTCAAAGTCATGAGAGATAATTGAATTGAAATCTTAAAACGATGTTCAAAATTAACTAATGAATTTAGATGTTCAAAAAGTTGATAATATCGTCAAAGATGGAACTGATGAAAAATATGTAGGTAAGGTATCGGATAGAGCTGGGCAAAATGGACCCGATTCGGTGGATCCAACCCGATAAGACCCGATCAGAACCGAACCGACGGTCTGGATCGGTGTGGATCGGGTAGCCTCATCCAAATCCGAATCTTTTTAGGTCGAGTTCGGATTGGCCCTGATCTAACCCGACCTGACCCGAAAACCCGATCCGAATGGATCCGAACCGATCCATCCTACCCGATCTAGAGTAGTTCTTATTAATCATCTTACTTTTTCCTATGGTATGGTCTGCTTGAGATTTAGATATGCATCAATTTTGAGTTCAACTATTAAAATGATCTGCAAAAACGAATAGACGGCGTGGATAAATCACATGCATTCAAGGTGGGCCCCAACAAAGTTTAGGGTGTACATAATAAATGGATTTGCTGGTGTACCGAACACAGCTTTCAACTATGTAGCTGGCTCTATGGGCTAGCTGTAGGTACGTGCCGTGCCAAGACGAGCACTGACGCTCCTCGAGCCCCGAGTTGTACGAACGGTTCAAAGGATATCAAAGTTACATGGGCCCCACAGTTATGTATTTATTATATCTACACCGTTCATATATTTTTAGAGACCATTATAGAGTATTGTCCAAAAAATGAATAATATCCAAATATCATCTGGACCACATCACAAATAGTAGCAGATAATGATTTTCACTGTTAAACAATTTGTGTGGTCCACAGGATAGTTAGATTTGTCTTATTTTTAGTCTCAAGCCTTAAGACTAGCTCGCCAAATGAATGGACAGTTTAGATATAACACATACCCCACTATCAGACCCATAAAACTTGTTAACCTCAGTACAGCAAGTCATGTGAAAAAAAAAGTCACTGCAGTGAATGTCAACATAAGTACGACCAGAGAAACCGTCACTTCTTTCATAGTCATGGGGGGCCCACCTTGATATATATGTTTTATCTAAGCCGTTTATCCATTTTTGACGTATCATTTTAGGCACTGAACACAAAAATACGATATATTGACGACTAAAGTGGAACGATCCGATATCGTACCCAACTCGATTCGACTCAGTTTCCTTTAAACCGAGTCGGACTCGGTTTGGGTCAAGTCAATCAAAGATCGGATCGGTCCGAGTCAGGTGACCCAAACTCGGTCTCGGATTAGATCGAGTTCAGGTCAGGCTAGTGGAATTTTAGATCGGACCAGTATAGGCCAAATCCGATCCAACCCGGACTGTTGCCCAACTCTAATATCAGATGTTGAAACTCGAAATGATTAAGGCCGACCAATAAAGAGGTACAAAATCTTCTGTTTGGCTCAAGAATTATGTTAAGCTTACGCTTGTATGACAGGATAGTGCAAGCCTTATTCATACCGAGATGCATGTGAATTTGTGGATAGTAGCCAGTGGAGAATGTCCATGGAAGGGGAAATGAAAGCCCAGTATAATAACAAGACTGAATAATTTGTTGAACTACCCAAAAAGTATAAGGCTATTGGTTGCAGATGGATTTACAAGTAAAAAATGATATTGACGTGAATATTTAAAAATACATATCCAAATTAAAAGAACATGCTAAAAAAATTAGGCATTGACTTTAATAAAAAAAAATTCTCTAAAGTTATTCGTTTAAGCATTATTCTTATTGCGTTGAGTATAGCAGTGATGCTTGACTTTGAGCTAGAGCAATTAGATGCAAAAAATATTTTTCCATGGGGAATATGGATAAATGAAACTATAACTTAACCCGAAAGCTCTATCGGAAAAAACAATGAGAATCTAATTTGTTGGTTGAACAAATCATTGTACGATTTAAAGTAAGCATCAAGGTGCGGTACAAGCAGTTTCATTGTTTCATCGTGAGCTTAGAATTTCATATATGTGACGCAAACCACTGTGGTTATGTTCATAGCTATGGTAATTGTGACTTTACTATATTGTTATTGTATGTAGATGACATACTAATTGCAGGTACTAGTAAAAATATTATTGCAACATTAAAAGCTTGTTTAGATTGGATTTTAATATGAATGATCTTAGTGTCATTGATCAAATTCTTGGGATGACCATACTTAGAGACGCGAATAACATAAAACTCTTGATAACCCATAATAGCCATGTTGAAAGAGTTTTGCGTCTCTTCAACATGCATAATTATAACCCAGTCAATACTTAATTCTATATTACTTGTAAGTTGTCTTCATATCAGTGTCGTGTAATAAAAGTGGAGAAGTGAGATATGTCTTAGAAACCATATTTATCGGTGGTGAAATATGCAAGTAGTCGAACCATTATACATGCTTATATTCGAAATTGTTATTTATGCATTTTTTTTTAATACTTGTCAGCTTAATTCGTTGAATTATATTAATGTATAATTAAATGTATGCTAAGAGTTGAATAGTTTGCACATCTCACATGCAAGATTACTATCTTCTTATAAACTAGTTGTTTATTATCGCAAGATCAAATGTATGCTAGGAGTGAAATATGCAAGTAGTCGAACCACTGTACATACTTATATTTGGGTTTGATATTTATGTAAATTTTAATTTATGCTTATGAGCTCAATTCATTAAATTATGTTAATGTATAATTAAATGTATGCTATGAGTTGAATAGTTTGTACATCTCTTATGTAATATTACTATATTCTCATAAACTAGTTGTTTATTATTGCATATTTTGTAGTCTATGTGATTGAACCCACTTGACTTGAAAGCCTAAGTATTATTTACTTTATTAGTTTGAATTTATAAATTGTTTTAATTAAGTAATAAATTTTAAGTGGTACTATTCGCCCCCTTATAAGACTTAGTTGTAACCTTAAGCTCTACCAAACTTTTAAGCATAGCGTGTGGTGTCGCAATAGACTATACATACAATTTCAATTTGCTCCATACAGGTGTGAGTTCGACTCGCCTCGTCAGTATTACCCAATATATGTGATTGCAAGTGATTGTGTGTATCTGTAGGGAATGGTATCGCTTCAAAAGGGGCAGGGACGCCACGTGCCATAAAAAATAAATAATAATAATAATAATAAGATCTACAATGGGTTATGTTTTTTCTTTTGCTAACGGCGCAGTTTGTTGGATGTCAATATTATAGTCAGTATTGACCTTATTTATTATAAAAGAATAGTACATGTTAGCTACATAAGCATGCAAAGAAGCTATTTGTGTAAGACTCATATTCTGGACCGTACTATTCCATAGGCTTCCACGATCTTTCCGGTCGAATTCCGGCAACCTTCGACCCTTAATCGGCATTTATACGCGACCCTGATTCACACACCGTCAACCCGAGTCGACTCAACCCAAGACTTGTACCTTAGTGACTGCGCCGTCGCCGCGGTTCCGATGTTGTGACTCACTCGCCGATCCGATACTCTGGCCAGGAGATGTGGGCCAGCGTTCGGTGCAAGGAAAACATCGCGCGTGCGAATTCAGAGAGAATCTCTACGACTTGTCACATTCATCAATCAATCAATCCCATAAAGGGTCAAGTACACTATCACCTCATACCCTTCACCAAGCAACCCCTAAAGTCAAAAGGGTTCTTAAACACTCATACTTTTCTTACACCATCTACCACAAAAGTTAAAAAGTCTCTTACACATTCATCACCACCACATCCATCACCCATCTCTCTCTCCCTTTACAACCCTCTCTTTCATTTCTCAAACACACTTTCCAAGCAACCCAAAAATTCCATACGACCAAGCCTCTCCAAGCTCTCCCAAGCAACAAATGTGGCCCACTTTCCCACCCTCTCATCTCTCATCTCAACCATCAAAACCCCATCTCCTCCGTTGGGATCGAAGCTAAGGAGTAAAGGAAGCCAAGGGAGCAAGAAGAAGACGGTGGGTGATTTTGGATTTTTGTTTTTTATTCATTGGTTTGATTAAAGGGTCCATATAAGTGGGACCCACCTTGATGTACGCCTTGTAACAAGAGGGCCCATAGTGGTGGGGCCCCTCCGTCATCGCTGATCTCTCTTTCTCTCTTTCTCTATGATGAATGGCCCACCTATGACTCGTGTATTTATCCATGCCAACCAACTAGAGGACCACCTTAATCCCGATTCGGGGTCCGCATGACCGGACGGTCACACATGCCCGGATGAAGGGAAAAATAAATATCAGCTGGATCCAAATCTAGTGGCCCACTACGTGGGACCACCTTGATGCATGAACAGCACCGTCCAGCTTGCTGGACGCTAGACAGATATTATATATATATAAATATATGTATATATTACAATATTATATTATATTATTATTATATAATATAATATAATATTATATTATATATAGGGAAAAAGTACAATGCGCTCGAGCCGATGATAAGCTCCCATGAGGTCGAGCTGTGTGGGCCCCACCATGATGTGTTTCGACCATTGACACCATGCATTTGATGGGTAATCTTTAAATTATGGGATATCCCAAAAATCAGCCGTATACGGAACTCAGGTGGGCCATACCATCTAAAATTATGTGAAGACACCGTTAAAACATATAAAAGCACTTGGTGGGGCCCACCTGAGTTTTGCATGCGCCTAAAACTTGGTCTGAACCCTCATTCAAGTGGGACACACATAATGGATGGGCTGGATTTGCAAACTACATCTCAGTGGGCCCTCAAAAATGGTTATGAATGTTTTAATGGTGCACGGCCCCTCCCCACTTCTGTATGTGGTGTGGCCTACACAAGTCACAGATTGACTTGATTTTTGAGACCTAGGCCCATGATGGAATGGTGCATCTGACTGATGGGGTAGATGTTCGAAACACATCACGGTGGAGCCCACACAGCTCGACCTCATGGGGCATTAAAATCAGCTGGAGCGCATTGTACCTTTTCCACATATGTATATATATATATATATACGCTGTACGTGTGGGCCCATGTGGACCTACCTGTTTGAAAACAGGTGGGATGGTGTACAGCAGCTGAATAGCTGCTGTATGAACGTCACCCAGTAAACGTGAGACCCACCATGGGAATCGGTTTGGCTGGCGTGCATCCTAGCTGGCGTCACCAAGTTATGTGGGACCCACTTGTGTGGATTTCACCCACACCGTCCATCTGTTTTCTCATCAAACGGACCGTCAAATGGACGGTAGCCAGCATGCAGCTGGCGGCTGCAGCGTCAGCGGGCCAGGTGGGCCTTGGCCATGAGCTGTGGCTTACATCCACACCGTTCATATTGCACTAGGCCTCCCACGGTTGCACGTGTGGATCCTCACCATCCATGGCCTAGACGGTGGGCCACATTGATGAATGTATTTCATCCAGTGTCCATTTGTTCGGACGTTGGTTGCAGTTAAAATAATAATAAATAAGTATACATATATATATATAGAGAGAGTCCCGGTCTCCTGCGCACTGTACCGCATGAGATATTTTACGCACCAACCAACACAAGTAAAAAGGATGGGCTGAGATTAGGCCCCACCATGATGCGTTCATGAAATCCACCCCAATCATTAAGTCTGTGATAGAAATTTAGTAGTATATCTTAAAAATTAGGTAGATTCGTGATTCATATCAGTCACACCAAGTGAAACCGTTTGAATAGTTGGCATTCCGTACACTGTTTTTGCTCATGTGGCCCACCAACATTATAAATGTGGCCGATATTTTATACTTATGACTAAATTATTATCACACACATTATGGATGGAGCGGATTCAAATAAACATCAAGGTGGGCCAACCCCTAGCCGACTCAGTAGTGGTTGGGATGAGTCAGAGACGTGGATTGCATGCCGACCTTGTCAGTAACTAACAACCTTGCTAGTTGTTGGTGCTAGTGGGCCAAACGATGATGTATATATTTAATCCAAGCTGTCCATCCATTTTTCTAGCTCAATTTATGGTATGATCCCAAAAATGCATAAGATCCGAATTTAAAGTGGACCGCATCACATGAAAATAGTGGTGATTAAACGGATTAAACGCCCATCATTAAAAAATTTTAGGTATAGTTTATCTGCCATCCAACCTATTGATTAGGTCATAAAGACTTGGATGAAGTAAAAACACAAATATTAGCTTGACCCAAAGCTTACTTTAGCCCAAAGAATTTTCAATGGTTGGCTTTCCAGCAATCTTTCTTGTGGCATGGTCCACTTGATATTTGGATCTAACTCATTTTTTTGGAACATGCCATACATCAGCTGGAAAAAATATATGGACGGCTTGGATTAAATACATACATCACTGTTGGGCCAACTAGCACCAACCAGTTGTTGGGTGGCGATCACGACTAACAACCTAGGACAACATCCCTGGGTCAAATGGAGGTGGGCCCACCTTGACATGTATGTAAAATCCACTCCAACCATAATGGGTCAATATGCTAATTTAGGGGTATTGATCCAACATTAGCCACATCTATAATTCTAGTGGGCCACATGAGTGGAAACCGTGTAAGGAACACCCACTATCAAAATCACTTCACTTGGTGTGATCAACATAAATTAGGTATCGGGTCTAATGTTTGGTCTCCATGAATTAACCTCTACGATGCAATTAATGGATGGAATGGATTGGTGAGCCCTGTAAAAATTCAAAGGTAGGCTTTTTCTCTCTTACTGTTTTCTATTTTGTGGCCTAGTAAATCACAAATCAGCCATATTGTTTTAACCCTACGGTTCAATTGATATCATGGACTGATTTGTCGGAATGGATTACAGAAAAACATTATTGTGAGGCTCACAACACACTTGTTTAAGTTGGCATGACCGGTGGTAATTTGAGTTCTCCTGCGGTACAGTGCGCAGGAGACCATTACTCTCTCTCTCTATATATATATATATAAAATATTATAAATAAAATATGTTATATCTTGTGGGCAACACCACGTGGACCCACAAGCGCCCCATCTACTCCGTCCGTCCCTAGCCTTGGGCCAGGGACTGTGGTTGTCAGAATCTGGGGTGGGCCACACCACGTGGACCTCACCTGGATGTATGTGTTACATCCAAACCGTCCATCCAATTGCGAGCTTGATTTAAGGCTTGAGCCCAAAAAAATATGACACAAATCTAAAATCAAGTGGACCACACTGCAGGGAACTGTGGGATCTACGTCCACCATAGAAACCCTTGGGTTGTAGAAGTTTTGGATTAATATGATATTTATTTTCCCTCTATATCTAAGCCTTTGTAACCTGATGAACAGACTGGATGGGAAATAATATTATGGTGGGGCCCACTGGAATTCAACGGTGGAAATATTTATTACCACTGCCACTTGTGGTATGGTCCAGATGATCCTTGGGATGTGATTCATTTTGTGATAATGCTCTAAAATAATCTCTAGCTGTAGATGATGGTGTGGTTGGTGTGGGCCCATTCAACTCGACCCATTAGGTTCAGCCCATCGATTTGGCCCATTTGAGTTGGCCCATTTGAGCGGCCCACCGATTCAGCCCATTCAACTCAGCCTATTTGGTTCGGCCCATCGATTCGGCCCATTTGAGTCGACCCATTTGATCGGCCCATTTGATTCGGCCTATTCGATCGGCCCGATGCGATGTATGCGAGGCCCATGAGCAAGGACCAATGTGATGTATGTGTGGCCGTTGCATCGTGTATGAATTCCTTATGTAGGCCACTCCTTGGGAGCAATGTCGGTTAGATGTCCACATTGATGGGCAATAATAGTTATATGTCCTCATTTTGACCTTCCCTTAGGCCTTGTTAGGCTCATTCTCTGCGTGGGTTAACCCAAATAAGTGGACCCCATTCGCCGTATGTAATTGATCGATTTCGATTGATGTGTGTTCACTCCCCAAGTATAGGGTTGTGATGTAGTAATAAACTCGGTAAGACCGAGGTCGAATCCACAGGGACTGATACTTGTACGCTTTCTAAAAATAACCAGATCTAGAACTAGGGTAAGATGAAATCTAAACCAATTATGATTTGAGGAATAATGGTGAAATAATTAATCTAAAACTTAGGAGAAATTCAGAGAAAAGACACTAGGGATTCAGAGGATCCACTTGTAGAGATCAGGGAGATCTTATGCCTGGATTAAAAATCAGGAAAATTAACTGAACTGTCGTTGATATAGTTTTCAAGAGATGAAAGGTATATGAATTAGAATGGATTCCATCACCAAACCATGCCCAGGAGACAAAGCAAACAACAGAATTAAACTAATTACCAACCAATCAACATGCCATGAAGGTTAGGAAGAGTACCGACATCCAACCATGCCCAGGAGACGATGGTGAACAACAGGGCTTCCTGACGTCATAAACATAAAGAGGAAACAGAAATACTCAAAGCCATCGCAGACCTATTGTAATTTCAGTCACAACAGACCATTAAAAACTAAAAGCATTCCATATAAACGACTAGAATAAAGCAAGTTCATAATTCAAGGTCAAATCAAAAGCATAAAATAACTCCCATCTTGCTACAAGCTTCACCCCTTAGCCCTAGCTAAGGGGTTTAGCCTAACATGGATGAACTAAACTCCAGATGATCATAGAAGAAGAGAAAAAGAAAAGAAATAAAAACAAAAATAAAAATTCCCTAGGCTCTTCCTCTCTTTGTCTGTTCACGTCCTCCTCTCCCTTTTTTCCCTCCCCTTTTTTAAAGCTCTCTTTCTCTCTCATCTTATAGGCAGCAAGGAAGGTGGTCGGTTGGTTGCTGACGTGCGTAGTAGCAGAGCATAAAACCGGTGCGAGAGATTTACGCACTCCTGCGTTACGAACCATCTGGCGTTCCCACAATCATCACATAACTGATCTTGTTGTGGGATCTGAGCCATTCAGGCTCCTTGGCGATGGACGGCCGTCCCTTGGGAAGGTTTTGGACGGTCCAATTGAACGGTCCGATCACCTCCATGATCGTGCAACGGACAAAAGTCCAGCTTTCTCTCGGACGCGCGTAGCTTTTACGCAAGAGCTGCGCTGATGCTCGGTGGGACCCACTTTCTATGATCAATAAGAAATCCACACCATCCATCAGTTCCGTAGTCAAATTTCGGACTGGGATTGAACTTTTTTACTGGCCGTTGATGCGGCCCACCTAGTGGATTATGCAGAGATCGTCCCGTCGTCCAACGAGGTGGAGTGCGATCCTTGCCATGCCACGGAACGATCTCACCTTGGTCTTGGTTCTGACCGTCGTCTCGTTTGAATGGACGGTCCGGATCATACATATGGGATCTTTTTGATGGCCCACCAATCGTCCAGCGATCGGGCGTGCGCGAGGGAGAACAGAGTATCCCCGTCTCTATTTAGGAAAGTCGACTGGTGCGGTATCTTTGAAATCCACTGCGTCCATTCGTTTCTCCTCAAAAAACTGTTTTGAGATGGTCGGTTTATAATTGGATTGAGTGTGGCCCATTGCATTGTAAACCGACCGTCTGTTAGATGTAGTGGTGTTGTTTCCATGCATCCACTTGCTTGAGTCTGAAACACCGCCATTTGTACGGTCGGTTTTCCCTCCTGGGACGACTGGACGGTCCAGATTACTGATTTATATGAAGGGTGGGACCCACTGCACAAAAATGCATCGGCAGCGACCTTCCACTGGCGTTCTTCACGCGTAGAGGAGAGAAAGGTCGGGTCAGCGTGCGCTGACCCGATTCCCGACTTCCGGTGCACGTCCAGTGCACGTATGCACAGTGCACACGCGTCCCTTGCGTAGGTCCCATGGTGATCTTCTTGAGAAATCCACTCCGTCCATCCATTTTATCATATCAATTTAGATGTTGAGGTCAAAAGTGAAGCAGATCCAGATATCAGGTGGGCCCCACTTCACCATTTTATAGGCTGAGTTGTCCGTTAGGTCACTTCTGTAAGGGTCCAATGGCTGATTTTTGACGTGTACGGCTAATTTATGGCCCTTAAGACATGTATGAAGTCTCGACCTGAACGGATGGTGGAAATCCTGTGTATCATGCATGCCAGATCCAATTCCGGGCCTCTTCATCGTGAGTGGCTGGAATTTCTCTGATCTCTGGCGTGTAAATCCCTGATCTTGGTCCCATAGAGTCCGTCCCTTAACTTGGCATCATCAGAACGTTAAATTCAGGCTTTAAGCATCATTTTCCCCGCTTGTAAATACATCCTGCATCACAAACACGATTAAATCGGCCTGTTTAAACAATATCATGCTCTTAAATCCAGGTAATAAATAGGGTCTAATATGCAATATTTGACCCTCAACAATGTGACCGATTTGTTGATTCTGATTATCGATCGATCCCAATTGTCGTGGCCAATTCTCATAACGATTTGCCGATTCCGATTTGTCGTGGCCGATTGTCGATTCCGATTGACGTGACCGATTTGCCGATTCCGATTATCGTGGCCGATTGCCGATTTTGATTGACGTGACCGATTTGCCGATTCTGATTATTGACCGATTCCGATTGTCGTAGCCGATTGCTGATTAGTGATCGAGGTCGTTTATCATGACCGATTGCCAATTCTGATTGACGTGACTGATTTGCCGATTCCGATTCTGATTTGTCAAGGCCAATTGTATAAGCCAATTTCGATTGTCGAGGTCGAGTATCGAGGCCGATTCCGATTGTTGGGGCCAACCTCGATTGTCGAGGCCGATTTCAATTGGCAGGGCCGATTGTCGTGACCTATATGATGTACGTGCGACCTGTAATTGAGGCCCATTGTGACACGTATTAGGCCCATGATACATGACCCATTTGATGTATTCAAGACCCATGTGTAGGGCCCACATGTCATGTATTTGAGGCCCATGGGCAAGGCCCATTGTAATGTATTCATGGCCCATGGGTAAGGCTCATTATGATGTATTCATGGCCTATGGGCAAGGCCCATTGTGATATGTATTAGGCCCATGAGCAGGTCCACGTGTTGTGTATATGTAGCCCTTGAGTAAGGCCCATCATGTTGTATATTAGGCCTTTGTGTGAGGCCGTGAGCCCATTATATGTTTGGCTCTATGTGGTCATTCCTTGAGGGCAATGTTGATTAAATGACCACATTGTCGAGGCCGATTGTTGATGCCGGTTATTGATACTGATTATGAGTATGTGACAACATAGCATCATAATACATGCCCATACGCATCATCTGCATGTTTGTTATAAGATGTGATTGACCATTGCACATGCCATAGGGCAGGTTGTTCATAAGGCTCCCTGGTAGGTGGAGTTGTCCCACATGAGAGCATGACATGCACAAGATTGATGCATGATTGGACTGTGTGACTCATGCATCTCGCATTTGTGTGACATGACCACTATATGCCCTAGCGACATCAAGGCCGTAGCCTCCACAGGTATTTCGTGGATGGCTAGACGGGACACCGGAAATCTGTTCTACATGGGGTGCTATAGATATTCTTGGGTGAAAGTCGCAAAACTCTCTTAGTTCCAGAGGTTGCTCCAACGTCTAGACCGAGTGGATGCAAAAGCGCACGAGGGTCGTATACCGTTAGGCCACGTCTCCCACTGTGTCATGGTCAACTAGAATGGGGTACGGCCTTACCTACCCGAGAGGAGGGGGTAATGTTGGGTTGAGTCTGACCAGCTCGAGGAATGAGTCCGCTATCGATGAGATGAGCCCGATATTGGAAGGCGGATAGTGAGGTCTCTTCCACTCACCTTATCGCGCGCAACGGGTCGATAATCTGGTTTGGAGTGTAATAGACCCCGGTAATTTTCCAGAGAGGAACCGTATTGATATGTGGACTTATTGAGTAGGAGTGTATGCTCATGCATTTGTTTAGTTCACTATCCACTCAGGCTGGTGGTGCGCAACTAATCGTTGTGTACCTTCACATGACCAAGATTTTGTTTGGGTGCGCGACTTACCTGAGATCATGAGTTTACCACATTGAGTCCGACTATCCAAATTTAGGTATGGGACTGGTTTGGATTTAAGTCCCTTGTGATGGACCCCATAGTCTGCGATACTATGTACTATCATCCCGACTTCACTCCAACTTGGTCATTTCATTCGCACCGCATATCACATTGCATCCGTAGTACTTAGCATTTTGGGTTGCCATGTTTATGTATTGATGTGGCCGTTAGTACTCATGCCTTGCATCGCATAGCCTTGGCACGGCTGATGGCACTCATAGACTTATCAGTGTATTTTCGCTTATTTCAATATTGTATGATTTATGACATTTTATCCTCATCATCTAATATTTGGCTCGCTCTGACACCTCATTTGCCTAGCTGATTTGCATTGTGTACCCTGATATTGTATGACTCATGGATTTGTCAGTACTTCCGCTTACTCTGATTATTCTGATATTGCTTACTTGACACTTACTTTGTGCACACACTTTCACTGCCGACTAAGCTTTCTATAAGCTTATGCACAATAGATACGTGCAGGTGGCGTTAAGTTGCAGCAGTATTGAGCTTGGAGCGTGAAGTGGACTTATGGAGTTTTGATTTTTCGACATGTATTTCTCTTTCAGCACTGTATTCAATTGTTTATATTAGCAGATATGTGATGATGATATTGCCTTTATGATTTGGGTAAACTTGTGGTTATGCTTATTACGAGTTAAACGTACATTGGAAATTCCTCCTTGTAGGATCCAAGGATCGGAATTCGGCGTAGGGACGTTGGGAGCTAAGAATGGGGTACTATGGAGGCTGTTGGCGCCGGATTTAGCGATCGAAAATTTTGTGAGCCCGGTTTTCGAGTTCGGAGCGTGACAAATTGGTTGTAAATGTTGTTAGAATAATTGAAATTTAAGTAGAAAGTGGTGGTGATTCGCTATGATAGTCAAAGCGCATTATACTTGGCGAAGAATCCAGTATTTCATGCTCGAACCAAGCACATCGATTCAGTATTACTTTTTCTATGATATGATGGAAGACGATCAAATTTCATTACAAAATATTCACACCGACAATAATGTAATAGACATGCTGGTGAAGCTTATTGCAAGGAGAGGTTTGTTTGGTGCAAGATTTTTCTTACACTTGTTGTTACTTAGTGTTTGGTGATGTTTGGGCAATTGTTATCGGGAAGTATTTTTCGCATTAACAAAGAATCTAGTCTTCAAGTGGAAGAATGTTATTACAATAGATAACGTCTCATACAAAAAGATGTCTCCCACCCCCATTACACAAGTATCTTTCTCATATTTACATTAGTACATATGTGCAATACGCCAAAGACTATTTCTCCTAGTACTTTGGCATGTGCTCATGTAGTCTATAAAAGGAGGGTCATAGTTAGAAAGATGTATTTTGAATTTATTGAATTTGTCTTATATGGCATTCCTTACTGTGAGAATTCTTGTATTGATGGGAGAGACACAAGCCATGTATTTCTGTTTCTCTTATTTATAGTGCGGAAAAAAGCCATGTATTACTGCTCTATGAAATGAGCATATTGTCAAAACACAAATCTTTAATTTTTGTCTCTTGTTTTGGTTTGGCTATTTTGACTTTGTATTTATTTTTAGAATTTTCTATTTAGCCACATCTGCATTGATCATGTGCAAACATTTTTTTAGCAACAAATAAGGCATGTGCTTGAGTAAAGATTTAAATTGCAAAACTTATTACCGATTTGATTAAATGCATTTGGTAAAGAGAGGTAATCAACATGTGAGGCCTACATCAATAGATGGATAGCTTGTATAACACAAGGTGGGCTCTTGAAGTAAAATGGATGAAATTTTCAGTATTTGCTATGACGTGAGCTAATCCAAATATGCCCTGAGATGATATGAAAAATGGATGTACGTTATGAATAAAACCCATAAATCATGGTGGCACCTCGCAGCCTATGTACATGCCTAGCTCCGGATGGTCGACTGAGCTGGGCATGAACCGACTCGACTCGTCCAACTCGTTCAGACCCAGGCTTTGCCTACTCCGAACTCAAACCAAGTCGAGTTTGAGTTATCCAGTAACTTGACCCGACTCGACCCGAAATTTGATTCGATCAGACACGACTCGATCTAAAACCAACTCGACTCGAATTTGAGTACATACATAATAAAAAAACCCTAGTTTTTAAGTATCTCTAACCCTATTCACCGCACCCGACCCCACCTTGACCCGATCCCAAGCTCTTTCTTCCTCCCTCATCCTTCTCTTCAAGCCCGACAACCACCCACCACCATCATCACACTCCCCCCTTCTCTCTCTCTCTCTCTCTCTCTCTCTCTCTCTCTCACCCTCCTCCTCTTCCACCAACCACCATCACCGGATTCACCACTGTTCTCCTCTCTCTCCTCTCCACTCCCTCTCACTCTCATCTCTCGATTTGAATCGGTGCCAAATCGAGCCGACTCAGTACTTTTTACCGGGTCGGACTCGATCTGGATTAGTCCAAGCCAGACCTAGATTTACATCGGTTCATGCATCCTAGACTCGGTACCAAGTCGAGTTGAGTTCGGGTCGGGCCTATTTAAAAAACCTGACCAAGTTGGGTCAGCCCAAACTCGGTCCGACTCGACTGATGCCCAGCTCTAAATTGGCCTTGCATAGGTTTTACCCGGTTAACAACATAGTGAGTGTTAACCTTACCACATGGCCCGCCTTGATGATATGCTGTATATCCATTCCGTCCATTCGTTTTTCCGGTCCATTTTAGGACTCGTTTCCAAAAAACAAACACATCCAAATCTTAAGTTAACCACACTACAAGAATGATGATTGAATGCTCACCGTTGAAAACTTTCCAAGCCCCACTATAAGCACATCTGTAATGTTTGTTTATCATCCAATTCGTTAATAAGGTCAACCAGAACTGGACGAAGGTAAAATATAAATATTAGACTGATACAAACTTTAGTGGCCTAAAAGAAAGCTTTTAATTGTCATTTATCACTTTTTCCAGTGGTGTGGTCCACCAGAGATTTGGATAATAATAGGTTTTGGATTAACTTCAGCTGGAAAAAATGGATGGGTTGCGTGGATACGAAATAAATTAATCAAGGTCGGCCCCAAACGGTAGGGGTAACGCCCAGTTAGCTGTTACACGGGTGAACAGCTAATCCGCTACCGGGACGGCCGTGGTAATACCCAATCCGCGTCGGAATGAGCGATGCATCCTAAAAAGACGGGAGAGTGTCCGTCATTGCTAATCGCGCCTGTGTCTGTGTGAATCTTCGACTGTCCGCATCCATACATCTACCGTCAAAGCACTGCGTCGACGGTGGTGAATAAGTGGGACCGCCGAGTTTGAAACCGGGAAAAAGGAGAAGATGCAGAGCCTGTGGAAGCTGACCATCTTCCTCTGCTGCGTATGGACCATCAGCCTCCTCTACGGTGAGATGATTGCCTTTTGGATCCCGCTCTGGTCATGCTCTTGGCCTAATCCCTCTTCGGTAATTCAACTCTCTCTCTCTCTCTCTCTCTCTCTCTCTATATATATATATATATATATATATATATATATATATATATATATATATATATATATATATATATATCGTTTCAAATGCCCCTTCTTTTCCATCCAAATCATACATTTTTCTTCTGCTGATAATATCACATTCCATTTACATTAGTTGTTTTCCAGTGGAATGGCTTACTTGATTATGGATCTTTTCTCCCATGATGGTCTATTTCAATTCTTCTTATTTTAGATTCAGTGGGTATTTATACGCCAATAACAACTCTTTGTTTGCTTGTGCAGACGAGCGGTGGCGAACTAAATCCTGGCAATCGAGGGAAGGTTGCTGTTCTTGCTGATCCACAGGTCACGGCCCTTTTCTGCTTCCTTTTTTCTGTTAATGTTTTCAATGTGTTTGTTTGGATGCATCCCTAATCATTGAGTTGAGCATTCATGATTCATCCCTGCTTGAGTTGCAGCACCGGACTTTTCAGTCCGACCATGATATGTAGACAGAACTGTCCACCCTGCTTAAAAAAAATAAAAATAAATTATTATTATTTATAAGTAGCCCCAACTTTATAAAAGAAAGAAAAATAACCAGCAAAAGATGGAAAGAGAGCACAAGCAGGCAGTTCGAATAATGCGGGGTTTTACCTTTTGTAATCCTCTCTTGAGGAGTGAACTAACATGAGTTATATATATATATATATATATATATATATATATATATATATATATATATATATATATATAAAAACTAAGTTCCCAAAATAATCTGTCCTGTTGTTCCTCCCTCATTTTCTGCCTCAATTTAAAAATTCGATGACTGGACCTAAGAGCTAAGGTCATTCCATTTAAGAATTGGGCAGCAACCAGCTGTCCTTTTGACTTTTTTGTTTTTTTTTTTTTTTGGTTCTTTTTCTGGGCACTTGCAAACTGACCCTTTACTGTGGATGACTTGGATGCTTTCAAATTTTTTCATGCTTTGGTATCTATCTTTAGGGAAGAAGAAAGTTTTAAGGCTCTTTCTTTCTCAGCTTATGTCCTGCTGAGTGAAAACGTAAGCTAATCAATCCATCTTCCTCTTGCACCCTTGTGCATGAATCACCTCCTGGCAGTTTCTTTTCTTACCAGCAGAAGCACCTTCTATTCTGCTCAATGTTCCTGGGTAATGTGTAGTTGCCTTCTTTTTGTCCATCACACCTGCCAGCAGGTTCCATGTCTTCTTGCCATTGCCTACAATGTCATTTGTTACATCAATGGTCTCCGTCCTATCTATCGTTTCATGGAGAATCATCCTTCATTGGTTCGAGGGTGATCTTCTTCTTGTCATCTTCTTGTCATGCATGAGGCTATAGGTGTTAGTGAACCAACAATACCAAACATGTCAATCACATCCAGACAACCAACTAGGAGGTGGCAAGCTCTAGTTGGGACAAAATTACACTGCACTGATTCAGTGTAATGTTGCCATGATAAGTAGTCCACCAGACAACAATGGGTCACTAGCAAAGTCTCATCATTTAACCCAACAACCTTGTAAGGTGTGGTTGTTTCTTGATTTTGATCATCAACTGCTCTACCAACCTCTCAGAGAAGAGGTTTATAGTGCTGCCCCTGTCGATAATCACTGAGATGGTTTTTCCTTGGTAATCCATGCATTGAAGATGTTGGTAATTCTCAGCGGTCAAGATTAGCAGCACCAATGACGAAAGCTATTCTCCACCTGATCCTAACTTGTCTGCCTCCTTCTTTGCCTCTTCTTTTGATGCTTCATCCTTGGCTCTCACTTCAAGCATGTTAAGGTTCTTCGACGAGCACGCAGCTGCAAGATGCCCTTTTTCATCCACATTGGTAAAAGAAAGTAACTTCTACAGTCTCTCTTGGATGTCCCTCCTGCTTCATGAGTTGCCTTAGGACCTGGAGTGAGGGTGGTCCTGTAGGTATAACCATTTGCAATCATGGCAGGATGCGCTCTTTGATTGTCAGCATGTAGCATAACAGTGCAAGGGGTGGAGGCACCCCCTTTCGACTTTGTCAAGTCAGTATGCGAGAAACTCGTAGCTATCTTTTTATTTTTGTTCCACTACTGCACTTTCCATGCTATTTGATACGCTTCATCCATACTTTTTTAAACTTGACAATCACCAACTCTCTCTTGATGTCCAATCGCAGTCCATTGCAATAACATGCTACCTGCCGTTTAGCTATCTCCACGAGCTCCTATTCTGCAAAATCACATCAAATTTGTTTCAAGATTCTTTTGTGGAGCATGAAAGAGTACAATGCTGTTTTCTCAGTGATGCTTGGGAGAAATCTTTTTTTTTTTTTGTGTGTGTGTGTGTTTTGTTTTGTTTTGAAGATTAATGGGTAACCTTTATTGAGAAGCTGCTAAGACAAATATCAAAGCAACAAAAAATACATCCCAGGGATAATGCTCCGAACAACAACCAAAAATTACAACCCAAATATAACTAAGATTTCATCAATGACAACATTTTTACTTCCAGATACCCAATCTGAAACATCTCTCTTACATTGCCACACGACATCTTCCCACGGACCTTGCTTGATGAGGAAACATCGACGATTCCATTCCCATCAAATATCCCATAAGATAGCTAGTAAAGCGAGCTGCCATGCCGCTTGCTGCCTTTTAGGAATGGGATTGCCATGCCAAGCCCAAGAGAAGTCCACAAACATTCGAGGCATGACCCATTCGATGCCAAAAGACACCAAAAAGGAAGACCACACGGCTCACAAAAGGGCAATGTATGAAAATGCGACCGACTCTTCTTGGGGGAAGTATTTAATTCCAAAGGACGAGTGGATGCTTGAACCTGTATATTACAAAAGGATTCATGGAAAGTTTGGCATGGAACCTAGAAGTTTCCATTTACTGCACAAACAATCCATATGCCTTTCTATTTAAGTATCAATTTCCTACAATTAAACTCATTTGTATGAAATTTCCTCGCATTTCACTGGTGACCCCTTGTTTTGATTTCATTCCTGCTCTTTATTCTAAAACTAATTCTCATTTGCAACAGCTTATGGACAGGACTTCCCTTGGATTGACTACAAAATCACTTGCTCTAGAGGCCATACAGTTTTATACAGATCTGTACATGAGAAGATCCTTCCATGCATCAGTATTGTCTTTCAAACCTGATTTGGTTCTTTTCTTGGGCGACCATTTTGATGGGGGGCCTTTCTTGTCAGATGAAGAGTAAGGCATGAAAAAGTTGAATTTTACTTTTAGCTATACTCTTTATGCAATAGTCAATTCTTTAAAAAGAATTTGTAAGGGTTTTGTTCCCTGTTATAGATAATTTGGATATTCAGTCTATCTCTATTGCAGCAATGTCCTTTCTATCACGGAGTTCTACATATTAGTCAAAATTTCTCATCTTTTTAGCTCTGGACTCTAGGATTCAAATATGTAAAATATAATTTGTCACTGATAAAGTTTTGACTTTGATTTTTTTTTCTTTTTTCAGATTGTAAATTTCTTTTGCTTTACTCTAGTTTCACAATGACAAAAATTCCCATTCCGTATGTTTCTTTCTTCACTTGCATGGATGATTTTAGTTGTCCAAGAGATATGGAAAATGCACCATCGAATATTATATTTTGCATGTATTCATGTGGATGTGATCAACTGATCATCTTTCAAAAGTCTTTGAAAATTGCTTAGGAAGAGTAGATTTGATTTATTAGTTCTAGAAGCGGGGCTCTCTTTGGGTGTAAGGTGGGCTCTTTCCCATCTTCCTATTCGGGGCTCCCTCTTTGCATTGGAAAGCTGGTGGAGCACCTTTGGGACAAAGTGTGGAAAGATTTGAGAAGAATTTGGCTGGCTGGAAGGGCTGTTGCATGTCTCTTGGTGGGCATATCACCCTCATCAAGGCGGTGCTATCTATCCTACATCTCTACTTTATGTCGCTTTTTAGATGTCTGAAAGCTGTTATTGGCCATCTTGAGAAGCGTAGGTGCAACTTCCTTTGGGGCGACTCGGTGGAAAAAAAATAAATTCATTTCCTTGACTGGGGCGAGGTGTGTAAACCCTTTGATGAGCCAACATCCGTAGCTTGGACCTGATGAATCAAGCCCTCCTGGGCAAGTGGTGGTGGCAGTTCGGGGAGGAAACGAACACTCTTTGGAGACAAGTTGTTCAAAGCAAATATGGTTGCTTAGTGGGGGGATGATGGGCAAGGGAATCTTTAACTATAGAGCGTTGGTGGTTTGGAAAGGCATCTCTAGCTTGAAGGCTAAAGTCAAGGAAGGTCTCACTGTCTCTTTGGGGAATGGGGAGAGGATTTAGTTTTGGGAAGATATGTGGAGGGGTGATTTGCTTCTTCACATCACCTTTCTGCGTATTTCTAGCCTTGCTTTGGATCGTAGAATCATGGTTAATAGATGCTACAATTTTAGAGGTGGTTTGGTTGTTTGGACCCCACCTTGTCGTCGTATCCTTCATGATGACGAGATCATGAGTACTCTGCCTTATTAGATTTCTTGTATTTGTCCACTCCTTTGGTGGATGAGAACGATAGCGCCGTTTGGAGCAAAGATAAGTTAGGCAAATTCTCGGTTAGATTCTTATACTATTTGCTTCTTGTTAGTGGCGAGAAGAAAGGTCCCATGACTCATTTGTGACATTATGGTGCAACCCCCCAAGGTCGGGGCTTTTTCTTGGAAGAAAGAGAGTATTGACGATCGATAACCTTCAAAAGCGTTCCATGGTTATCCCAAACATGTCCTATGTGCAAAGCCGATGCCAAGACGGTGAACCATCTTTTCATTCATTGCCCCTTTGCCAGCTTCATATGGGCGTCTATTCTCAATAAGTTTCATATGGTTTGGACCATGCTTTTCGATGTGGGAGAGATCCTAATGGCTTGACATGATGTTGCTCTCCATAAAAAGTCTCAAGTCGTGTGGAGGCTTAGTCTTCTCGCTTGCATGTGGTTGATTTGACGTGAGCGGAATGATATATGCTTTCGTAATGTAAGGGGGTGGAGTGGGTCGCTTCTAACGTGTTGCTCTCTACCATTGAGTGGGCAGTGAGCAAGGGTTGGATGGGGCAGTTGTAACCTTTCCTCCATTTTGTTTTCCGTTTGTCTGTTTTCTTGTTTTCTTTCTTTGTTTATGTAGTCTTTGGCGCTTCCTCATCGTTTTTTAATGAAGCTTGTTGTTATCTTTCAAAAAAAAAAAAAAAAAAAAAAAACGGTTAGATAGGTTGATTTACTTCAAGGTTTGGAGAACTCCTAGTTGTTTTGAGCTGGACAATACTACTGAATTGGTAGAAGGACTTGGATCAAAGGTGGTAAGAGGGATATGGAGGTTTGTTTGATAGGGCCTTATGATGGGGGCATCAGAGGACCTACTCGAGTGTACCAGAGACGAAGATGATCACCCACATCAGCACAACTTTCTTTGTGGATGGGAGACGAGTCTCAGATGGGGCCAACCGGGCCATTTTGAAGACCCCACATGCATTGGACGTGCATCAGGAAGACCCCACTTTGGGATGATGCATGTGGGCTGCTTAGGAGACTATATTAGTCACAGGATTTCTATTTCGTGTCGATCCGACCATTGGATCTTGTTGATCAGGCCATCGGGCCACTCTGATCTCCCTTTCTTTATAGTTTTTTGTATTTTTAGGAGTTATTTGATGGTTTATATTGATAATATATGTTTTAGTTTTCTTATTTTGGACGATGGGCAACTTAAGCGAGTTGCATAATTGTAATTATGCTGTATTTTAATTCCGAATTTTTTTATTATAAAAGCACAAGGGAAGGTGGAGTTCCAACCCTAGTGGTGTTATTGAGAAGAAGAAAAAAAAAAGAGTGGAGATCTCTTGTGTGAAGGAATTTTCCTCCTTATTTTCTAGGTTTTTTTTTTTAAAAAAAAAAAAAATCCTCCATTCCAAGTAAATTGTGGAAGGGTAGAAGCTTGTTTGGTGATGGATTCCAAGGTACATCCTTCCTCTTCTTCTTCTTCGAAAGGTATTCTCTTCTTCTCTTGCCTTTCTCTTTTCCCTTCCATTACAACCTTCTAAACCCTAGATTTTCAACTTCTTATTTCCCCCAATTTCTAAAAACCTCAATTCCAAAATCCCCAATTCTCATGAACCCTAATTTTCCATATTTCAGATTTTCCCCTTCTTAACCCTAATCATAAAACCTACTAGTCATTCCCTTGAGTGTGAAACGTGCCTACGCTAGATTGGAAGTCCTTACTTCCAACTGGGCCACTCTTGAACTATTTTATATTTTCGTACACCGTGTATGTGAAAACCTAGGATCTTTATGTTATAAATCTGAATTTTTGAATCTATTATGTTGATATGCTTGATTTTACATGTTGATTGCTGAAATTAATGTGTAATTGATCTCTTATCATGCATCCTAGGATAGTTTCCATCATCTTGCATCACCTTAGGAATGATTGTCAAAACATGATGTGTAAAGCTGATTCCAAATGATTGGGACAAATCTGTGATGATGATGGAGTTAAGGTTCCAAATATTGGTACCGGATGGCGTAGTAGCCAGTCCAAAATCAGCACGATACAGGGCATATCGACCCTTAATAAACCACATCAGTGTGGGTTTTCTTCTTCTTCTTCTTCTTCTTGATAGAAAATGCAGTAAAAATCGGTAGAAGGAAAAACAAGGGCAACACGAGATAGTGTGCTTTTGGGATGATGTTTGGATAGGAGAGACCTTGCTTCATGTGGTGTTCCCTTGGATAGCTAGGCTATCCTTGCAGGCAGACATCCTTGTTGCCCGTTGCTTTTTCTCTTCCGGTGCGGACGGCGTGTGGGCTCCACCATGCAAAAATAACTTGACGGATGAGTTGGATGACTTCATCCAACGTCTATCTTGGCTTCAAGGAATTTGTCCCTCTATTGGTACTAAGGATGAACAGGTGCGGTGCAAAGACAAATCTGAAAAGTTCTCTGTCCTATCCTTCTATGGCCTGCTCTCTCACCCCTAGGGGGAAGCGCGGTGCCACCATACTGCCTTTATGTGGCACTACGGATCTCCTTCCAAGGTTGTGCCTTCACCTGGCTGGTGGCAAGGAATAGGGTGATCACAATTGACAATCTTTGAAAGTGGTCAATGATTATTATCAATGCTTGTAGCGATTGCAAGAAGCTGAATCGGTCAATCATTTATTCATTCCTTGCCCATTTGCTTGAGTAGTGCTTGAGGGCTTCTTCACACTCTTCAATGTCTCTTGGGTTTTTCCGGGGACCATTAAGGCTTTGTTCCTTGTGTGGCATGGGGGAGGTCCGGGAGGAGGAGCAAAAAAATGGAGATGGAATAGCTGATGCTTTCGGAATGTTTGTGGGTCAACTTTGGAGGTCTCAAGAAGGGCAAAGCTAGCTGTTTTGGAATCGATGCTTAATTCGTGGGGTTTTGTTGGGTGTTTTGGTGTAGGGGGTTGTTTTCCTTTTCATTTGAGTTTGAGCTCTTTGTATAGTTCCTTTGGGCTTTTCTTAATAATATGTGATTACCTTTCAAAAAAAAAAGTAAGAGACAAGTGGATTGTGAACTATTAACTCTGACAATTATGGAGCTTTTCAGCCTTTCTAATCGAACTCACACTTGTTGAAGTTTTGTGTTTGTCTGAGTTGAGTCCAGCGAAGCTGAGGAAGCAACAAGCTAGATCGACGGAGCTCTGATATCGGGAAGAAGGATATCCACAGCTTCAATACTAGAGCAGAACAGGGAAGCAGGTGTTCCAGAAGCAGAAGGTCAGCAGAAGGGGAGGGACATTGGAACCTTTGGATCTGGCTGAGGTAAGTACGTGGGGGAAATCAAGAACGGGGCAAGAGGACTTTCTACAAAGTCATACAAGGGGAGAAACTAGGGGAAAATCTTAACGGAGCCATGGGAAATGGAGAGCAAATGGTGTCTCAAGGGTACGGAAGGTTGGTCTGTATTGCAGAATAGGAGAGTAGGTGATTGTTAAAGTGGCACCAGAAGTTGTGTACAACTCTTGGAGATCCCTGGATGGGAACGCTACTATCGAAGGTGCAAGAATGACTTCTGAGTAAAAGGGGGATTGGTGGGGCAAGACTTGGTACTGAGGGAGATCAGCAACTCTGTGTGGATCTCACTCAATCCAAATTATGACATTATAAGAGTTATATATAGAAATAAGTTCATAGGAGATGGCACGGTTCAGCAAAGGGTTGAACTGGTCTTCTTTGGGGTTGGAGATCACGTGGGTTCAGGTATGGTGATGTCCATTGGCGTTTTGGGTACCGGAGGTGATGCTATTCATCCAAATGATAGGGTCCAGTATCAGAGTTCTAGCTGCAAAGATATAAGAGTTGTCCAAATGCAGATCAGAAGGCAGAAGCTAAGCTTGTTTTCTGTGAAAGTGGAGGCACATATTGATGATTGCTCTATGCAAGTGGTGGTAGGTTGGGAAGTTGAGAAAGGCAAAGGAAAGGGTGAGAAGATTCCAGAAGCAATGGTCCGAGGCAGAGAAGGGCAGAGATACGAGACATTTTCATTGAAGGATCAACAACTGATTGCCAGCTGATTGGACTGTGGGGTCCACATATCCAATCAGATGCATTCCTGCAGTTACATTCTTTTTCCAGCAAGCAGATGCTAGTTACAGTTTCATATTTTCTCTATTCATCATCTATTGTCCATGAACCCTGCAGCAGTATCCTACTTCCAGCAATATCTATCTTTTAACTGCTCACCACTGCGTACAGCCAGCTGCAGCAATCAGATCTCTCTTAATGCTATTTTTACTAGTGTATACAACCATCTGAAACAACCAGATTTCTTATTCAATTGGCAGGATCGGTTTTCGAAAGTGGATCTGCTGTTTAAGCAACATTTTGGTAATTAGGAAGTTTCTTTGTGGCATTAGAAGGGAGTTGTTATTGTTTTAAATACAACAATCTGGGAATTTTTATTTGAGGGAAAATTTCCAAAGAAGTTCCTATGGACTTTACATTCCTACCACATGATTCATACCATCTCTTACATTGGCTTGGTCATACCTAATTAGGATTCTGAGATTAGTGACAATAGGGTTACAGAAAGGTGCTCCTGAAAAATTACTGAAAGAGCGGGTCATCTTTGGGGAAACGATGGAGGCGGATGAGGCCAATAGGGAAATAGAGGAGGGGGAGATAGTACAAAGGGATGATCAACAAAAGCAATGGCAGACCATCGATCGGAAATCCAGGAAAGGCAAGGTGTTGGACGGGAGGGCAAAAAAAATCGCGTCTTACCCAATGCTTTTCGTCAAAGGCTACCCAGATGGGTGGCTTCCGATCAACTTTGCGAGAGTTTTTGGGTGCGCGGGGGCGGCGATGGATGTCTCCTACCTAGAGACAGGGTTTCAGAGCATCTCAGAGGCTTCGCTCTTGTTAGGATGAGCTCCGAAGAGGAGCTGGGTAGGGCTGTCCAAATGCTACATGGTGAGAGTTTTGGTGGAAAATCGATGCTAGTTCAAAGGGCACGATTCGGCCTTGAACGGTTGGGAGCAGAAGAAACTTGCTGGATCGCTAAAGGAAACATTAAAAAACTCCGAAGCTGTGATAATTACAAAAAATTTGAAAACCGGAGCCTACACCCTGCAACACTTTGGCCAATCGTTTAAGGAAGGCCTTGTTGCAGACAGTGGGATCGTCCTCTATAGGCGGTTGCCAATCATCACCAACAAATCACCCCCAGATCGCTGAAAATCGATCGGAACCAGAGGCTGAGGCCATCGAAACCTCCGACCCGCGCATGATATGAATAAGTAAAGAAAGGTTGGATCGGTCTAAAAAGGAGTTGCAGAACACGGTGGTTGTGATCACCAGAGAGGGCGTCTCGATTATGCAGGTTCAAAGTGGATAGTGGAATGCTGTGGTCTTCGTCCGGCCAACTACTCCATCAAGCCAATAGGTTACAACGACCTATGGATTAAGGTCTACTCGGGAGTTAATCCGGAACTCCTCACTATGGTGGGTGTATTGCATCCCGAGGAGCTGATTGTGAAAGTTCAAAAATGGAACGACTATTCCTTATTTGGAATGGAAGAATTTTGGGTCCTTATTTGAGGGGTCCCCCTCGAACTATGGTATGACGAATTTTTTATAGAAGCCACTACCAAGATCAGATCCTTGATAGAGCTGGATCTGAAGACTAAGTTGGGGGAAGAAATGACAATGATTCGAGCTCGGATCAGAAGAAGAAAGGGAGATCCGTTTCCGCTCCAACTTCAGGTCCTAGTGGAGGGAAGAGTGGTTGAGCTACCGGTTCAAAGAGAGACGAAGGAGGAACTTCATCCGAGGTGGGGAGATCTCTGGAAGATGAAGGAGAGGCCGTCTTCCCCATCTCAGGCGGCATCGGGTGTTGAGGAGGTCCGCCAGAGGGTTCGATACTCCTCAGGATCACGGGACGATTCTCCCACAACTGGCGCTCATCGGGTGTCTCCCCGTACGCCTGCCCCACGCTAGTGCGAGACACGTGCCCTAGATGCTGAAGGCGTGTTGGTCACGAGTGCGCGCCCCCATGCCATCGACTCCCACGAGTCGTCCTGGGCGCGTGCCCCGCTCCTGAGCACAAGTGGCACTGTGTCCGACCACCTTGCACTTTCGGCAGACGTTTCTACGGCGAGTGTTCCTCGAGAGTCTACGTGTGCGCCATCTCCATGTGAGCCATGTGCCTCGTCATTGTGCGTGTCACGTGATGGCGTGTGTTACACGCAGGCTCAGACGTATAGCGCTAGGAGAGACAGGGAACCTCCCAAGCAGTCGACACGTGTTTATGTGCGAGGCCCGAGATCATCTGAGTAGTCCAAGTGGGCGATAGATAGCCTGCCACGGCATTTGAGGGACGTTGCAACTCTAAACAAAGCAGATTCAATCCCGAGGGGGACACATGGCGGTATTGGAAATCAGCTGTTTCAGTTCAATGACAGCTGTCACAGGATGGGTGGTTTCGAGTCAGGCTAGGGGATAGGCTCGGGTACGGATGGCCCAATCTGGCAGATTACACTCAATCTTAACCTTTCTCCCCAACCTGACCCTAACTTTGATCGGTGTCTCGTTCCTGTAGCTGAAGCTTCGATAGAAAACCCGTTTCCTCGCGCGATTAGGAATAGAAGGTCTCCAGTTCGTCGAAAGCTAAATAAGGGACAAGGTGCGGGATGATGAAATCACCGAAGCTGAATTTGATAATGTTTCTTGGAACTCGAACGGACCAGAATCTCCGACCTCCATTCCATCCTCCTCGCTCTCTGTTAGGGACACCTTATCCGATCAAGACTTGCTGGCCCTGTTTCAAGACGACATTGGGGAAGACATTCTGGAAGCGGAACCGTTACAAATACGCACAGGCATGTCACCAGCGAAAGAGGAAGCCTTAGAGAAGAAGATAATCGAGAATGGGGCAAGAGCGAAACTCATTGACACTATTCATAAGAAAAAATGAGTACGGAACGCGATCGGGCATTTGGGAAGGGCTTTAGGTCTATCATTCAGCGATTGCCCAAAAGATTTTATTTCCTTGTTTCACTGTGTGGAAACTCGAGGGAGACCAATTTTAGAACCCAGGTCTCCTAAAAGATGTCTTTCTAAGTCGTGTAGCGATAGGGAACTTTGGCGACTTTCTGAGAGATCAGGATTTGAAGACAATAGAGAAATAGGTGCAACATTTTAGGCTTCTCAGGGCAGCGGAGTGATTCTATGAAGATCTTCTTGTGGAACGTGATGGGAGTGGGCTCCAAATATTAGAGAAGGCTTATAAAGGAGGCGTGCGGGAGGAGAAATCCTGATGTTATTTGCTTCCAGGAGACCAAGATTCAACATTTTGATAATCGGATATTGCGTTCGCTTTAGAAAGCTGCTGATGCCAACTGGGTGACTCTAGATGCAGTGGGATCCGCGGGTGGAATTCTCATGGCGTGGAAAGCTGCTCAATAGGCGCTGGAAGAAAGCTAGACCAGAAAATTCTCGGTCTCGATCATCCTTCAAGATAAATCGTCGTAGTTTCGCTGTCTCATCTGCTCGGTTTATGGCCCGTCATTGGATGCTCGCCAGCTGGAATTTTGGGAAGAACTAAGTAGGTCCAGGCAGAGATATTCGGGTCCATGTTGCTTCGTTGGAGACTTTAACGTCGTTAGATGCATGGAGGAAAAATCCCATGGGCGAAAGACTTCTCCCCCGATGCACGCTTTCTCCTCTTGGATTAATGATCAAGAGCTACTGGATCTCCCCCTTCTTGGTGCTAGATACACATGGACTAATGGTAGAGTTGACCTAATCTACTCCAGGTTGGACAAAATTCTAATTTCTCCTGAATGGTTGGATTTTTCCCCCTTGGTGTCTCATATAGCCTTCCCAAGAACTACATCTGATCACTGCCCGGTGTTTCTTGCGGCTGAGGACCAGAATTGGGGCCCGAAGCCGTTTAGATTTGAGAATTCCTGGACAAAAATCAAAGGCTTTTCGCAGATGGTGGCTGACTGGTGGGATGGATTCACAGTTGAAGGTTATGCTGTAAGCTGAGGATGCTGAAAGAGAAAATCAAGCAATGGAAGCAGCTTGAGCTCCGTAATAGGGATCTGGAATCAGATGCGTTACTAGAAGATTTACAAGCCCTCGATATTGAAGCAGAAGCGGGAATCAAGCCCTCAGATTTCTTGTCCAGACGTATCCAGATTATTCAGGTTCTATTTGCCAGATCCCTGGAAAAAGAAGTTGAGTGGAAGCAGAGATCCTGGTTTAAATGGATAAAGGAGGGGGATAGCAATACAAAATTTTTCCACGCTATTGCAAGTATGAATGCCAGGAGGAATAGAATCAACAACATTGTGGTTGACAGCAAGCGGATTGAAGACGAGGATTAAATTGCTGAAGAGGTGATTCACCACTTTAAAGCTCAGTTCCAACGAGAGTGGTGGAGCAGACCAAGACTGGACAATCTCCATATGCCTAGCATATCCAACGTCGAATCCAGTAGCCTTGAAGGGCCTTTCAGCGTGGAGGAAGTATGGCGGACAATGGTTTCGCTCGGTGGGGAAAAGGCCCTTGGAACTGATGGTTTCCCAATTTCTTTTTTCGAAAGCTATTGGAATACCTTTAAGGGAGACTTGATGGATTTTTTTGTGGAATTCCATGATAGAGGTAGACTGTCAAAGGGTCTGGGGGCTTCTTTTATTGCGTTCATTCCAAAAGCTTCAGGTGCAACCACGTTGAAGGATTTCAGACCTATCAGCCTGCTTGGTGGTCCGTACAAAATTCTGGCCAAAGTGTTAGGAACTCGATTGAATACGGTTATAGGGAAGATTATCTCTGGTAATCAGAGCGCATTTATCCCAGGAAGGCAGATTGTTGATTGTGCCCTCATCGCAAATGAATGTTTGGATTTCGCTCACAAATTCGGCTTGAAGTCTCTAATCTGCAAGTTAGATATCGAGAAGGCCTATGACCATGTCGATTAGGATTTTCTGCTCTCATGCTGAGGAGGATGGGTTTTGGCAATAAATGGATGCAGTGGATGGGAGAGTGCATTAGTTCTGCTCACTTTTTGATCCTTCTAAACGGATCTCCAAAAGGCTTCTTTAAAAGTTCAATAGGGCTATGCCAGGGTGATCCGTTGTCTCCCTCTTTGTTCCTCATTGTCGGGGAGGCCCTATCTAGAATGTTGCAAAAAGGAGAAGCGGAAGGTCTATTTCACGGGGTTAGAGTGAGAGGAATGCAACTACAATATCACACATCCAGTATGCGGATGACACACTAGTTTTCTACTAGGCAGCTCCAGCTTTTGTGGACAATCTGCACTCCACTATTCGGTGCTTTGAGGTGGTGTCGGGGCTGAAAGTGAACCTGGCCAATTCCAAGTTGTTCGGCATCAATACGGAGGATAAGGAGCTTTCGGATCATGCTAATAAGATGGGTTGTTCAGCGGCCAACCTCCCTTCATCCTTTGTTGGTCTCCCGCTTTGTGTTGGGGTGCCCACAAAAGTTGCATGGGACAGGGTGATTACGCGTGTCGAATCCTATCTCGCCAAATGAAAATGTCGATGTCTCTCGAGAGGCGGTCGGCTTACACTAATAAAGGCGGCCCTCTCAAACTTCCCTGTGTACCTCATGTCCCTTTTTAGATGCCCGGTCAGTGTTTTGAAGGTGATCGATAAGCTAAGACGTTGAGTTTTTTTGGAACGGCAAGACCGATACAAACAAATTCCATCTAGTTAAGTGGAAGCAGGTGTGCCACAGCTTTCAGAAAAGAGGGGGGGGGGGGGGTAGGCATAAAGGATCTCAAGGTGATGAATGGTGCTCTCCTGGGGAAATGGATTTGGAGACTTGGGACTGAAAACGGCAGCCTATGGAATAAGGTGATCAAATATAAGTATGGCAACCCCACGGGGGGCTGGTGGTCTAAGCCCTCTTCTTCCTACAAGGCCTTTGCGCTTTGGAGAGGAGTTCTTGCCATGCAAAATCAGGTGCTGAAGGGGGCGGTCTTTGCCCCAGGTAAGGGTGATCGGATTCAATTCTGGGAAGACACTTGGCTGGGTGACATGCCCCTCAAAGAAGTTTTCCCTAACATCTTCCAGCTGGCCCCAAGCAAAGAAATTTTGATTAACAGGTGCGTTTCTGTTTCTGGTGAGAGTTAGTCTGGAATGTGGACTGTATACGACATGTACAGGACTGGGAGGCTTCCGAGTACGTAGAACTTCTTCACAGATTGCACAGCATCAAATTGGACCTTCACTCTGCTGATTGCATTTCCTGGAAATGGGACAAATCAGGCACCTTCACAGTAAAATCTTTCTATCGGAAGATGGCCTCCCCCCCTACCTATTCTCTCTCATCTTTCCTCATCTGGAAATGTGGGGCTCCCCTAAAATTTCTGGTGTTCGGCTGGCTGGTGGGGCTGAAGAAAATTCTTACGGTAGATAATTTCAAGAAAAAGGGGATGCCGATAGTCAACGTTTGCCTTTGCTGTATGAAGGAAGAGGAATCGATTGATCATCTCCTTCTTCACTGTCTGTTCATTGCCTCTATTTGGTCGGAATTTCTGCAATGTTTTATGCTAAGCTGGTGCAATCCGGGTTCGGTGGATCTCCTGCTGTTTGCATGGCATGGTGTCAGTTTGGGCAAGTCTATGAAGAGGCTGTGGAGAATGTTGATATTAGCAATATGGTGGGCTGTTTGGATTGAGAGAAACAACAGATGTTTTGACAACATCTCTAATCCCGTGCACAGTACTATTTCCAATGCTAAACGTATGCTTGTTGAATGGGCAGTTTCTGATGTTAGGATCAAGGAGTAAGGTCGCTGTAAGGTCCACTTTCTCGGCAGACTGCTTTGGTTTTCTCGTTGCTTCCTTCTTTTGCTTCTGTTTTTTTTTTTTTTTTTTTTTTGTTTTGTTTTTTCCCCTTGTGTTCTCCTTTTCTTTTTAATGAAAATTCAGTGATCTTTCAAAAAAAAAAAAATCTAGAGAACAATCTGGAAGAGATTTGGGAAAGACTGTGCACGGATCTAGATATACCACAGCCCATACATGTATAGGAGATTATTTTGAACAAATCAATGATTTTTACATGTTTTTCTATTTTTTAAGCATGTGTTGCTTCATCTAAAGCATGTCTTGTTAGGCTGCTTGGTGTACACCAACAGCGCTTGTCTTGTTATTTTGTAATTCTCATGGAATAATTGTGACAAGTTGGACAATGAACTTGGTAAAGATTATGCTGCATCATCAGATTTGAAGGATTCAATGTGTCTGTATTTACTCGTACTATGAAAAAGAGGTAACTTGTGCATGACATTTCCTTAGTTAATGGGAAAGACAAATTGCAGGTTTAATATACTTTTTGGTAAAATCTGAAATTGTTCCATATTCATACTCTTTACTTGTGAGGCATAGGCTAGTTCCTGTTCGAAGATCATATTATTGGACTAGGGTCGGCATGACTTAATGATCTCATTAGCATTTCTCCCTACAAGATAAATTGAGATGTTCAGCATAGATGCTAACTCCAGGATCTCATCAGCTATAACAAATGATCTCCACATTCGGCTCGCCCCTTGATGATGCCAATTTAATCACATTGTGAGAGCATCTATTATTTGATTTCCAGACAATGCAGAAGAGAAAATCATTAAACCCTCCGAAGTGCCTACACTTTCGTTTCATCTTGATTAATTGTGTAGTCTCAGACAAGAAAATGCTAACTTGGTGGGTCTCTTATCAGCTCAAGAAACACCTTCCACTCCCCATATTTCACTGATTAATACATTCCCACTTTTTAAAAGTTGAGCAAATCGTGGTATGTATGTATGTTTGTGTGTGTGTGTGTGTGTGTGTATAATTAAAGAAGTTTCGAAACATTCAAATCATGGTATGTATTAGGATGTGGTTCTGCCAGAATTCCGTGGTATTTTAAGAAGATAGTTCTTCAGTGATTGGAAAATGGTGTTGGAGGGTGGCGCCTCATAGTAGGTCTGGGGCCTTGGCTTCAGGGGCCAGCTGTCTCTTTGTTCCTACCTGTTTCTTGGTTGGAGAGTTGTATCTGCAAGCTTCTAGGCTTCTTTGAGGTGGACATTTGTGAAGTGATGAGAGGGTCACTCTTTTTTTTTTTTTTTTGGCTCCTTGAGAACTCTTTGCCCATTTGTCTTCTTGTTCTTCTTTGGTGTTTCTTTTTCTTTTTAATGAAGGTCATTTACCTAAAAAAAAATTCCTGGTGCCATTGAGCATGGGCACCTCGTTTCAACAGTTTGACAAATTCCATGGAATCATGGTGTGTCCATGATTTACCAACTTGTCATTCCTTCTTCAGGAAGAAGAAGAAGAAACTGTCTTTTATAGTTATATTGTATACATCAAAGCACTATTTTTGCATATCAAAGAAAAATAAGAAATCGACTCTCATTTTGTTTAAGTAAGAGTTAAGACTAGGCTTCTGAAGGGAAATATGCAAGTTGCGGATATAATCGCCAAAGGCATTGTCGGAGTCCAAATATAAGCACCAACAAGCTTTTGATGCTCCAAGGGCTCATCTCAGCTTGAGTATTGGTAACAAACAGTTGCTTCTTTGTAATTTACCTCTGTTGTAGGGGTGTTAAATCCTCAATATCTGGTGGACCGTGGGTAACCGATTATAGAACTTTTCCCGATCTTCCATTTTAAAGCCAAGCCAAATTGCTAGTTAAGATGATGATGTTATGGGGGTATCATCAGGGTTTAAGTATTGGTATTGGCCCTTGTAGCCGATTTGGTACGTATGTATTGGTGAAATATAGGTGTCACTGAAATAGAACAATAGAACTACATATGGCCATGGTTCATTTTCTAGGGATTTTGCTTTGCTTCAGGTTCAGGAATCACCCCCCCCCCCCCCAAACACACACACAAAAAAATAAAATAAAATTTACAATTATTCATTGGAGCCTGATGCAAAATAAAGGTAATTAGGTCCAAACGTAAATACATTTGTTCCGTTTTGAACTTTATCATTTGTTAATGAGATCCAGATGACACAAATATTGATAGAAATTGATACCTTTCTTTGCTAATTAACTGGTATGTATCTACACGAATTCTATGGGGTATGTATCTACACGAATTCTATGGGGATCATGAATCATACTCAAAGCCAATCAAACGAAGATCCTCTTATGGGATGCTACAGTCTTGTAATGACTTTACTCTTTTTTTCTTTTTCTTTTTCTTTTTTTTTAAAAAAAAAAATCTAAAAGAAAAATATATTGGAAATTTTCTTTAAAATGTGAGGATCCCAAATGCATATTCTTTTTGGTTCTAGACTTGTATTTGATGGTGTAAAGTGCCATCTTTGGTAAGAATGTTGTCTATCAAGCACTGCTTGTTTGAAGCTGGGTAATAAGTACCCAGCTATAAATTTTTTATCATGTAATATTCTAAATATCTAATATAAATACATAAGATTTTTAGTCCACATATGAATAGTGATAATACAATTGCACAAACCACAAGTCACAAGTATAATGTATGATAAACAGATAAACCAATGAAGTGATGTCAAAGTGTCAACACACAATTACACAAACGACAAATGTGGATGCAAATAAATAACTGATAATTTGTCATCACTAGTGAAATAACTACTAGTCACCTCCAGAAAGAGTTACATGTCTATCCCTCTTCTATATAGACCATTTCTGTCAAGAAATTTAAGGTAAAATTAAAAACGAAAAATCGGATGAATAGTGCAAGGAGCCACTATTCATCTTCTCCTTAATGGCCTTGATTTGTCAATGTCAAGGCAATAGGCCTTAATCAAACACAAATGAAGCATGATTTGGTAGATAGGCATCTAGTATATTTAAATCTAACAAACAACAAGGAAAAACCACTTTTCAAAAAAGGAAAAAAAAGACGGAAAAACCCAAAAATAGGTGGTTATTTACCGAATATTTTTATTTTTCTCAAAATTGCTTCAGGCATTTGATTCACAGTCTAATCCTCTCTTTCAATCATGTATCTAGGCAACAATGTGGTTGAATCTATCACACAACAACTCTTACATTTTTATGTATTTTTTTTTGTTTTTTTGAGAAAAAGGTGAAAAAAGTGAGGGAAAACAGAAACTGGGCCTTATAGCTGTAATTGTGACGCACTGTTACACCTCATGCCAACACTACCATGGCACTACTGATACGCTACAGGGGCGTTACTCCCCATTTTTTTCATGCCTGACAGGTTAACCGCCATAACTTGTAACTGAGGTGACCGATACAGTCAATACCAGCCAATATGGCCATAATGTAACTGTTTTTCAAAACCCTGTATTGTAACCAAGCTTGTGTTTACATGGTATCAGGGGGCATGCGTAGAAGTCATTTAGTATAAGATTCAACCACATTAACTAAAAATGTATAAACATTATTTAGGTTAAAAAATAAAATAAAATCAACCCAATCAATGAAATGTCAGATTGGATGTTTTTCCAGCAAAGTTATCATTCCCCTGTTAAATGTTCCACCCAAACTATGATGAATCTTTTTTTTTTTTTTTTTTCTGGAAACATGTGTGCTTCGTGGTTCTTTCTTCAGATCAGTTTTGTGTTACCAGGTTTATCAACTTCAACAACTTTTGTAATTTAGTTTCTATTTGGCTTGTCTAGTATAAAATGACATCATTTGTGTAGAATTTCATGGATGCCGTCATTGATTTTCCCCTTTTGTTTCTAGAATTTCACAAAAGTTGGTGTATCAGTTCTGTGTAAGTTTTTGAATTCTTTATGTTCATTATTTTAATAGGTGGCAGGAATCCTTGAGGCGCTTTAGACACATCTTTGATCTGAATCAAAAAGGAAGTATTGCAGATGTCAAAGTGCAGTATCTATCTGGAAACCATGATATTGGCTATGCAGGTTTTCATTCTCTTCATCCACAGGTATTTCGATATGCTTCATTGGACAATTCCAAATTTTGTTTTCGTGCAACTTTCAGCAGAGGTTTCTCGCCAGTCTCTTATTTATTCATTGCAGAATGCTATTTCCGAAAATTTTGCTAAACAGATTCCTCTCATCACCAGTCAATAGTTGTGTGGAGCATTTGTTGTTAGAGTTCATGATACCCCCTTAGCATCTCTATCTGAAGAATTTTGGTCTAATTGAATCTTATTCCTGCTTCAATGTCACGAGTATTCAGCAAAATGTTTTGGCCCAACTTCTATGGGATTTTGTTCTGTGATATTGTTTACTGTTTCAAGTTTATTGATTTGGACTTTCTGTTATACAGGTGATCAGCCGCTATGAAAAGGAATTTGGGGAAAGAAACTATCGCTTCGCTATTGCAGGGGTCGAGTTCATTGTTGTTGATGCCCAAACCCTTGATGGTAAATGAAGCAACCCATACTTGTTTGCCTGTGATGTTTGCTGCCAGTGCTGTGCAACGTAATCAAGTTCTCTCCATGAATTTTGGGGCTTGTTTGGATGCCAATTTAATATGTTTCTTTTTTTCTTTTTAATCAGTTCCTTAATATGGTTACTGCCACTTGTTTGCTTGCTTGGTTACTTTATAATTATATTTTGCTGTTCATTCCATACAGTACCTTGATAAGACTGGTTGACAGAGGAATCTGTTACCCGAAAAAAGAATCTTGCATGATTGGTGCAATTCCTATGTTCCCAAACCCCTTGCCCGGATATTTCTGTTAGTTGTTGTTTTTTCGTCTCAAGAAGGTCAAGTGGTTTGGGTTCCTTTATGCCGCAGGGATCAAGGTGTCCCGTATTGGTATCGGTAGGCGCAACCGTGCCCTCCGAAACTGATACGGATACAGGGGCGTAGCGGCGATACGGGGGCGTAGCGGCCCATAACGGCGCAAAATTTTTTTTTTTGCGAAAAAAATATGGATTAAATCCGGAATATTCTAAGCATTCCAAATATGCATTCATTTATAAATTGGAACATGTTTATGGTGGTGTAACGGTCCACTCTTTGGTGAGAAGTTGTATCAGACTGTCTGATGAATTTATGAACCAGATAACTTGAATTTGACTACAAAATTCATATATTTAATTTTCTAAATATCTAATTTATATACTTAACAACTTGATATCATTTCTCCCAATAGTTCTTTAAAAAAAAGAAATTAAATTCAAGTAGATGGCGTTGCCAATTTGGGGCTGACTTGGAGGACCAATCAATGCACCAAATCAGCCTCAAATTCATGCAATTTATTGTCATTATCCCACTTATAAATTGGTGGACATTTATTGGATAGTGAATCATGAAAAAAATCAAAAGGCCCTATTTTAAAAAATAAAAGTCTACAAATTAACAATTAAAACTATTCAAACAATTTGATTTTTGCATTGTGAGTTAGCAATTGCAGTCCATAATTTAATTGTTAAATTTTAAGTTAATATATGTCTCGTGTACAATTTTTTAAGGCTCAAATTAGGCGAGACTCGGATTGTGAAGTGTAGCACATGTGTCAAAATTTTGAGCCCTACCCGTGATGAATGTGTTATATCCACACTGTCCATTCATTTTGCCAAATAATTTTAGGGCATGAGCCCAAAAATGAGGTACATCCAAAGCTCAGGTGGACAACACCATAAGAAACAATAATAATTAAACGTTCACCATTAAAAATTTATTGGGGGCTACAAAAGTTTTAGATCAAGCTGACATGTGTGTTTTCTCTTCATCCACGTCAGTGTGACCCAATTAATAGGTTAGATTAAAAATAAACATTACAGTGGACCTTAAGAAATTTTTAATGGTGACTATTCTATAACCACTGTTTCCTATGGTGTGGTCCACCTGAGATTTGGATATTATTAATTTTTTAGATCCCGACTTAAAATGACGTGGCAAAATGGATGGACGACATGGATAAAATTTATACATCATGGTGGGGCCTACTCGGGTCTGATCAGATCAGATTGGATGGAAAATAAACGTTATTGGATGGAAAATAAACGTTACTGTGGCCCTACGAATTGTTTAACGGCGAAAATATTATCTCTGCTGCTATTTTTGGCGTGGTCCAGATGATCTTGGGATATAATTCATTTTTTGGATAGTGATCTAAAATGATCTCTGAAAATTGATGAACGGTGTAGATGTAATAAATACATCACTATGGAGCCCATATAACTTTGATCTCCTTTGAACCGTTTGTACAACTCGGAGCTCGAGGAGTGTCAGTGCTCATCTTAGCGTGACACGTACCTACAACTAGCTGCGTGGTACGCCTGCAAAAAAAAAAAAAAAAAAAAACAAGAGGGGGAAACCGAAAAGAAAAAAGAGGGAAAGAAGAGAGAAGAAAAGAGAGGGAAAAAGAGGAGAGAGAGAGAGAGAGAGAGAGAGAGAGAGAGAGAGAGAGAGAGAGAGAGAGAGAGAAGAAGAACAAGAAAAGGAGGAAGAAGGCCGCAGCACATGCACCGCCATAATGTTGCCTAAGAAGAAGAAGAAGAAGAAGAAGAAGAAAGAGAAGAAGAAGAAAAGAAAGGAAAAGAGGTACGTTTTTTTTTTTTTTTTTTTTTTTTTTTTCAAGGCCCGTAACAGCCGTTATGGGTCAGTAACGGCCAATACTCCTGTAATGGGCCCGTATCGGCCGATATGGGTACAAAAACTGGGAACGGCCGATACAGACCCGTATCGTGTTACGGGTACCACCGTTACCTATACGTATCGGCTGTTACGTATCCGATTTGGGATACCTTGGCAGGGATCTCCTCAAGAATGAGCTTTAAGAGTTGGTGTCTCTTTTGAATCAATTGTCATGGGTTTCTCTTTTGGGAGGAGTTGACTCGGTTAGATTGTTGGTGGCGAATTTGGGGAATTTTTCTATGAAATTCCTCCTCTTTGTACCAGCTGGTTCTAGTGGTGGTGCTAAAGCGCACACGTTCTTTTTTTGGACCTATGGGGCTCCAAGTTGGCGGCCTTCATATGGCTTGTGGGATGGAATAGGGTGTTAATGATTGATAGCTTGAGAAAGGGGGTCTCATCATCATTAATGCTTGCCCGTTGTGTTGGCAAGATGAGGAGTTGGTGAATATCTTTTAATGCACTGCCCATTCTCTAGGGAAGCTTGGGTTAGATTTTTCGGGCTCTTCGGTGTTTTGTGGGTTATGCCAAGATTGATTGCTGATTTCTTTAGGCAGTGGCATATAGGTGGTCATGGTAAGGGTGGTTTCTAGGTGTGGAGACTCTCTCCTACCCAGGCTTTGAGGGCTATGGGGGGAGCGAAATAACAGGTGCTTTCAGAATTTGTGTGGCGGTCTAAGAGGTGTCTTTTAAAAAAAGCAAAATATTTAGTGTTGGAATGGGCAATGGCTGCGCATACAATTGAAGCCTATTGTTTGAGCAGGTTGTGGTGTGGATTGTTTGCTTTGGGTTTTCTTTTCTTTTCGTTTCTTTTTTGTTTTCTTTGTATTCTTTTGGCTTTGCCACCCCATTAATAAATTGTCATCTTTCAAAAAAAGAAAAAAATAAAATAAAAAGAAAAGACTTGATGACATATGGTTTAACTGAGGATACGGTCCTTAACATAATGGAATGGTAGAACAAGATTCATATGGTCGACCCCAATTAATTGGGATAAGGATTGCATGATGATGATGATGATTCGTATTAACAGTTCACATACAACTAGATGCATACAAATTCTTTTTTTTTTCCTTTTATCAATGTGTAAGTATTATATGCTATTGTTCTTTGTCAAAGAGAAGATGGACCTGATCAAACAAGTTTGGAGTTTCATCATCATCATCATCATCATCATCATCATCATCATCATTACTTTTCAAAAAAAAAAAAAACATCATCTTTTTTTGAAGATTGAAAATGAATGTAATAATAAAGGAGCAATGCTCCAAGATGGAACAACAAAACAAAACAAAGCAAACAAACAAAAACCAACAAGAAAACTAAAAAACTATACAACTCAAGACCAAAGACACCAGGGAGGCGACCACACTATCCCAGAATTAGTGGAATAATGGATTTATCCATGAGGTTTAGACGATCGACCATTCCTTGAGGTCTTGGATAATCTGATTGACACCGTAGGTGAAGAGGTGGAGATATCCCGAATACATCGATTGTTCCTCTCTTGCTAGAGAGCCCAAAGAGAAGCCATAACTGGCAAACTCCAAATAGCCTTGGAATCTTTCTCGAGACAGAGACCATGTTTATAAAAAGCTGGGAATCAAGATAGGCATCACCTAAGGGATGTAGAATCTACTCGAGATGGCTGACCAAACTTTTGCGGCAAAAGGGCAATGAAAGAATAAATGGGGATGGATTCTGCACTGCCAAGGCATAGAAGGCACACGTTCAGAAGGATTAAGCCACGATGCTGAAGGTCGTCGGCCATTATGGTGTGCCTGCGAGCTAGAAGCCAAATGAACGTAGCAACCTTAGGGGGAGCTTTATAGACCCAGAGGAAGGAATGGAACACCATTCCTTGATTTGGTGAGGATCCATAGATGAGGTTGAAGGATATGGTGGTAAATCTCCTCAATTAATTGGGGTTGGCTACATGAATCTTGTCACACCATTTCACTCTATCAAGGGCCGTATCTTTAGTTGGACCATAAGCCATCAAGTCTTTTCTTACAACCTCCATCCACCTCCTTTTGGGCCTCCACCTTACCCTTTTAGAGCCTTCAACTTGTACCAACTCACTTCTCCTTACTGGTGTGGTTCTTGGTCTCCGTTGCAAATGACCAAATCATCTAAGTCTATGTTCCCTCATCTTATTACCTATTGGTACGACTACGAGGTTTGCTTGAATGCATTCATTTCTAATTCTATCATTCCTCGTCTAGCCACTCATCCATCTCAACATCCTTATTTCAGCTACACTATCTTAACTGCACAACATTTTGTCCCATAAAGCATGGCTGGTTTATAGTTTTCCTATAAAATTTCCTTTTGGTTTAAGTGTTACACGACGATCACATAAAACTCTAGAGGCACATCTCCATTTCTTCCACCTAGCTTGAATTATATGGGTAACATCCTTCTCAGTCTCTCCAATCATGAATTATTGGCCCAAGGTATCAAAAGTGGTCATTTTGGGAAACTTCTTGGTTGGCGATCTTTTCTAATTCCTCATTTTTGCTCCTATTTTTACTAAAATTGCACTCTGTATACTCTGTGTTGGTCTGACTAATTTTAAATCCTTTAGATTCTAAAGCATCCCTTCATTAATCTAGTTTTGTGTTTTCCCCTTCCCTTGTCCTGTTAATCAAAACTATGTCATCTGCAAACAACATACACCATGGATATCACGACCTTAACGGTGAACAAGTTTGAACAATCAAAACAAGAAAATATTGGCTAAGCACCAATAAAGGTCTGGATCGATCATAAATTGAATTCCAAAATTCTTGCCAATATCACAATCTTGAGGTCATTTCTTCAATCTCAGTTTACCTACTAGAAAAGAGGCACTCTAAGGGCCCATTCACACGGCATTTTAGAACCGTCTTGCAACAACTCCTATACACTCATGGCATTAGTGTCATGATTGTATTGCTGGATTAAGGAAAAATGCCTGAGAAATACTGAGAACCCCACTGCTTTGGGGAAGAAAACCATTTTGGTCACTGGACATTTTGCATCAGGCTACACATGCTAATATGACATAGACAGAGGTCTGATCTGAACCATTCTTTACATGGGTCCTGCCATTGCGATTCCATTTCCCAAAAATCACACTGATGCACTATTTAGATGGATCACAAATGCATAAGAAATTTGAACCCAAACCCCTTAACCCTCTGAATTTAATTTATAATTGTAAATCAATTGAGAGTGCATCCAAACTGGCCTTAAATAAGGACATAGTTCGTGATCCAAATGACATCCTATCAGCCATATATACTACATTATGATGAGGACATCGTGCACACGCACGCTCGCACACCACCACCCCTACGCACGTACGTACGCAGAAGGAGGACCCCACCATCGATCTGGCTCGATGACGACGTCCAGGGAGGGCCTCCTAGTTAGAAGATAAGTTTTGGTTAAAAAAAGTGGGCTTGATAGTCAAGAAAAGCCCATTATTGGATCTCATGATTATGGCCCACTCGTCGGATTGATTTCATATTTTAGGTTTTGCTTATTGTTATTATTTAGAACATTGTGAATGCTTTAGATTTCTCTGTTTGGTTTTTATTTTAGTTTACTTCATCGCCAAGTAATAGATTGCGCACATGGTGCGAGTTTTGGGGTATAGGATTTTCCCTATAAATAGGCACCCCTTGTAGTTCTTCTGATTCATTCAAGTTTAATAAAAATTCTTGCTTTATTTTTTTGCTCTCTTCGTAAGTTGTAGAAGAATTCAAAAGTCGGTGCGAAGCCCTCCCTTTTCGAAGGGCTAACTACCGTGGTGCGAAGCCACATCGACCCCGATTCATCCCCATCCTTCATCATCTCTTTTCTTCTATCTTCCACCACCATCCATACTTTACATTCGTCCTTGGTTGCATTAGTTTCCTTTCATTACAGAAGGTTCTCAGATTTCGTCCCGCAAGGGGGCTGAAACTTCGACGAAGCACCACGCCCAGATCAGAGCTCAGATCAACGTCAAAATCGGGGGTTTTGCAGCTCAGGCCTGGCCGACCAAAGCCTAGGAATCTTTTTCCGGATTCTCTCCCCCCTCACACGTGCGGTTAGCCTCAGGCGCACGTGCGCCCGCACCTGACCCGCTGTCCACACGCCGGAAGCATCTCGGGTTCAGGTTTGTCCTCTTTTCCTTTTTTTATATACTTAATTGCATAACCTTATACCTAGATTTCATTATCCCTCACTGATTTGCCCTTTTACTCACCCTAGGGTTCCTTGAATTGAGATTAGGGAATTCCTTGGATTAGGGACTGATTTTTATGCATGAGTGGTTGATTTTATTTCCCTTTGACATCGTTTGACTTATAATTTTTATTGGTCCAGCCCTAGTCTGTGTTGGCTTGGACCCGCATAGATTCCCCTTCTTAATTGAATGTTTGGATTTTTATGTGGGATGTGGAATTTGTGTGATTGTTTCTGAATTGGTAGGATCTAAGCCTGAAATCTTGCATATTATATTTAATTTTCCATGTCCTGCATCAAATTTGGTATCAGAGCCTAGGGTTCTTGTAGGGAAATTCACCCCATATTTAGGGTTTAGTTTATTTGAGTCCGTCATGCATTCAGTCCATCATATATAGCTGAATTTTAGTAAAGGTGTGTAATCGCCTTCATATAGTCTCGTAGGGTCATTTAGTTTTTTTTTTTTTAGATGTATATAGTTGTCATAGCAGGTCCTTAGGTTGAGTTAGCCTGTGTAGGCTCACACGTACGGGTCGCAGTTTTGGTTTGCACCCTACTCTAAACATGGAGCAACTACAAGAATCAATGACTAAGTTGACCCAATAGGTTGAGTCTATGTCTAAGTGCTTGGAACAACGCATAGATAAACGCCTTAACCAATTTGATGATCGCGTTACTCAAATAGAGGCCTCCCTCAGGGCAAACCTCACCATTGGGGAAGATACCCATTCTCAAGCAGGTGGTCAGGAGATTAGACCAAGGAATGGAGGTGGTCAAGGAGTTGGCCATGGGCGCGCACTTGTGCACCCACCCCGTGAGGGACATCATGACCAGTATGACCTAGATGCGTAACTCCTCGAGGGAGTTAGAGTAGATGCCCCTACTTTTGATGGCCACTTAGACCCTAAAGCTTTTTTAGATTGGTTGGTGGATATGGACCACTATTTTGAGTGATATGATATGTCGAATGCTCGACGAGTCCGATTCGCCAAGATGAAGCTTGTGGGTCAAGCAAAGAGGTTTTGGGTGACGGTTGAGCGAAAAAAAGAAAGAGCAAGGGAACTCCTAATAGTCCATTGGGGAGAAATGAAAGAAACGCTGAAAGAGAAGTACCTCCTTTTCTATTATCGCCTCAGTTGATTGAGGAGTGGCAGTCTCTTCGACAGGGTTCCATGAGTGTTGCTGACTATATTGAGAAATTCGAAGAGTACTTGACCCGCTGTGAGGTTGATGAGGACCCCGTACTCACCCTTGCTCGTTTTAAAACAAGTCTCCGTCCTGGCATTAGGAGAGAATTGCTCGTCAAAGACATTGACACTATCAAACAGTTGTACCAAATAGTGTTAGATGTCGAACAATACCTTAAAGCATCTGTGGGAAGGCGGTTTGACTTTTGCGAATCCGGTGCTAAAGCCAACCCCTCTGGGGCTAGACCTAACACGGGGTTCCAACACAAACCTTCCCCTAATGTTCAGCCCAGACCTAAGGATGATAAGGGTAAAGAGATTGTTGGGTCTAGTTCACGTGAAGTGGGGCCACTAGGTGTTTTAGGTGTCAGGGGTTTGGTCATTTTGCTCACTAGTGCGGCGCGAGAGAGGGCACCAAAGTACTCCTTATTGATGGGCAAGTAGAAGTAGTGCCCCCAGAGAGTGATAGTGAGGAGGAGGAATATGAGCCAGTTGGAACCCCTAGTGATGAGGAAGAGGGAGCACAAGAGTCTGTGACCCTCGCAATTGTGCGTTGCGCCCTGGCTCAAGCTAAGAACACTGATGATTGGCGCCGCAACGCGATCTTCTACACTTATGCAAGATGTGGGGAAAAGAACTGTAAGATGATCGTGGATAGTGGTAGTTGTGCCAACGTGGCATTGACTAGCACTGTGAGTTGTTTGGGCTTGAAGCTGGAAGCCCATCCTCAGCCCTATAGAGTCTCCTGGGTTGATGAAACACCCATTCCAGTCTCGCACCGCTGTCTTGTCCCTATTCAGTTCGGATCTTATAAAGACAATTTGGTGTGATGTTGTTCCTATGGATGTGGGCCATATCATTCTGGGTAGGCCGTGGCTCTATGACAGGGATGTTACTATATTTGGTCGTTCAAATGTGTGTACATTCTGGTTTGAGGGCAAGAAGGTCAAGTTAAATCCTCTACTACCCAAGAATACAACTGGAAAAGAGTTCACCACACAGAGTGGTGTGAGCGGCCCAAGAGAAGTGAAGGAGTCGAAGTCCAAGTCCAAACCGCTCCATATTTTGAATGCCAAAGACTTTGAGCGAGGGATGGAGGCGGACTCGATGATATATGCCCTTGTGGCTAGGGAGAGTGTATCAGAGACGAGTGTAGAGTTACTACTGAGGCCATTTAGGCAGTACATGAGTTTTATGATGTCTTTCTTGATGATTTACCGAATGAGCTTCCCCCTATGAGGGATATACAACATGCCATTGATTTAATCCCTGGGGCAACTCTATCGAACCTCCCGCATTACAGAATGAATCCAAAGGAGCACGCTGAGTTGAAAAGGCAGATTGATGAACTCCTAGAGAAGGGTTTTATTCGAGAGAGCATGAGTCCGTGTGCCGTGCCCACCTTTCTTACGCCTAAGAAGGATGACACATGGAGGATGTGTGTTGATAGTAGGGCCATCAACAAAATCACAGTCAAGTATCGGTTTCCCATACCGCGTCTTGATGACATGCTAGATATGATGGCCAATGCTACTATCTTCTAAAAAATTGACCTCAAAAGTGGGTATCACCAAATCCGTATACGCCCTGGTGATGAGTGGAAGACGGCCTTCAAGACGAAGGATGGGCTATATGAGTGTCTAGTTATGCCTTTTGGGTTAACTAATGCCCCAAGCACTTTCATGCATGTGATGACCCAAGTGTGGAGACCCTTCATGGAAAAGTTCCTAGTCGTATACTTTGATGATATCTTGATTTATAGCATGACTAAGGAGCAACACCTCAACCATTTGAGGCAGGTTTGTGGGATCCTTAGGGCCGAGAAGTTGTACGCCAACGTAAAGAAGTGCGCGTTCTTGTCTAGTAGTGTGATCTTCTTAGGTTTTATTATGTCAGCTGAGGGCGTATCGACGGATCCCGAGAAGGTCAAGGCTATTGTTAATTGGCCTGAACCCCGCAATATTCATGAGGTGCGCAGCTTTCATGGCTTAGCCACTTTTTATAGGCGGTTCATTTGAGGCTTCAATTCCATTGTGGCTCCCATCACGAACTGCATAAAAAAAGGAGAGTTTTAATGGACAAAGGCCGCCTTGAAGGCCTTCAAGGAGATAAAGGTCAAGATGACCAAAGCTCCAGTCACGCGACTTCCAGATTTTTCAAAAGCTTTTGAAGTCGCATATGATGCGTCAGGAGTCGGCATAGGAGGAGTACTTAGCCAGGAAGGGCACCTGTCGCCTTTTTTAGTGAGAAACTGAATGAGGCGAAACAAAGATATTCCACGTATGACAAGGAATTCTACACGGTAGTGCAATCACTACGCCATTGGCGACATTACCTGTTACCGCAAGAATTCGTCTTGTTCTCAGATCATGAGGCCTTAAGATACTTGAACTCTCAGAAGAAATTAAGCCCCAGGCACGGTAAGTGGGTTCAATTCCTTCAAGAGTACACTTTTGTGCTTAAGCACAAGGCCGGTGTAGAGAATAAGCCTGCCGACGCGTTGAGTCGTCAAGTCGCATTACTCAACAACATGAGCGTTGAAGTTACGGGCCTTGAGCGCATCAAAGAAGAGTATTCTGAGTGTCTAGATTTTGGGGTTGTGTATACGTTTTTTATTAGAGAGTCCGTCAGGAGCTAATAATGAATATTTGATTTTGGACGGATATCTGTTTAGGAGTGAACGCTTGTGCATACCACGCACCTCCCTTTGCGATTTTCTTGTCTGGGAGTTACATTCAGGGAGGGTCGCGGGTCATTTCGGTCGTGACAAGACCATTACCTTAGTGGAGGATAGATTTCATTGGCCAAGCCTCAAGCGGGACGTGGCCAAAATTATAGGGCAATGTCGTACTTGTCAACTGGCAAAGCAGAGGAAACAAAATACAGGATTATATACACCTTTGCCAGTCCCGTTCATCCCTTGGCAGGACATCAGTATGGATTTCGGCTTGGACTTCCCAAGACTATTCGAAAGCATGACTCCATATTTGTTGTCGTGGACCGTTTCTCCAAAATGACCCACTTCATTCCTTGTTCTAAGACCTCCGACGCCTCTCGTGTTGCTAAACTGTTCTTTAGTGAGGTCGTCAAACTGCATGGGTTACCAAAAACCATAGTGTCTGACCATGACGTGAGATTCATGAGTTACTTTTGGAAGAAACTATGGCACATGATGAATACTAGGCTCCAATTTTCTTTTGCCTACCACCCTCAGACCGATGGCTAGACTGAGGTGGTTAATAGGAGCCTTGGGGGAGCATACCAGGACATGGGACACCGTACTACCCATAGCCGAGTTTGCATACAATAGATCTGTCAATAGGTCCACAGGTCTAAGTCCTTTTGAAGTCGTTACTGGTTATAAGCCTAGGAAGCCTATTGATCTTATCCCCATGTCATTGTCCCATAGGCCATCAGAGTCTGCAGAGTCTTTTGCGCATCACATACATTCATTGCATCAAGAAATCAGGCGAAAGATCACTACTAGTAATGAACATTACAAATTTTCTACAGACCTACATAGACGTTTCAAAGAGTTCAATATTAGGGACTTTGTGATGGTCCGCATCAGGCTCGAACGGTACCCTCCAGGGGCCGTTCGTAAGTTACACGCGCGTAGCACTGGGCCCTTCAAAATTATAAAGCGAAATGATCTCAATACGTATGAGGTAGATCTTCCACCTTCCATGGGAATTAGTTCCACATTCAATGTGGAGGATCTAGTTGCTTTTTAGGGACCCACTGATACTTTGTCCGGCCCTTCGTCCACCCATCCTGATGCCCCAGACTTATCCTTTGATCCATGGCCTCTTCCCGACCTTTCATCCCAGCCTTTGCCTCCCATACCTAGCCTTCACACACCCAAAGAGGAAATAGAGGATATCTTGGACTATGAGATAATTTCCACGTCTGATGATGGGTTTCAGAAATACCTAGTTAAATGGAAGTCATGCCCAGCTTCAGACAGCACGTGGCTCACTGAGGAGGAGCTTCAGAGACTTGATCCCGACATCCTAGAGCGGTTCAGGAGTTTTATTTCGCTAGTGGCGAAATCTTTGCAGCGGAGGAGAGTTGATGAGGACATCGTGCACACGCACGCTCGCACATCACTACCCCTACGCACGTACGTACGCAGAAGGAGGACCCCATCATCGATCTGGCTCGATGACAACGTCCAGGGAGGGCCAACTAGTTAGAAGACAAGTTTTGGTTAAAAAAAGTGGGCACGATAGTCAAGAAAAGCCCATTATGGGATCTCATGATCATGGCCCACTCGTTGGATTGATTTCATATTTTAGGTTTTGCTTATTGTTATTATTTAGAACATTGTGAACGCTTTAGATTTTTCTGTTTGGTTTTTATTTTAGTTTACTTCATCGCCAAGTAATAGTTGCGCACATGGTGCGAGTTTTGGGGTATAAGATTTTCCCTATAAATAGGCACCCCTTGTAATTCTTTTGATTCATTCAAGTTTAATAAAAATTACTGCTTTATTTTTCTGCTCTCTTCGTGAGTTGTGGAAGAATTCAAAAGTGGGTGCGAAGCCCTTCCTTTTCGAAGGGCTAACTACCGTGGTGCGAAGCCACATCGACCCCGATTCATCCCCATCCTCCATCATCTCTTTTCTTCTATCTTTCACCACCATCCATACTTCACATTCGTCCTTGGTTGCATCAGTTTTCTTTTATTACAGAAGGTTCTCAGATTTCGGCCCGCAGGGGGGCTGAAACTTCGACGGAGCACCACGCCCAAGTCAGAGCTCGGATCGACGTCAAAATCGGGGGTTTTGCAGCTCAGGCCTGGTCGACCAAGGCCTAGGAATCCTTTTCCGGATTCTCTCCCCCCTCACACATGCGGTTAGCCTCAGGCGCACGTGCGCCCGCTGTCTATATGCCGGGAGCATCTCGGGTTCAGGTTTTTCCTCTTTTTTTATATATATATATATATATATATCTAATTGCATAACCCTATACCTAGATTACATTATCCCTCACTGATTTGCCCTTTTACTCACCCTAGGGTTCATTGAATTGAGATTAGGGAATCCCTTGGATTAGAGACTGATTTTTATGCATGAGTGGTTGATTTTATTTCCCTTTGACATCGTTTGGCTTATAATTTTTATTGGTCCAGCCCTAGTCTGTGTCGGCTTGGACCTGCATAGATTCCTCTTCTTAATTGAATGTTTGGATTTTCATGTGGGATGTGGAATTTGTGTGATTGTTTCTGAATTGGTAGGATCTAAGCCTGAAATCTTGCATGTCATATTTAATTTTCCATGTCCTGCATCACATTATCTACTGAATCATTCTTTCAAGGACATGGTTGTTTGCCCAGTTCCTATTGTATTTTCTTCATTATATTATTGTAGGGTTTGTAGATAAACCTTATCAGGAACTTGGTTTCTTATGTGAGGAACAATGATACCAACTACTTAGGCTTCTGGTGGCTTTTTTGTTTTCTTTTATGGTCATTTTCTATCCATGTAGTGTGTGTAATATCACCATGTGCTTCATCTCTCCATATATATTGAAGCATGCATCTGATCCAGACCACCTGTTCCTTGTCGAACCATGGTGGATGGGTCATGGCCCAAAACTTGCAGCTTTTGATAATCCTGATTATATTCCTGATCACCTGCAAATATTCAGTTAAAATAGATGTGAGTGGAGCAACGGTCCATATTTGAGGAGATGTTCTGCTAGATGGACTTCTAGGACCATGGTTAATAAAATGTTCAGATCATGGCCCTTCCATGGTGGAGCCCTGTAGATGGAGGGTCAGATCCCAGTACAGACTGTCCTAATTGTGCGGGGAGATAGAGTGGTGTTTGTAAGAGACTTATTTTATACTTGACATCTCCATAATATCTCGAAGATGGAAACTGTTTTATAGTTCTTTTCATCCATGTATGCTGATTTTGTGACCTTAGAATATGAATGCAAATAATCAGAATGTTAGAATGGTATTATATTTGTTCTAGAAAGATATTTGGTAATTAAAAATCTTAAGAAGCATATTAATATCTACAAATGTACCACAAAAGTACAGCATTCATAAAAAAAGAGGGAGAACCTAAAGAATTACTACAAGGACCTAAATAATTAGTCTTTTGATAATGCACGTCTCATGTGTTGAAAATGTTCTGATTTAGCATGCCTGGGATTCATTGTAAACATATGAAAGCAGCAACCCCCCGTTAAGGAATTGAAGCTTTATAAGGCTGTAGGTGCTTAGCCATATCTTTTGTTTCAATAATGCTTATATGGGATTGGGTGCTTTTATGTGCGCTACCTTGCACTTCACTCTTTTTATTATTATTATTATTTATTATTTATTATTTATTTTTTTCTTCTGAGAGGTACTTCCTGGTATTTTACCTGATCAAATGAATTGAAAGAATTGAGTCTGGACTCTGCAGGAACTACAGAGAGTGATCTGACTTCCACAACCTGGCATTTCATAAAAAATGTATCGATGGGTATGTGATGTTGGTCATTATTGTTATGCTAGTTGACTGTTTCCCACACAATTCTCATCAGTCTTTTCTCTTCCATTTAGATGTTACATCAGGTCCACGGGTTTTGTTGACACATATTCCACTATATCGGCCTGATGGAACTCCCTGTGGTCCTTACCGTTCTTCCCCCATTATCAACCAGGTATTCTTCTTGTTTATATATTCTTTGTAGCAGTTAACTCTCCACTTTCATAAAAATTACATAGTCTTCCATTAATTTCATCATCATTTTCGCCATCATCATCACTGTCATTCTCATAGCCTTGTCCCAGCTATTTATGTCAACTTTACAAACCACGTTTCTCCAAAAATTCGTAGAGCCCTATTTTGGCAAGTGAAAAGCCTTTTTAGCCCTTCTCAGCCTAGATTCTAGTCCTTTTAGGTTTTCCATCCCCCTTTCAGGTCCTTCACCCCTAATCAAAGTTCCCCTCGTTATAGGAACCATCTTCGTGTTTTAAGCATCACTGAACCATCTCAGTTTTTTTTTTCCCAAACCACCTCGGTTGGCTTTCCATTATTTATCTCTAATTGGGACTGCTCCTAGATTGCTTCGATAACCCCATTTTTACTTCTATCCTTCCTAGTCTTTCCACACATCCAATATAACGTCCACGTCTCTACAATGATAATTTTTTAAAAGGTAAAAAAGATTATCATTAAACTCAAGAAAAAGGAATACAACCGAAAAGAGTGAGGGAGTGATGGTGGGAAGCCATCCTCTCAATTACAGCTACCCCATAAATTACATCACTGAATTCCAATTGCTTATGAGGTCCTCCCTCTGACATAAATTCAGCCTCCTAGTCCAAGAGATGACTTTGCCGCTGGGCCTAGCAAATACCTTTCAAGGAAACCTAGAAAATGAATCTTCAAAGATTCTTATATTCCTTTCATTCCATACCTCCTAAATTGTTGCTAGAGGAAGATCCTTTCAGTGGCTCTAGGTCTGAAAGGACCCGCACCTCCCCCATTTATCAATTCCCCCTATGTGCTTGGCATAACCATTCAACTTCAAATAGATTGAAAAATCTGTCAGAACTTTGTGAGCCACATCACAGTGGATAAAGAGGTGGTCTACCGAATATTTCACGCTCTCAGCAGATAATGCACATGTTTGCTTATGATCATTTTTTAAAATCTTTTTTCTTTTTTGCTTTTGGAGATTTAGTGCTAGAATTTTGTTGCCTTTAGCTGCCCAACAGAAAGCACCAATGCAGGGAGGGGCCAAGGAACCCTACACTTTCGTCCATGTGGGCCATCTACTCATGTGGAACACATGCTTTCAAGAAGGGCCTTGATAAAATAAAAATAAAAATTATCCCTTCAATGATGGTGCCCACAGTTTCTAGTCTTCAACATATGGAAGAGGACAAGGTTCAAATGAGATGGCAGTGGCCCTAGCATCTGAAGGTGTAAGCAGTTCAACCCTTTGTTGGGACTTTTGCGCCCTGTGATTCTCTTAATATAATTGCTTTTTATTGCTTGCTAAAAAAAAAAGAAAGAAAGGAAGAGGATCTCCTTGTCCAATGATTCTAACAAGTTAAACAACATCTCAGTTTTGAAGTCCCACAAGTTCCTACAAAATTGCACTGACTAGACCACATTGTCATTCACCACCTCATAAACATCTTTGATGAGCATTTTTTGAACATATATGGCATATACTCTTGTGAAAGTATTAGCCAGTGAAACGTCACCTATCCACAGATCTTCCCAGAAACAAACCTTTCCACCATTGCCTACTAAGCAAGGTCGGCAAACTCAGGACTCGGACTGGACTTGGTCTGCCAATAAAAGTTGACTCGGGTTGATGCAGTGACGCGAGCAAGTAATATTTGGTAGAATCGTGACACATTATTTCGGCTTCACAAGGGGCATTTGTGGAAGGAAGACAAATAGTATATAGCTCTCTAGTGGCGAATGAATGCATAAACTCTTGTAACAGAAGAGGAGAGAGACGTCATATGCAAACTCGACATTGAAAAGGCATATGACCATGTGGATTGGTCCTTACTGGATCACATGTTGGATTGAATGGGTTGTGGTGGAAAATGGTGATCTTGGATTCGGAAGTGTGTGAGATCGGAAAAAATTTCTATTCTAGTGAACGGCTCGCCAAATGGTTTCTTTTCAGCTTCCAGAGTAATTCGTCAATGAGATCCTCTCTCTCCATATCTTTTTATGGTAGTCATGGAGGCCTTCAGTAAAATGCTATAAAGAGGGGCAAATATGGGTTTGGTGACAGGATCCTGGGTTGATAGGTTGGATTTTTAGGTTACTTGTAGTATGCAGATGATACGCTGTTATTTTGTGAGGCAGATTATTGACAAGTGCAAAATCTTTGTTTGATTATCTTTAGCTTTGAGGCGGTCTTGGGCTTGAAAGTCAATTTAAGTAAAAGAGTGAGATATTGGGGGTGGGTATAACCAGAGTTCGAAATATCGATACTATCGGCCGATATTATTGTTATCGCACACATGCGAGACGATACACCCCCGATAACCCCCGGAAGATATAAAAAAATCCCAAATTCAGATGTCGGCCGATATATCGTCGATATCGCGCGATATTTCGACGATATCTCGCGATTTCCTCGAAAAAATCGGAAAAAAAATCGAGACTATAATTATCCGAAAAAATCGAAAAAAAAAAAAACAGAAACTGGATTTCGGCACCTGTACAAGAGATCATCATCATCGAAAGCTTCCATTTGGTTGGCCATTCCAATCAAAGCTTCTTTCATAGGTTAGTGCAAGCAAAATCTTCGATTTGGTAGAGAAATCCGTCAAAATCCGAAGAAATCCGGGTATTTGGGTGACATCGGGGAAAATCCTCGTCGAAATCTGGAGAATCTTCGCCGGAATCTGAAGATTTGGGAGATTTTGGGGCTGGAATCCGAAGATTTGGGAGATTTTGGGGCCGGAATCCGAAGATTTGGGAGATTTTGGGGCCGGAACCCTCTCTGCTTAGAAAAAAAAAGGCGTCCGACCCTGTTTTTTGAATAGGGTGGCGTATCGCACGCAATCGGATTGCGTACTGAGTTACTCAGTACACTCTTATCGTACTGAGTAAACTCAGTTGGGCCCACCTTGAATGTATGTGGTCTATCCACGCCGTCCATACGTTTTTCCGGATCATTTTAGGGGTTGAGCCCAAAACCGAAGTATATCAAAAGCTCAGGTAGAACATACCAAAGGAAACAATGGAAGTATTGATTTCCACTGTTGAAACATTTCTAAGGCCCCCAGTGATGTTTATTTGTCATCCAAACTGTTCATAAGATCACGTAGACATGGATGAATGGAAAACAAAAAAAATCATCTTGATCTAAAACTTCTGTGGGTTAGACTTCAATTCACACCATTTCAAGTGGTGTGGTCCACTTAAACTTTGAATATGATTAAATTTTGGTTTAAAGCCTTAAAATTATATAATAAAGCGGATGTACGGAGTTGATACAATGCATGAGTGACGGTGGGCCCCACAGAGTTTACTCAGTACGCTTAGCGTATAGAGTTACTCAGTATGCAATCTGCTTCCGTACAGCACACCATCGACTGGTGTGTTGACGTCGTCACCCAGTTTTGTGGGTCCCATCATCCATCATGAGGTATGCGTTATATCCAAACCGTTCGTCCATTTGGCGAGCTCGTTGTAAGACTTGAGCCAAAAAATAAGACAGATCCAAAGATCAAGTGGACCACACTGAAAAAAGCAGTGGAAGATTAAAGGTCTACCATTAAAACCCTTTTGGGGTCACAAAATTTTTGGATCGATATGATATTTGTTTTTCCTCCTCATCCAGATTTGTGTGACCTAATGAATGGATTGGATGAAAAATAAACGTTATGGTGGGCATTATGGTGGGCCCTACAAATGTTTTAACGGTGAGAATCAGTCCCCACAACTATTTGTGGTGTGGTCCACTTGAGCTTTGGATATTACTCATTTGATCTAAAATGATCTCTCCAGATGCATGAACAATATAGATATAATAAATACATTACTGTGGGGTGGGAACGACGTAGTGAGTAAACTCTGTGGGGCCACTATAATTCATGTATTTTATCTGCTCTATCCATCCATTTTACCATATAATTTTATGATTTTAGCCCAAAAAGTGAAGCATATCCAAAGTTCAAGTGGCCCACTAATGGTCAATTACCATTGTTTCCTATGATATGGTCTACCTTAGTATTGGATCTGCTTAATTTTTTGCATAATGTCCTAAAATGATATAGGAAAACAGATAGACGGGGTGGATACTGGATATAGTTGTCTTAGTTCAATCGGATAGCACAGAGCTTAGGAACCTCTACAAAAGAAACCTATTATGTGTCATTCTTTTTTGAGATTTTATGATTTAAAAGTGTGTGTAGAGGTCTTTTTTAACAATCCCCAAAGTTTCATTAAAAAATTCAACCATTTTCCCGATGTTTCCCCATGTTTCCCAAAAGGTGCGATAAACTATGTGATACAAACGATATATCCCGTGCGATAACCGATATGTATCTGTATCCCAAGGGTGCGATAAACTATGCGGTACAAACGATATATCCCGTGCGATAACCGATACGTATCTGTATCCCAAGGGTGCGATACATTGTGCTATACCGATATTTCGAACACTGGTTGTGGCAATGGTTTCCGTGGTGGACGTGGCTGTGATAATTCTACGTGTGTCTGTACTCTATTGTGGTGACACGAATCATATTGTTGACTACTGTTGGGATATTATTGGTCTCTCTTCATGGGCAGGAGCTTATCAGATTAGTGCTACTCATAACTTTGTGACTTCTCGTCCAACTCAGGCCATTTCTGCAGTGCCCTAGGTGTTACCTACCTCATGTGATTCCGTTACTATATCCCAAGAAACATATGCTGCCTTGATGCAACTTCATGTTCGAGATGCAATTTCTACTTCATGAGTCCTCTTGTCTGTCCTCCTGGGTCATTGACTCCGGAGCCACTTCTCATATGACTGGTAAGTTTCATCTCTTCAAATCTTATCATTTTTCCTCCTAATCACGTTTTGTTATGTAGGTGATGGTAACCAATCTCCCAATTATGGAACTGGTTTCATCACCCTTTCATCCACACACATCTTCTGTTCTACATGCACCTAACTTTCCACTTAATCCATTGTTTTTGAGCGCTCTTACAAAGTCCCTAAATTGTTTTGTAACATTTTCCCCTTCTCACTGTGTATTTCAAGACATCCAGATGAAGTGGACAATTGGTGGGGGAAATGAGCTTAGTGGGATTTACTTTCAAGATGGTGCCATTACAGGGGCTATCGATGTTGTCTTTAAATAAGGAGTCTGTGTCCATATGGCATTGTCGTTTAAGACATCCATCATTGTCTAGGTTAAAGAATTATAATTCATTCTACTTTGCTACTAAGCTGTTACATTGTGATACTAGTGAGTTTTCTAGAGGAAATTCAAGCCTTTTGAGTTAGTTCACATTGATGTTTGGGATCTTACACCTGTGAATTCTATTCTAGCTATGAACATTTTGTTTCTTTTATTAATGATCATTCTAGGATGACATAGATGTATCTTATGAAATTTAAGAATGAGGTTTTTGATATGTTCAAGGCTTTTCATAATGAAGTCACCACTTAATTCCAATGTTACCTGATTAACTAGTTAACAATTTCTATTTGGTCAAGTTAGTAGCTTTATTGTTCGTGGAACACCCCCCATATAAAGGGTGCTTGTAGCGACTTGTGTAGTTTTGCCTTTGGAAAAAAAATAAATAATAATAAATTTTTTATCTTTACGGTTTTCTCGAGATTATATAAATGTTATGGAGAATGAGTTTCTCATATTTGAGGGTGAGGATATCCATCAAAACCTTTGTGAGATTATCCAATGCTTCTATTCATCATCTCCACCTTCCATCTAGTGAGTCTAACACGTCCAATTTAGCATTGACCCCACTTTAATTAGAAAAATTGATCAACTTCATTGAATTGGTTACCTTAGATCTTGGTAGCTTTTATGTATGGTTGAAAGTCTTTTTGGTAATAGAATCATTCTAGTATTCTTTAATTAATGTTTTACTATGGATTCTGAAGTTAAATGTATTTACTGGCTGTAATGAAATGTATCTAATATGTTTATTCATTCACCTGCAGAGGGTTTCTCGTGCTCATCCTGATCAAGGAATAACGTAATTCTCTTGTATTCAAATCCCTGTTTAAGAAATCTCATGTCCTAGAACTTGTTCAATTAGAGTTTACTTGTTTTGGTATTGTTTTCTGTTGAATATCTGTTGAATGTCCCACAATTTTATTTTGTTTTCTTTTTTGCTTTTAGATGGAATACCAGGAAAAAGTAGAAATGTGTGAGAACTGAGGGTGAAGGGAAACGGTGACCTCTTTGGAACATCAAAGCCCTACTTATTAGCAGTTATTGTCTTTTCAGTGTCCAGTAAAGGTGTGCTTTGGCCATTTATTTCTATTAGATGAACAGGATGCTAGTTACAGAGGGAGTCGAGTCATCCCTTGAATATCTATCCTGAAATCCCCTTGTGTCAGGGTAAGAATCAGCAAAGGAGATGCTTATAAGAGTCTGTAACATCACAAACATATGCTTGTGTTGTATGGGGGAGGCTGAAACAGCGGACCATCTTTTCGTCCACTGTCCCTTTATCAACCAGATCTGACCAGTCATTTTTTCCTGGTTCAAAGTTTCATGGGTTCTCCCAAATTCCGCAGGCAGTTTGCTCAAAGCCTGGCATGGTACAGACTTCGGTAAGCAGAAAAACCAAGTATGGAGAATCTCCTTAGCGGCTATTTGGTGGGCGACATGGGAAGAGAGGAACGGGAGATGTTTTAATGGGGAGTCGCATGATGTGGGGTTTGTAGTGAGGAGGATTCATTATTTCATAGTGGAGTGGGCCACCTCTTCTCATTCCTCCACTGATTGTAATATGCTTTTGTTTTCTTAGGTAGTCTTGGTCCGCTATCTCAGCAGGCCAAGCTCCTCTTTTGTAATCTTTTTCTTTCTCAATATAGTTTCTTGTCTCTTTTTTTTTTTTTTTTTAAAGAGTCTGTAAATAAAAATTTTGGAATTAAAGATGGAACTAGATTGATAATTAGCTGGATCCTAGTTAAAGGTTGATGAGCTTAGCATCCAGAAAACAAGTTCATATATATGGGAAAAGGTACAATGCGCTCGAGCTGACGATAAGCTCCTGTGAGGTCGAGCTGTGTGGGCCCCACCGTGATGTGTTTCGACCATCAACACCGTGCATTTGATGGGTACCCTTTAAATTATGGGATATCCCAAAAATCAGCCGTATACGGAACTCAGGTGGGCCATACCATCTAAAATTATGTGAAGACACCGTTAAAACATATAAAAGCACTTGGTGGGGCCCACCTGAGTTTTGCATGCGCCTGAAACTTGGTCTGAACCCTCATTCAAGTGGGACACATAATGGATGGGCTGGATTTGCAAAATACATCTCGGTGGGCCCTCAAAAATGGTTATGAATGTTTTAATGGTGCACGGCCCCTCCCCACTTCTGTATGTGGTGTGGCCCACACAAGTCATGGATTGACTTGATTTTTGAGACCTAGGCTCACGATGGAATGGTGCATCTGACTGATGGGGTAGATGTTCGAAACGCATCATGGTGGGGCCCACACAGCTCGACCTCATGGGGCGTTAAAATCAGCTCGAGCGCATTGTACCTTTTCCCTATATATATATATATATATATATATATATATATATATATATATATATATATATATATATATAATATATATATATATATAATGTCTGCAAAAACTATTGGATTCTTCATGAAAGGCTGCCTTAATTGCTACTTGTCAATGTCTGCAAAAACTGTCTAACAATGAAAAGTGAAACACAAGAAAGGCAAGAAATCTGTCTAACAATGAATGAGAACTTTTCTGGTTCATAACCCATGAAGACAATTTATCACGTCCTTCAAATTGTGGCTGGATGTACCTGGAAGATTGGCATCTTTTGTTTTTGCTCCCCCCCTATTTTTTGCATGCTTTTGAGGAAAGTAAACTTAGATGATTTAGTCATGTGCGACGGAGACCAAGAACCACACCGGTTACAAGTGATTTGGTACAAGTTGAAGGCGCTAAAAGGGCAAGGGAAGGCCCAAAAGGACGTGGATGGAGGTAGTAAGAAACAGACTTGATGACCTGTGGTCCAACTAAAGGTATGACCCTTGATAGAGCGGAATGGTGGATTCAATGATATTTGATGCTTTTACATCTTTTATGTTTGTACAGATGTAGCTATCCCAGTCAATGCCATATACTTGATTATTGCTAGAAATCTATACAACTCAGACAGTTACAGACATCATGACCCTGAACAAACCCACATGCCTGTGGAGATATATAATAATGTTGGCAATTTATTGTTATGTAAATTTGCTTCATATATGCATAAGATATGACATGCCATCTGGTCCCAAACATGGGTAAAAGGAGGATTGGTGTCAAATGTCAATTGGGCAGCTGGTTCTCAAACTTTTGTGAAGCAATTATGAGAATCACATTGATGATGGTTCTCAAACTTATGCCTTGGAAACTTTTGCAATGTATGATGGTCCAATATTTTTCTGATATAGGTATCAGAATTATCTCAGTGAGGAAACATCTGACCATTTACTGGACATGATCAGACCTGTAAGATCTCTTTTTGTTCATGCTTTTTGCATGAGTGCAGAAAAAATAGGGGAAAATAGAAGCACATTTTATTAAATTAATCAGCACAATTTATTATATTGGGGATTGGCTGCAGATACTTGTCTTGTCAGGTCACGATCATGATCAATGTACTGTGATCCACACAACACATGCTGGGCCAGTTACAGAGGTAAGCTCATTAACAGCTGATTCTGGTTTACCTTTTTTTTAAAAAAAAAAAAAAAAAAAAAGAAAAAAAAAAAGAAGCTGATTCTGGTTTTTGCCAAGGGAGTAAATCTAATCATACAGTTTATGCAATGCAGCACACGGTAGGGACCTTGAGTTGGCAACAGGGAAACTTGTACCCATCGTTCATGTTACTTTCTGCCACTGCTGTGGGATCTTCAAACACAAGTGATCCAGAAGATGCAGTAACAGTTCATCTATGTTTCCTTCCAATGCAAACACACATTTACATATGGTACTAATGTGGTTATGACTTCTAGTGATTTCCTTCCATCAGACATGAATGTGTCCCAGTCCATGACTGGTTGCCAGCGTTTAGTGACACTCAGGTTTTGTGCTTCTGGAATCAAAATAATCAGGTATCTATCCCTATTTGTGGTGACCCTTCTTTTGCTCCTCCTTTGGCCCACAAGCGGCTTGGGCTGTTGGCATCCCTATAATCGTGTCATGGAGTTCATTGGAAGAGCAATAAGATGCACCTTCAAGGCTGGATCTAAAGAGAAGGATGAAGATGAGAGCTGCGAGTATGAGATGATTTGGGATGCAGAGGGAATGGCGCATCTGGTAAAGAAAGAGTTAAAGCAGGCCCCAGTTGCAAGTTCAAGTGACTGGGGACTGACCGGAAGGTGTGTTTTCATGTGTGTGATTTCATGCATGCAGGCTCTCTCACTGTTTTTGAGCATTCATGCTAGATGGTGCTAACACAGGCATGATGCCATTCATGTATGTGCATTCTGTGTCCAATGGTACTTCTTCAGAGTTCAACATCAGTTAGTGATTATTACTATTTCATCACAGGGGTAATGCTGTGGTGCGTCCGACGGCAAAGAAGCCTGCTGCTCAAGAATTGGAGGCATCTTATGCTGTAGATATGAACACAGAGGTGAAGCCAGATGACACTGGAAAAGTACCACGGTTTCATAAATCAAAGGCAAGGATTGTGATTCAACGACTTATACGGATGCTTCGTTTGCTTACAGTCATTGCTGCTGTGAATGTCCCTCTTTATATGATGTTGCTGTTTAAGGACTGGATTGACCAGTAGTTGGACAGTCACATGTACCCAGATCAATTTTGTTGGGGGCTTGCATTATTTGTGCCTTCTCATTTTGGTGCAACAGTGAAAAAATGCAGGGGCACACTTCCTGGAGTAACTAGAATGGCTGCAGGTTACAGAAGTTAGAAGATGTGGTCTTGCATCTGAAGGTTAGGTTCCATTTTTTTGTGAATGATAGGACAGTGGACGACTTCCGTGGTTGATTGTGGGTGTGGGTGTTTGCATCCAAGAGCATTAGTTTTATTTTTCCTCAATTATGTATCCTAAAACACTGGATTTTTTAATAGAATGATATTTTAGAAATACCTGAGTTTGTTCAGTTGTTTCAGGTTTTCAGTTCGTCCAACTGGGGCCAAGGTTCAGTGCTCCAAACCATTGATATTATGGCACTGCCGTGGATGGCCCGTGGCAATAAAAGATATCCTGGGAAAATCCTAACCTTTCAATCGTGACAATAATTCAGGATCAAGAAAGAAAATGTGGAATATAAATTAATTTGAACTATAAAACCAGAATGGTTCCAGAGATCAGTTTTTTTTTTTCCCCTTCTCAATCACAAACCATGCTAGCATGGCCTTGTTTACGATTGCATGCTCTAGAAATCAATTGTTGGCAAATTCCACTCGGTGGTGACACCAAATAGTTGTACTAAGGTGATGTGTGGGGTTAGGCAGGGAAGTCATGTGATTTATCTTGTTCCCTTGCTATTTAGTACGTACCACCAATGATTCGAGTATGACCTTTCATCTATGTGGTTGCCTCCTTGCCTTCAACGGCCCTACTTGGTCGGTCAATATTGGTTTCACATGCTGTCAACTCTACATAGCTTACGGTAGAGTTATAAATCCAACTGGTCCATCAATTGCCGCAAACCGAAATAGATGGAGATGAGAATCGGGTTGAAAATGTGCCATCGGGCTAAATGATCCCGAGTATGAACGTGGGTATTCTAATAGCCAAATTTCCACTTGCTAGCCCCTTACCATTTCGTCTCTGTGTACCTAAACTTGAAGAGGGCCTATTAAGATCCAACGGTTACGTGCGTGGCTCCACTGCAAACTTACATTGGTTTTATATGTATATACTCCATGGGAATGTTAGCTGTTCCCAAATCTAATTAATTGACCTATGCATGGGACGACCAACCATTGTTCTGGATACTCCATTTGGACCACACACACATGCTATAGGGGAATGATTGCATGGAGTCAATTCCATTGTCATTCCCATGTAGCCAAGCTCTTGTGGGGCCCAGTTGATGTATGTGTGGGTATAACGCAAATGGTTATATACCGTACCTAAAATAGCCATTGGCCATTTAACATTGTGCTGACTCACTAGTATTTCTTTCAAGATATTGTTGGTTCTCCAATCTGGAACTTTCGTCACTGTTCTTTGGAGTGTCTTCTACATCTGTTCATTTTCACGACTGCTTTCAATCTTAAAACATTCAAACAGGGCCCACATGCATGAATGCCCCTGATGGAAAGGTGATGAATTTGGATGCAAAATTAAGACCACCACTTATTAGTCAGCCCTAATATTTCCTGATTCACATGCTGATATGATAGGGGAACCTGCTACGGATCTCAAGAGCAACCATCCAGTGTTTTCAGATGTGATGAGAATCACAATCTTTTTTATAAGAGTTCACTCAAACTGGGCACCCAGAGGATGATTGGAAGGCTAATTCTCAGTCTGATACACAGTGCTGAGATGTTTCTGAATAAGATCTTACTCTCGATGACTTGTATTGGATACTTGACCTCATCCTGACACATCTTATTTCTGTTCATGTTCAATTGCTGATGGTGGTATTCTACTCCGTGTTTTTGTCTATCCAAACTTGAACTGACTTGTACACATCTCCCACTAGATACAAGGCTCAAGATTTTGGCTTGGACAAGAAAGAACCATCAACAAATGAAGCTTGAGTGAGCCTGTGATACTATTGGGTTTGAATCATTCATTTTGGTTGAAATCAATCAAATGGTTAGAATAATCATTTTGACAGATGGTTTAGAGATTTATACTATTACAAGTCATCATCACAAGATCAAACACTTTTTTCCTACAATCAATCTATAGCCCATTTGTTTCCTCTGCCACTTTTGGTCAGGATGATTTGATCAAAGGCATTGTGCATGACGCAAGTCCAAATGATGGATTTTCCATATTCATGATTATAGCGCTTATCCTACAATCACTGGGTCCTTCACTTTCATGACAACGTTGGGGATTGTTAGGATGATCTTATCAAAGTGATTCTTGCAAGGCGCACGCCACCAAAAGTGTGGCCCACATGATAGGTGATCCAAACAAGGTGATCATGATAGATGTTCAGCAGTTGAACTTTGATTTTCATTTTCCTGGCCATTGATCACATGGTTAGCATGAGCCAAACAAGGCGATTTAGTAAGGCACATGCAATAAGAGCCAGGGGGTGGCATGGCGAGCAAGATTCTCATGTCCTCATGTCCATGTAAGTTCTGATTTGTCATTTTTGTGCGATATGCCACAAATTCAATGGGTTGGTCGCATCAGCAGTATCCTAGTGTAAAAATAAGCCTGATCAACTTATTAGGTGGGCCACACATAATGAATACAGGTGTGACTCACCTGGTTGGTACAAAATGCTGTTCATGATGGTGGGTTGAACCATTTGGATACGTATGTCATGCAAACTTGAAACCATAGAAGCTATCCATAGACTGGCAGCATATTACACATCCAACTGTCTCTCTCTCTCTCTCTCTCTCTCTCTCTCTCTCTCTCTCACACACACACACACACACAGAGCAGCTGGTCTCTCTCCAAGAGTGATCAAGATGAACAAAGAAAATACAATAGGTCGTGTTTTAGATATGCCTGAATTATGGTGGGTATATGTACAACCCAAATCAAACTCAAAGGGGAAAAATAGGGAAGCCCCTTTGGTTCAAGAACCACTTTTAGTGGTTTGAGAAAGAATTTCGTTTAGATAGTCGGAGTGATTAAAGTTGAAAAGAAGAAGAAGAAGCAGCAGCAGAAAGTAGGAAAACAGGCCACCAAAATCATAGGAGTATGTGCACAATCCATTTCCCTTCAGCATTGCTCCACAGAACAAGAAACTACTTGCTAGCAACCCAGTCTGTCTTTACATGTTTTGGGAATGGTCACTCTGTGCTCTTGCTCAAAAAACAAAAAACAAAAAAGCTTGTAGAAACTGAAAGCACAAACAGAAAACTTACGTCCTGGACATCTGTGTATGATAGTATCACTTTGACAAAAACAGAGATGGTATTGGAAGAAAGGCTGTTCATTACATGGCATTCACCAACTTGATTTATTTCAACACCTAGGATAACATAGCATCAACTTGTGGGATGAAGCCCATACAATACACTCCAGTTTACTGCTGCGCTAGTGAACTCGCCCATATGCATGCATGCAACAATATTGCTGGTGGGTATTCTCAAAACTGAAGATTCATTCTGTGAATTTGCTAGGACCATCAGAAACCAATCAATGGCAGTTCAAATCCTTCACACTAATTGTTCTCAGTTAGTGGTGACAAAGTGCACTACTCACTACTTCAACGGTGTCATCATTAAAGATCATGCTGATGTGCTCTTGCTGATGTGCTCTTGAGCAATTTCTTTCGACTCAGTAAAATAACAAACGAACATATTAGGGGTGCATGCATAACATCAACAAATTTCCAATCAGCACACTTTTTTACGACTATCTTCCCGTGAGATTCTCTTGTGCAACAAATCTGCTCAAACTAACCAGGAAATAATGGGAAAACATCTCACATGCCACACATTTAAAATGGCTATGGTCTAGATCCGCTGAGAATTGTCGATCTGGGCAAATGCAGGAATACCACTTTCCTGCAGAAAATTGAACAACGGTGCATGCAAGAACAGTGCCTAAATCAAGAGAGCAGTCAGCTGCGTGCTGAAGAGATCCCCCAGAGCACCACGGACATCCATCTGAAATGCCAAAAAATAAAAAAATAAAAAAACGAAAGAAAGAAAAGAAACGAAAAGGCATTACAATGGTATTAGTCATGTTTAAACAGTTGGTGTGTTTTCACTTGTGGTTGTTGAATGGGCCCATCCACACACCTAGGACAGCTGTGTTGTTAGATGAGATCTCTGACTACACAAGTCAGTTTATATGTTTCAGATCACATTCATAGGGTCTTATATCAACCTGCCGGTTCCATTGCCATCCCAGTGACAGGACTAGCTTTAATGATGCCCTTCTCCACAGTAGCACTCGATATCTCAGCTTCGTGTTCTTGCTCACAATCCAGTGCAGGTCATTTTATATTCCATGCAAAATAATAAGTGGATCGTGACATAAGACCCACACATTCAATCCAGTTTATAGTAGAGAACAATTGGAAATTTTGGTCTTGTAAATAAAAGTAGGTGCGTGGGAGAATTATGAAGGATTACCTGATCACAGCACACAAGTTTCGTGATCAATGGATAGAACTCTCTAAGATGCCTTCTGAATATCTGGCCATTCATAAGGCACATCCCTTTAAGCACCTGAAAGAGTACAGCTGTATAATTATTTTTCATTGTTAGGCAAAACCAGCTATTACAACCATAGAAGCGTAGAGGAATGGGAGCAGAATGCAACTGTCAATGATGCTATACCGAACAAGATGTGGCTATTCAGACCAGAAAAGTTAGCAGCAAAGAGAACATACCAACTACTTTACTGGATTAACTGATGTAGAAAGGTTTTTTTCTTTGAAAAGCAATGCAATTTATTGTGAAATGAGACCAAAATGCCACCTCATAGAGCCACAACACAGAAGACCAACTTTGGTGGATTTTCAAAAAGCAGAAGTGAAAACTAGTAAAATCCAGATTTTTAACCCTTATATCTTATACCGTTGTATATGTTATCAAGTTTCTACAAGAATCTAAAAAAGATGATTGAGATCATACCGTTGTTTGTCCATGAGATCATTCCTTCTCCAATGAAGGTATCTTCTTGATCTCTCTCCAATGAAGGAACAAGATCAGAGTCTTCTTTCCACATTATAGGAGTATCAGAGTAGAGATTGAGAACCGTTGAAAGGTTGACAGCATAGATGATGGGTGGGGGTGTTTGTTTTGCGTTTTGACTCTCTTGCATATTCCCAACATCTTATATAGGAGACTACGGTTGTCCTAGGAGTATAATTAGGAAAAGTATGGTGCTCCGCACCCCAATGGACTTGGGTATATACCTGATAACATCAAAGGTTTATAATACTACCTATCGCATGCACCAAAATGGATCCAAATCCTTCCACTATCAATGGCATGCACACTTGACCACAAAAAGATCCGACCATTACATTTCCATCAACTTCTATAAAATCAAAAGATTTATGGGTTCAATACGATTGTAAAACCTTTTCAAAAAAATTCGAGATGCTAGAGAACTATTTATAGCTTGATGGAGTGTCTAATAAGCAAGCAAGATCTAGCCACAAACAATGCGATTGGTTGGTCCCTTGTTGGAGTACATTGGGCTTCAACCGGATCTTAATGCATGTACCCAATCACACCTGTGGGTCAACTACATAAGCGGCATCAAAAGGTGTGAAAGGCGATCACACTAAGACTACGAAGTCCCTCTGTAGCCTCAAGTCTAAGGATAAGTCCGACCAGGTGCATGATCAAATCAACCATACAAAGCATGATAGACCTCATGGTAGGCAATTTGCTGTAATCCATCCAATGTGGATGGGATTAGCACTCCCAAGTGGTGAAGGGCAGAAGCAACTAGGCGCCCAATGGCAGAGATCAAGCCATCCCAACTCTTTGGTTCTCTTCACACAGGATAACCATACACTAATGTTGAGTAGTCCAAACCCAATGGAGTAGTAATGGAATTTAGGGTACTCAAAAGCTGTGGTATCAAAGCTCTCCCTTAGTCATTATGGCTGTTATATCCACTTGATTCTTTCCCCAAGGGCCTACTAGAGAGACCCCATGAAAGAATCCCTTTTAACCCACAAACAAACATGTAAAAGTCCAAGGTTCCACACAACTGACAAAAATAGATCACTGATGACTTTAATCCCTTTTCTTTTCTTTTCTTTTCTTTTTTGAAACTGTGATGATATTTCATTAAAAAAGGCCACAGCTTAAAAATACAAATATACACCAAAAAACATCTAAGCACAACTGCCCAAATGCAAAGAAAAAGAAGCACAATAAAACAAGACTTTAATCCATCACCGTAAGGGATCACTAATGACCAAGTTCCAATTAACAAGATCATATTGGCTTTCCAGAGCACAAACATCCAACAAACAAGACTAGACAAAAAATCTAAAGGGCAACTAGTAGAAGGCTGTAGCACCAAAGCTAATGAGGATATCCGAGCACTATACCAGAGGAGGGCTGAGCTAGTTTCCTTATGGCTAGACGACCATTACATGGGGCCCACTTGGCCCAATTCACATTCCTAGCCACATTGAAGACTCCACGTATATGTTCGTGCATCTTTAAGGATCCTATACTAGGAAGATGCATGTGGGCTGCATATAGGAGCTTGATAGACATAATTGGACCGTTGGATTTTGACCGTGGACCATGATGATGATTGGATCATCATCAAATATCTTGATCGTGCATCCCATGGGCCACGAAATAGTTTAGTTGTTTAGTTTGTTTACGTGTTTCGTTATTTTTTGTATAGCTTATAATTGTGTTGAGATTAGGGAGTTAGGAACATTTTTAATTCATTGAGCATCTTTATGTTGAAAGTCCTATATGAGTGTCTTTTTGTAAAAGGTCTTTTCTGAGACTGTAGGGTTGAACTCGCCACCCTAGCCATTATGCATGTTATGAATGAAAGAGATTTCTCCCGTTTTGCTTTAAGATTGAGCCAAAAAATAAAAAATAAAAAAAATCCATCCTATGATTGGATTGGTGGTGCAAAACCACGGGGAGCGATTCCCTAGTTATCTTTACTACTTTTCTCTATTCTCTTCAAGGTATTTCTTCTTCTCCATCCCTACACCATTCTCTTATTTCTTTGTTTTATTTTCTCCATTATTCTTCTTTCTTCAACCCTCATCCATCATCATCACCATCAAGCCTTAACCAAACCCATCCTTACACCGTACCACCACGCGGACCTCCACACATGATTGTACGATCGTACGAACAAGACCGTGCGGCCGTCCGTACGACCAACCTATCTCCTCTCTTTTTCCCTCTTTCTTCCTTGTTCCTTCCTCTCTAAAATCCATAACCCTAACCCTAAAACCCTCGATTCCAACCCAAGAACCCAGATTTCCCAAAACTCCAATCCTAAACCCTAATCCCTAAAACCCCACATCCTTACCCTAATTTTCCAAAATCCTAAGTCTCAAATCCTAGTTCTCGAAATCCTAATTCCCCATAGCCCTAATTCCAAACCCTAATTCCCAAATCCCCAAATCCTAAAACCCTAGTTCTTAAACCCCTCAACAAAACCAAGAGATTCCCTTTCGAATTAGATCAATCCCTATGCTAGACGGAAGTTCTACCTTCCATAGGTCTTATCTAATCATGTTTTATAAGATCTAACTGCAAGATTGTGATTTAGTCTTGAACATAAGCATAGTTAAATACTTGACTTTTTGAAGTTTGTGATATAATAGCATTATTTTGTGCTTTAAATTGTTCTAGATAATCTGTTTATGGTCTCATTGCATCATTCTAGGTTAGGTCATCTATCCTGCATCAGAAGCCCATGCCACAACATCTGGCATGGCCTTCCTAAACACCTTGCAAATAGAATTTATATAACTATAACATAAATATGGAAAAGTAAATCTACACCCGTTGTTACTGGTAATTTCATACCTTTTCCTTTCTGTTTTTGGCAATACACTAGTACCATTACCAAATGTAGAAGGGGTGGATGCGTATGGCAATAGGGGTGGGTGCACTTAGTGGATCCCTAAAATGTGACATGGTATGCTAGAATGTTGGATGAGTTGGGAGCTTATTTTTCAAAATTTGAATTATCAAGTTTGTGTGTTTGCTTAATTTTTGTAGAGAGAGATGTGATTCAATTCAGCCTCCTTACAATTAAATGATTCGATTTTCAGAGTTTTACTCCGGAGACAATGGCAACATGTACAAGCTATTCTAATCCCATTGAAACTATGGCAGTGATATAAGATATTTCATACACTGAGAAGTGGCGTAGTAGCACTCTTCAGCTCTAGTTTCAACCCAGTCCTACTAGAACACTCACGCAATTTATTTGAATTGGCGGGAAGTAGGTTTTGATATAAGGGATACAATTTTCTCAATGAATTTGCAACATCAGGAAGAAATTGGCACGGGCATGTCAATTTAGATAATATTCATGATACACGCAGGAATATTTTCTTCAAACCATTGAAAAACATCAGCTATGAAACCAACAATAAAGTTCCTAAGAAGAAATTGACGCTATGTAGGAGCTTTTAACCGACAAAGATGACTATAGAATTGACAAACTGGGTTTAGTGTAGGTCACAGTTTTTCAAAGACTTACCAAGGAGTATGAATATCTAGTAGCAACCACAAGGTTAAAGTTAAAAGGTTAAAAAACCTAAAAGCAACCTCAGTTACATAAGAATGCAATATCTGTTCAAATATTTAGTAAATAAGTTGATGACGGATACAACAACAAGAACAAAATTTGCATATGGCTCAATTTTTGAAATGTATGTAGCTGTTGGCTGTTGCAGAATGCATATCTCAGTAATTGGAGACCACAGCTGGAGATCAAAGCTCAAAAACTCAATGAATGTCAACAAGTTATAGAGGCCCAGATATATCCTGTACCTTAACAATAATTGGAGATCGCAGCTCAAAAACTCGATGAATGTCCACACTGGCAGCATCTCCAGTGCTAGGTTGGAGGTCAGATGCCTCCTTCAATATCTGCCCACAGAAAGATATCAATTTCTCTTCTGCCATTCCCTTAAGCTTCTCTTCTGCACTAGCAATTTCAGTATTGCTTGGATCATTGATAAAAGATGCATCAACAGCATGGGAACCATTAATATCTGTGGATCCCTTGCTATCAGTGCTATATCTGGAAGTCGTCTTCTGTAAGATATCTAAATAAATGGAAGTTCCTGCTATTTCCTGACGAAGAAGATTCAGAGGTGGCCTGTGGAACCATGAGTTAGTGCTGCTGAACATCTAAAATCCTTGGCATTTTGGGTGGAAGGGGAACTTGGGAAGAGAACCTTTACCTTTCTGGAGGTATATGATGCATACGCATTCTGAGGTTGGAATAAGAATTATATGAAGCAGCAAACTCTAGAACAGAAAGTAAAATGTCCATAATAGCGATCTTCTGTGGAGCCTTCAATTTACTCCAGTATTTCTTCTGCAAGTTTCAAGGATGTAATGAAATCAATTTTCTAAAAGAAATTGGAGAGTGTCTCAGATTTTAGTGACCTGATTCTACTAGTAGTTGTTCAAAACAAACAAGATTACAAGACTAACAGGTTCCAGCTTCACCAACAAGAGAATTCAGAAAGAACAGCTAAATGGCACACAAAGTACCACAGCCTATGGAGCAATCTGCTTTGCAAATTTATTACAAAATAAATAATCAAGTTGGATGTCTATCAGACATGAAATCTTTAAATAGATAACAACAAACAGAATTGGTTTAACAATCTTGAAATACATAAGAAATGGATGCTTACGGCTTACCTGAATACTATCAATGGCACCTAGCAGCAACAGCTGGGTGATACATTTGGCCCTAATTGTGCCCAATAATGGATTCTCTTCGTCCTCCTTGGGATCAGGCTGGATGGCATCAGGAATCTACAAAGACATTCATAGGTGAAACAATCAACATCAAATAGCTAAAGCCAGGAACAGCTTCAATGACTAGCAATAATATATATATATATATATATATATATATATATATATATATCCACACACACACACACACACACATATACACTCAATTTTATAAACCAGGATAGACTGAGTGATAGTGAGGGATGGAATCAACGATTTTGGAGATCAGACTTTTGGACTGAGAGCATGACTATTCAACTCAGAACCAGAACAAAATAATATCCAAGTGTTTCATACGGAAACAGCACTTGTGGGTGTCTGCTTGTTTCTAAAAATGGCACCATCAAACCTTATGCAGATTAAGTCCTAACCTGAAATGATTGACCATGCCAGAATTGGTTGACAGGGTAAGACCCTTGAGAGTTTCTTAAGCAAGCCAAGAAAGAAATTGATTAAATCCTTCCAAATTCAAGTTGGATACGATGTCATCTGATGTTCAGACCTGTCTCAGTATAGCTTTGTAAAAATGATAAAAGAGTGTGATTAATGTTGTCGAATCGCAAATGCGATCATGTGCGATCGCATATGCCTATGCGCATACGTGATCGCACAATCGCATATGCAATCACATTTTTTTATTTTTGAAAAATTAAAATATATATGTATATATAATAGGGAAAAATTCAAAAAAATGTAAAAAATATAAGAAACTAAGGAGAACTTTTCTAAGTTAATAGATAACTAATTTTACATATTTAAAATACATATGAGAGAGATAAAATCCATTAAACAACGAATTAAACATCAATTCCTCGACATTTAACAACATAGTTAACAAGAAGTAACAACAAAATCAACAAGCTATTTATTTATTATTGTAGAAAATCAACAAGCTATCTTCCTTGAAACTTGAAAGTGCTTGAATCTTGATCTTCCAACTTCCAAGAGAGGGAATGTAGGAGAGAGATATTAAGATCACTTGGAAGTAGGAAATACAAGAGAGAGAGAGAGAGAGAGAGAGAGAGATTAAGACTACTTGTAATTAAGAAATGTAAGAGAAAAATAGAGTGAGAGAGTTTTGGAGTGAGAATATTGCAAATGGAGGAGATTTGGAAGCCTTTTTATAGGCAAAAAAATAAAAATAAATCAATGTGTCATGGCCAATATGCAATCGCATATTTTCGCATATGTGCCATGATTGTATATGGATATGCGCATATGCGATCGCATATGCGCATATGCGGTCACACATGACAACACTGAGTGTGATGAATTCAGGAACTTGAGCTACCAATCCCGAAAAAAAAAAAAGGAACATGAACAAGGAAAAAAGAAAAGAAAAGGAAATGAACAGAGGTAACATATGATTACAAAATCATTAAGATGGAACTTTGGGCCCAATCTTAGGAGCCAGTCAAAATTAAGAGAACCATAATTGATTTGAGATTTATTGAAACCTCCTAATTTCCGTTTTTCTTTTCTTTCTTTCTTTTTCTTTTTTTTCTTTTTTGGAAAGGATAAGCAGATAATGTTTATTTCAGTTTTTTTTTTTATACAATAAGATTATGCAGACGTCCTTTTCCAGAACTCCAATCAATGATGAGAAATTCACCTCAGGAATTCTAAGGGAACCTATAATCTACTAGTGGGGTAGCAGTGTAGCACACATTCATGTTTGTATGTACATCTGCATGTGTATGTGTGACCATACAGGTGGTGTATGCTGCTGTTTAGTTGTTCTTAACTGTTTAAAGGCATTTACGTCCCTTGATTTTATTAATAAAGTTTTCCACATACTTTTCCCTCGTTCTCTCTTTCCACTTCATTCTTTGTTCTTTTGCATTTACATGGTATCATCCGATCTATTATGGAACTTAAAATTTACAACAATAGCTGATAGCTAACAATATTAGAGGGCAGGAAAAATGGACGCACAGTTCTGCATACCCTACAGCTTTTCAGTTCGATGGAAGAGAAAGATAATGATCTTCAGGTAATGTTGGCATGCCAAGAAATAAGAGGCTATCAATTGTTACAATACCTTTGTTGGGGAAGATGGTACCAGAGCATCTACTGGGCGGCTCCTAGATTTAGAAGTGAAATTTCTTAGCAAGAGGTTGTCCATCATATTGCCCATAATCCTTTGACCAAATGTTTGACTTCGCTGTAAGCTTTCAGCACCAGGAGACGTCTGAGCTCTTCCAGATGGTGATGACAAACCTACAAAGAAAGAAATTAGCTTTATATTTTAGTAGTGAATCCACTCTTTAGCGTTTATAATGGTTGCAGAAAGTACATAATTGGTATCTTCCATAAAACAAGTCATGCCAGTATCAGCAAACCTTCAGATTCTTCTAGGTTTGTTTGGGACCCAGCCTCTTGATCATCAACCTGCAAGATTGACACGCTGATGTTTTTTCCAGTGCTTTCACTCTCAATACTTATGGATGCCCAATCAGAGGATTTTCCATTCTCATAGTCAACTCGACGGTTGTCCAACCTCCCACTGTCACCAGACTTCATGGAAGGGCTGTCACCACTGTTGACAGCTGAATGTTTGCTTAGCACTACGTGGCTCTTTGCATTATCAAAACCCAAAGAATTGAGTAGCTCAAGGGGTTGAGTTGTGTATGACGCATCCCTGAAATCATCATCAAACAAAAGAAAAGAGTAAAATGAAAGCTTTGAAATAGAAGAGTTGGCATATAATCTGGTTGAGGAGTCTGTATGTGGCATCCTTTCCCTCGTCCTCATGTACCTCTCTTTTGCTTTCAATAAATGTAGTCATTGAAAAAAAAAAAAAAAAACAACAATAAAGTATGGACCAAGGATTTAGAATTAGAAGCAAATACCGTATGCTTTTCAGCAGAGTATCCCAGTCACTGTCACTGAATTGGTGGCCTCCAACTTCTATGAGATGTACCAAAGCACCCAGAGAAATTGAGACCACAGATTGGTCTGTCTTCTTGGCACAGTCCAACAGCAACCCAAGTAGTGGAGGCAGCATAAATGAGACCTCCTGCAAATAAGAAAGAAATGAAATCCTGAACAAAATGAATAAATTCAGCAGTCCACTCCATGGACAAAAATTTCGAATGCGAAGAATATTTTAGTTTTCATACAAACTCCACAGATTTACAAATCCATCCTACAGGACACATTACTAGACAGAAGAAAAACGAAGATCGAGATTAAAGCTTGTCCAATTTCATATGTGAGAAAACAGTCTTTTAAAGGACATAGTTGAGCAAATTGACCTAAAGTGCATGGATACCTTATAGAAAGTGTTGAAAAGGTTGCACAGCAACTGAAGTGAATGAATGCTTGTTTCCCGAAGCCACTCATCACCAGAAGAAACAAATCCTTCCTTACCAGCATGTCTTACATGATCAAAAATAGGAAAAAGAACACGATGAAAAATGCTCTCCCAAAATGCTGATGAGAATTTGTGACCTCTCTCATTCAATAAATCGAATAGCACCTCAAGTGCACAGTTTCTGACCTCCAACCTGGGATCTGATGTTAGATCCGACAAGCCCGCAAGCATGGGAAACCAATAATGCTCGGTAACATCGAAATTTGTTCCTGCATCAACAGGTTTTAGAGCACCACCTGGTATGAGGCCCTGAAAAGGAACAAAAACAAGAGAACAACTTTCAAAAAAATGATTCAGCAGTGGATACAGATAAAGTCAATCAGTAGATTCAGTAACGAAATAAGTAAAAAGCTTGTGGACATGCAATCCTGCTATAGCAGTAAAGTTCAACAAATACCCCATATTACGGATCCATTGTGGCTGTAAAGTACTCACTTTTTTCTGAAGGATAATGAAGTTCATTATTTCTCAAAAAAGAAAAAGAAAAAGAACACGTAAAACAAAAACTGAGGGAGCAAACTCCCACAATAAAGGGCTTCGCAGCTGACACCAGCTTCAGTTCACAAGTCTATGACAGAATTCATGTCTCTACCCAACATGCAAACAAAATGTTTAGCTCAGAGGCAATGTGGTGAATCTCATTGAAAATGAAATTCAGTTTCCAAGGATCCAAATGAGGCAAAGAACCCCAGCAGAAAACAATACAGGAGTCCCCTACCCCGATAACCGGACCAGAGAACTTATAGGTGAAAATCCTCCAAGACTATCTTTATATTTGTATTGCAGCAAACCCCCAACTTAGGAGATTCAATTGGGGGATAAAAACAGAAAGAAAGAAAGAAACTAGTTTTTTTCTTTTTAAGATTTTAAAAAAAACAATAAAAAAAACAAACTACTCAAGAAATTCATCCTTACCAGTCGCTGCAAATAAAGCAAAAAAACCGGCACCAATTAATTTTCTATTATTCCCAATATACCCTTTTGACTCCCTCGTCATCTCTTCATCTCCTTCTCGTGCAACCACACCTCCAGATATCAAAATGCAAGATCCAAGCCGCTCATCAGGTAGACCACATAATGCAGGTCTCATGGGCAGAAAATTGAGCTAATATTTGCAATTAGTGGCCAACATATGCAGAAAAGAAATGAGCAGTTAAAAGGAATTGACAAACACACCAATGTACTTGCATGGCTTAGGAGATGACTGACTAACTTGATTTTTACTCCTATGCGTGGTCACGATGAGTCCCACTGGGTGAGTGGCTTGGATGTTCTAGTTTGGCATGTGGGCTCTTGAGTGCGCTCACAATGGACTTTACAAATACACTTGCATACACCTTAAAAGATGGCTAGACTTATCAGTTAGTTTTGCACCATTTTGGTGACTCTTCAAACATACAGATGGCATACTTGGAAAGCAATCCAGACCATCCAATCACTAAACTATGTTAGTATGAACCATCTAATTTTTCCCTTCTAATTGGACCACTCATTATGTAACCTTTAACCATCCATTTGATAGCCATTAACTAGGTGGCTAGGATTTCCTGTTCAATTCAATTGTAGAGGTATGTTCCATCCACAGATGAGCCCACAATTTTGATGGTTTGGATAATTGTACATATATCAGTGCCATATGTAAGGATGAGTCATCACCATTTCCTAAGTGCAGAACTAACATATCAGTTTGGGCTGATAAAAGGATTGCACTTGCCTGACTTGCATAGGCACATGGAGCGCTAACTGAGCACTACATGAGACAAACTTGCATCAGATCCACCCGTCCATCAAGTGCATCACCACATTGTCACCATGGACCTAAAAACCAGTCCAATCCGAGACTTAGGTGAGCCATTCCACAGGCAACGGCGTAAAATCATGCATAATACCTCAAAATTCTGTGTAGCTTACATGAGTTTGGAATGTCATGATTTTCAGCAATGTCATGATTTTCAATAAATCCATTCATCTGTGTGGTGCATCAGATGAGTGGATTGGATGGCATATACACACCCTAGTGGACCGCACACAATTTAGATGATTTTAATGGACTCCCCATTTCAACTTTTGCTATGGTGTAGCCCAGCTGAGTGTTGAATGAACTTAATTTTTGGGCCCCGGTCCAAACACATGATGACGCGGCTGATGCACAGTGTGGACTGTGGATCTCATCCACATGAAGTCATTTCGTCTACGTCAGCGAATGTCATTCCACCATTTGCCTATGGAAGTCACGCCAGCGTTCAAAAAAATAAGAGGGAGACAATTGTCTTTAGTCAGTGAGTTTGCAATAAGGCAACCACATCATGACTTGTGGTGATCTATGACTCATACTTCTCATGTGTTGCACTCATGCAGCTATGAATGGAACATATCTCTTAAACTATAGCAATCTTCACCATTCATTTCATGTATGTCAAGTTTATTGTTAAAAGTAAAATAGTGAGTGGTCAATAAACTCCTACGGGAAAATAAAAAGTTACTATCATATTCCTGGCGTGATTTTTGAGTCATGCTCTATACACAATTTAATTATTTAACAGTCTAGATTAAGGCCAAGGAAGATACGGTCGATAACTCGACAAAAATCATTAAATTTATTGAAATCGTCTTGGGCTTAAAGGAATACCTCGAAATATGAAATGCTTGGTGTTCATTTATCGGAAGAAGAGGTGCGCCAGCACGCTGATCTTTTTGGATTTGGAGTTGGTTCTTTACCTACTTCGTACCTTGGGCTGCCTTTGTGCATTGGGAAACCGCCAAAACACCTTTGGGACCCAGTTATTGAATGAATAGAGAGGAAACTATCTACTTGGAAGAGCCACCATCCGTCCTTGGGAGGCCGTTTAACCTTGATCAAATCGGCCTTCTCTAATATGCCTTTATATTTTACGTCATTATTTAAATCGGTGTTGGCTAAGCTTGAAAAGTCAAGACACGACTTTCTTTGGTGCGGGAAAGAATCTGGGAAAAAGTTCCACCTACTTATGATGCAGGAAGATTAACCACTTGCTCTAAAAGCTCGAACTGTTAGAGTATGGCGAATTAATCCGTTTATCTCATAGCCCAAGCCCCACATCTCATGGGTTAAGACCTCGGCCGAACCCCCCTCGTGGGCTCGTGGGCCCCAAATCACATGGGCCACCCACCCTGAGTGTGTCCCCACATCCCACGGGCTACCCCACTTGAGCCCGGTGTGAAACATCTCTACATTAATCACCTCTGGTGAGGAGTCTCGAACACGAGACCTCCCTCGTGGGCCCCAAATCACATGGGTCACCCACCCCGAGTGTGTCCCCACATCCCACGGGCTACCCCACTCGAGCTCGGTGTGAAAATGCCCTTGCATTAACTTATTTGAGATGATGCATGCAAGTCGTGGTTGGAAGGGGGAGGAGGGTTGCAAATCCTGGAGTACATGAACAGTGCTTTGTAAGTGGTTGTGGTGCTTCGTCACGAAAGAAAACAGTCTTTGAAGACAGGCTTTAGCTAGCAAATACGGTACAGTCTGCAGGGATGGTGGATCAAGGATTTTTCACGTTACAAATCATAAGGTATATGGAAAGCAATCTTCCCAATGGCTTCGAAATTCAAAGAAGCTATCTCATTTCAAGTGGGGAATGGCACTAGTATTTGTTTTTGGGAGGATTTATGGATCAGGGACATCATGCTCAAGGAAGCCTCTTTCCAAACCTAACGTTTTTGGCTACAGATAACAATCCCTTGGTGGCTAGCTGTTTCTCTAGATGTGGAGAGTAGGGCACCTCCCTGCCATAGAGGATTAATAGATGAGGAGGCAGAGTCATCCGTTGCCCTTCTAGATAGATTGAAAGGTGTTGAGCTAGATGAACGGGAGACAGACTCGGTGGTCAGGAGAGGGCCCTGTTTGTAAAGTTTCTCAGTTCGATCCTTCTACAGGCTGATCTCCTCACCCTTGGATTCCTCTTGCCACAATTTCAGTTTTTGGAGATATGGTGCTCCGATGAAGGTGGTTGTCTTTGTTTGGTTGGTGAATAGAAATACGATTCTCACCATAGATAATTTGCAAAAAAAGAGGTACGGTGCTGCCAAATATTTTCCTATTACGCATGCATGAAGCTGAGTCAGTGGACCATTTAGTCCTCCACTGCCCATATTCAAGGAAGAGATGGGGTGCTTTTCTCTTGTCTATCAATGCGAGTTGGGCTACTCCATTTCCCTTCTCATCTTTCTTGGCAGCTTGACAGAGAGGCGGGCTCAGTAAAGATGGTAAAGTGGTTTAGTGATTGGCAGTTATGGCACCTCTTTGGGCCATCTAGGGGGAAAGAAATAGGTGATGCTTCAAAACAAAAAGATGAATTCAGAAGATTGGGTTATTCGCAAGGCGAAGGCTTTGGTGGTAGAGTGTGCTTCAGGATTCAGTCATCTTGACACCCATGTTCTTGTTGCTTTGTTGGGTTTGTAATTAGTTGTATTCTTTTTTGGCTGCTTCAGCCTGGTTTTTAATAAAATCGTTACTTCTAAAATAATTTTTAAAAAAAGAAAAAGAAAAAAAAGATTGATGTATAGATCCCATGTGCATGGTTGATAAGCCAACATCGCTTTTAAAATGGGGTTAATTATCAAATAAATTGGCTCATGAAGAGGGGTAGAACTGGAATTTGGAAAAAAATAAATTAATGTCTTTCTGCCATTTTCTCCAACACGAGGAACGATCACTAAAACACAAGGAGTGGTTTGGAACCAAAAAATGAGGGTGGTTAGTCTAGAAAGCTCAAGTGAGGGGTTTGGTTTCAATCCCTTAATAAAATTCCACCATTAATAAAAAAGAAAAACGAGAAAAGAGAAACAAGAAACAAGAAAGAAAGAAAGAAACTACAGGACTGAATTGCTTTGTATATGGTATTCCTTACACAATCGATGTGAATAAAAGTTAACCATGGGAAAAAAGTTATAATGGCAAACCTCTGCAAGACGATCTTCACATATACGCAGGAGGGCAATAGCTTTCAAACTTATCCGGGGAGAGCTTTTATTATTGGCGAAACCAATAAGACAGTTGACACAATCCATAAAACAGTCTCCAACAACCTGATCAAAGTGCTCCAAGATAACTGCGATACATCTTGAATTAGCTCCAGTGAACAATATTGGAATCTTAAACAGTAAAGATTGTAATTTTTAAGTGCAGTAAGGAAATGGCAAAAAGATTTATACATGATTGCCATCAATAACTATACAAGGGAAAAGAAGGGTGGGTTCCTACCTTGTTCTACATTTTCAAATGCACTTTCAACAATTGATTCCAATTCATCATCAGCAGCTGCCGTAAAGATCATAAACACACTTCGCCAGCCTGATTTTATGCTTCCAACCTTTGATTTTATCATCTGAAAAAAAAAAAAAAAAAAACATATTCTAATAGTCATAATTGATATATTTGAATAGAGGGATTTTCAGCCAACTGGCATAATGAGTGGCACTTGTAGTCGTTGTGAGGAAAGTCAGCCAACCTACACATACCTGAACGATGCAGTCAACAATTAGGCCTCGTATAGATTCACTTCGACTATTCCGCATAAGAATAACAAATGGTTTCAAAATGTCGTTCTGGAAAGTGAAGTTGGTGAGCTCAGCACGCTCCAGATACTTCATACCTAGTTGCCTTAACGAGTCAATGGCATACATAGCAATTTTTTCATCGTGGTGACTCCCAGCAGAAATAAAATGGTTGGACAAGACAGACCATATTCTGGCCCAGACCTGAAAGTTGAAACCATACAAATATTATGAGAACAAATAAACCAAGATGATTAGTATCAGCATCCATGTATTACTCTAGTCCCGTTAAATGCATGTCTACTGACTCAATTTTGCAGATGACTGCTAACAAACCATGCAACAAAAAGTGTAATTCTTCTATCATATGTCTTGGCTAGCAATAGGATGGTTGTCGATGTGAATACAAACAATTTTCACATATGCACAGGGACTCTGACATGTCTATGTGCACATGTGGGCCTGCACATGCAAGTACTTACCAACAGAGAACATCGACAAATATAGTGAGTAATTCCTACTACGTGTGCATTTGCACATACCTAGACATATTTGATGCCAGCATATGCATCCGTGCACTTGCATGAATGCACCATCTAATGTTACATGCATATGAGTATAGACTGCAAGTATTTGTTTACGTCGTATCGAGAATGAAAGTATATTGAGTTACCATACGGATTCGAGCCATATTGTAGTAACTGATCTCAACCAGTTTCTGCAAGCTGAAAACACGTGCAGGTGTTTGCTTCAGTTCTTCAGCAGATACACCGCAGAGAGCTGTGAAGAACTCCACGACTGAATCACTAGGCAATTTCACACTGTTTACAAATACTTGTTCAGCTGGTTTTCCAGCCAACTCCCTGAGAGATTGAAGAACAGAATCCCTCGATATTTGATTTGATCCATGCATCACCGTTGCAGCAATAGCTGGTGTAGAGGTGATGTATTCTAGCCTAGACACGCATTCTAAGACGGCATTCCAAGTATCTTGTAGGGAGTCTGTCTCTGAATCACATAGAATAAGCAGAGTTCTCAGTGCCTCCACATTTTTACTGCGCATCTCCTTTGGAGCATGCAAAAATGTAAACCTGCATTTAAATTTCAAAAAGTACAATTGTTATGGTAAAGAATATATTGTTCCTATCTGTCATGTAACAAATCAAACAATTAATTGGAATTGCAGTATTAAAGAATCAAATAGAAAGTGAAATACTGACCGAACTAAAGATGTCAAAAAGGCATAACGCATGGTGTCCATTCCTAGAACACGTGTAATATGTATACCAGATCTAAATCCCTCCATACAAAGAAGAATCCTTGGTTTATTATCACCTTCCTCCATGGTAACAGAGAATGCTGCAAGTAATGGCCATCCAACAGCTTCAAGCATAGGCCTGACAAGCTCAATCTGCCTAGCTGTATAAAATACACCCCTCTTGCCCCCTTGACTTCTAAAAAAGGCCTGAGTCTGCTTAACAATATCTTCACTCTCTTTCTTTGTATCAATAGCTGACTTTCTTCTCGGAAGGGCCAAATTAAGAATACTGACAAGACGACCCCCTTCTTCAGTTTCTACCCTCTGTCTGCTGCTTTTACCCGCAGTGGTTAAATCATTCTTCATCTTTATCTCTTCCTTGACAATAGAATCATAAATCTCCTCCAGGAGCTCCTTCGGAGCACATTCCTCTGCGTCACTCACAGTGTTCATGCGTATGAAATCAGACTTCGACATTTTAGGCCACACCATCGGATTGTGTGCATCAGTATTCAACATGATAACTGCATATGCAAGAACATATGCGGTATCTGCATTCTTGAAAAGTCCTGGGTTGTTAGCACAATAGCTGCAAGAAATTCACCACAGTCAAGACTCAATTGCCACATACTAACAGAAAATGCTGCCTTGCAAAATAAAAAATTGCCAAACATAGATACATGGATAAACGATTAGCAAGATGATCAAGATCGAATGTATTTGAAGTGTTCACGAAAGAAATATGACGCCCTTAATATTTAAAATGCATTATACCGCTCGGCAAACTTTTCCATGATCCGGTCTATCTTTTGTGCCTCTCCTGGGAGCCGAAAGCCTTTCAGGAATTCACGAATGGCAGCATCAAACTTCAATCCTGAAAACTTCATGGAATCGACATAAGCATGCATGATGGCAAGAGGAAACTCCTCATGTTGACCCAAGTAGTCACCAATCATAGCCTGCAAAATAGGGGAGGGGGAGTTACACAAGTCTGTCTTTCAATATAAAAAATAGAATTATAATAGGAAACTCCCACCTTATCCAAACTAGGAGTATTCCTCAGGAACTGGGCCACTGAAGCAGGGGTGTTTTCAACTAACTTATTTGATATCAAGTACTCTATACCCTTTCCTGGCTTCCTGTTGAACTGCACAAGAAATGAAACCATATAAACCCCTCGATATTTAAAATATAAACTCAATAAACATAAAACAAAGTGTCAGAATATTCCCAAAGAATTACTATTTGATTACTAAAAATAAATAGGAGCATATAACATGTGTATGTAGGTCAATGCTGATGTCCACAATTGTTTTAAGTAGCACGTGGCAAATCCAATCATCGATCTAGACCATCCATCCATTCGTACCAATGGAGGCCAGGCAAGGCGAGAAAAATCATGCCGATTTGGTGTCCCATAAACTTTTGAATGCGGGCCATTTTGTAACAACTGTCCGTTTTTTACAAGCAACAAATTGGATGATTAGGATCATCAAACCAAGGTGCTTCTTTGGAATCATAAGGAAAATGATGCAGGACAAGTACCCACTTGCTCTAAAAGCTCAAACTGTTAGAGCATGGCGAATCAATCCCTTTATCTCATAGCCCAAGCCCCACATCTCATGGGTTAGGACCTCGGCCAAACCCCCCTCGTGGTCCCCAAATCACGTGGGTACCGCATCACATGAGCCACCCACCTCACACGGGTGGGGCCCGCCTCACACGAGCCGCCCAACCCGAGTGTGCCCTTGCATCCCACAGGTAACCCCACTCGAGCCCGGTGTGAAAATGCCCCTGCATTAATCACCCCCGGTGAGGAGTCTCGAACACGAGACCTCCCGCTCTGATACCAATTTAATGCAGGACAATTAACCACTTGCTCTAAAAGCTCGAACTGTTGGAGCATGGCAAATCAATCCCTTTATCTCATAGCACAGGCCCCACATCTCATGGGCTAGGACCTCAGTCGAACCCCCCTCGTGGGCCCCAAATCACATGGGTTCCGCCTCACACGAGCCATCTGAATTACATGGGTGGGGCCCGCCTCTCACAAGTCACCCGCCTCACACGGGACGCCCACCCCGAGCGTGCCCCTGCATCCCACAGGCAACCTCACTTGAGCCCGGTGTGAAAATGACCCCGCATTAGAAAAAGGTGCAATGTTCAAAATATCGTCAATAATCAACATATCAAGCGATATAATCAGTATCGCGCCTCAGCGATACAAATACTGGGGGCAACAACACAATTTACCAGTTATTGCCAATATTACTGATAATATTGTTGCTATCTTGTGATGGTATCTAACAACAACCTTTTGAAATAAATACACTGTATTGTTGATACATGTGATGATATCACTGATCTTATTGATAATATCTATGGTACTAGCATTAATACCTGTGAACTTCCCGGGGAAAAAAAATTTTAAAAAAAAGAAGAGCAAAAAACCAATTTTTATGAAAATTTTTGGAGAGGTTTCTTGCCAAGTTTTAGATTAGTTCTTTATATGTGCTAAATTATTGCATTATTCCTGAAAGATTAGTTCATTAAAATCATATTTATTAATCAAATATTTTTGTCCGACAACGTATAGTTTGGGCCCACATACAATGGAAACCTATTACACTTTGTTTTTTGTAAGATTTTGAGTCCGAATTGTGTATTAGATTAGTTCATTATATGTGCTAAATTATTGCATTATTCCTTAAAGATTAGTTCATTAAAATCATATTTATTAATCAAATATTTTTGTCTGACAACGTATAGTTTGGGCCCCACATACAATGGAAACCAATTATAGTTTTTTTGTAAGATTTTGAGTCCAAATTGTGTATTCATATGTCTTTTTTTCTTTTGTTTGAAGGGTAAAGCATTTATTTATTAAAAAGCTGTTTGAAATTACAAAACAGCAAGGAATACAACAAAACAGAGCCACTATTACATCCCCAAAACAGATTGTGCCACGTTAATATCTACTAGGCATGATCCAGCTGCCCAATCTAGAACATCCCTCTTTGCTTATCTTAGAGTTTTTTCCCAAGGCCCCCACTTGTTGGTTGTTGCGGAAGCATCATACGTTACGTTCCCCCATATGTTCCAAAGGACTGCTAGCAAACACAACCACCAAAGTACCCGGCTGTTTTTGGCTAGTTGAACGGCATGCCGCATCTGAAATAGTTGGTCAACAGAGAAGAGCATCACCCAAACTATACCGAAGATGTTGAGGAGATGAGACCACACTTGCCAAACAAAGGGGCAATGGATAAATATTTGATTGATTGACTCAACATCATCCATGCAAAGAAAACATATACTGGGGAGAACCATTGCTCTCTTCTGCAGGTTGTCTATAGAAAGGATACGCTTCCTTCCCACCAACCAAGAGAAGGATGCCACCTTAGGAGAGGTGCCATAAAACCAAAATGCATGAAATAATCCACCAGTTCTTGCATCCTTCAAATCCCGGATCTTCAAGTAAAGGATTTGACTGAATAAATATTGTCCAAGGAACCTAGGGAAGGATAAATATTGTGAAGACATGCCAATAGCCTAGCAAGATCCTCTGCCTTTTTGTGTCTTTCAACGTCTCCTGAAGTTCCACTAGAAAACTCCATTTTCAAAATGTTTCCCTTAAGTAGTGTAATATTCCCCTTCAATTCGAGTTGGCTTGGCTCAAAGTGGAGGGTTTACTGGACTTGGTTCCAAGCCGGAGGTCATCCTTTGAGATTGAAGGCCATGCTGATTTCAAGCTCTTCTAGAAGCTAAAGTTGATGAAAGTTATGCTCAAGGTGTGGAAAAAGTAGTGTTTGGGCAACAGGAGCAAGAGATGAACCTTATTCTACATGAGATCTAAGCATTAGATGTCAAAAAGGAACGTAACGCACCGTCGGAAGTTGAAAAAGCTATCACGGATAAGCTCTCTGCCAAGTACAACATCGGGCTAAAAGAGGAGATCAAGTGGCATCTATTGTCGAATTCCAGTAAACAAAAGCAGAAAATAAATGAACGATAATCGAATTAGAACCCCACACCTGATCGTTGATCTATTGTTGATAAGCAAAATAATATGTCGTTGGGACGAGGCGCGGACGACGTCACTCTCTTTGAGATAGATTGTGCCCCTCGGATGATTTTGACTAGTGCAGAGGCTCCCGATGCGATATCCCCATGATACAACCGCCAATGATCGGTCTTTTCGATGAGCACAGGCCAAAGAAATCCCAACATCAAAACCACCATACTCTACCTTCAATTGCCCAAAGAAAAAAAAACAACGAAGAATGATTTCTTAGAGGAAAGATTCTAGGGTTAGGGTTTTTGTCTCTGGTTTTTTCATTCGATAAAACTCCTTTTATAAAAACAAAAAACCGACCGTTTTAAAAAGCTGACGCCCGCATATAAAAACTGAAACCGATGCCCGTTGAAATGTGCCTGCTCAAGATGTGGCATGTTTCGCATAATGGAAATGGTCTGATGATGAGTGGGCCACATTTAACGATTGTGATAAAATATTTAAAAATAATAATAATAAAATAAAATTATTGTAAATTTTAGCAAAACCTTGCCAATTAAGACTCATAACAGAAAACCCCCCCCCCCCCCCCCCCCTATAGCAGAAAACATGCCAATTAAGACTCATGTTAAAGTCCTTTTATAAAAACAAAATATACCGTTTTAAAACACCACACTTATAAAAACCGAAACCGATGCTTTTTGAAATGTGCCTGTTCAAGATGTGGCATGTTTCGCATAATGGAAATGGTCTGATGATGAGTGGGCCACATTTAACGATTGTGATAAAATATTTTAAAATAATAATAATAAAATAAAATTATTGTAAATTTTAGCAAAACCTCGCAATTAAGACTATATATTCCCCCCACGAGTATACGCAAATTTGCACGTGCATGTTAAAGTGATAAGTCCCTTGATATAGATTGACACACCACACTCTGACAGCTTGAGCTTTTGGAGTGAATGGTTGTTTGACATGGTATCAGAGCGGAAGGTCCTATGTTCAAATCTCGAGAGCATTATGCCTCGCTAATATATTATTCTCCACAAAATCTCCGACAGGAAATTAAGCCCGGCCTATATTATGGTGTGAGTGTCCCTCCACCCTCGCAGTATGTTCCCGTGTGGAGTTCCCATCACACACGGGGGGGGGATTTAAAGTGATAAAAGTCCCTTGATATACATTGATACACCACACTCTGACAGCTTGAGCTTTTGGAGTGAATGGTTGTTTGACAGTGCGCACACACCCGGTTAAAGGTTTCCAAGCCAAGAATCCCACTGATTGCACCCCCCTATGCGCCCATACGGGCTTGTGCATAGTCATACAAGAGCCTTATGAGAATAATACTTTATAAACACATTTTTCTCCCATTTCCTATCCGATATGGGACAAAGGTATTGCCTTTGGAAAATCAAACCAACAACACAAGTTTACAATAATTGTGTTTTTTTTTTTTTGGAAATACCTAGAATAACGTCAACGCTCTCAAGCCACCTAGCTTAAGAAGACAAGAATACGAAGTTCTTCCGCAGGACTACTAGTGTTAGAGCTTAGGCTAATTGCATCTCCTCACTCCCAGTGGATGGTAAGAGAATTATCGATGAAAGCCTAATTTGTGAAACCATTGTCAAGTTCTACTTGAACCTACTTTCGGGAGAGAATCGGATATGATCGAGTCTTGATAATTTGTTCTCCTATAGAATCTCTTTTGAGGAGGTTGATGATCTTGAAAAGCCAATTCAGGAGGAGGAAATCAAAGCTACAGTCATGGCTCTTGCTAGGGATAAAACTCTAAGGGTTAATGGGTTTCCCTTAGCCTTCTTCCATATTTTCTGGGAGTAGATCAAGATAGACCATCGTCCGCCTAAGATGGGAAGTTCCTTCATAGCCCTTATTCCAAACTCTAAGGTGTTGAGCGTCTGAAAGATTTTAGGCCCATCAACCTCATGGGCGGTCCTTATAAAATCATTCCTTAAGTTTCTGAGGCAAAGATTGAAGACGTGATTCCTAAGGTTACTTCTCCTTTCTAGAGTGTGTTCATCTCCAATAGACAAATCCTCGATAGTGCTCTTATTGCTCACGAATGTCCCAACTCGTGCCACCGGATTGACAGGTAAAGAATCACTTGCAATATTGATATAGAAAGGCTTATGATCACTTGGACAATGTGAGCTCAGCCTTACTAGGGATGTGGGTTTGGAGAATTTCGGTGGAGAAAAATAGCCTATGGAGAATCATCGTTGTTAGTAAATATAGCCCCTCCAACATGGGTTGGTGAACCAAGGATTTGTCTCGACACCATGCATTGAACCTTTGCTAGGCAATTGCTCAGTTAGCAAGTAGAGCGTTCGAGGGTGTGGGATTCGTCGTTGGGGATGGAGCTCGAATCAAATTATGGGAAGACAAATGAAATGGGGAGTCCTCAGTTCATTCGGAATTCCCTAGTCTGGCCAGGCTCTATTTTGTTGTCAATGTCTCCGTCACTTGCTGTTTATCGGTATTGGGGGATGGGGTGTGTGGGTCCTTCATAGGCGTCACCCGTCGTATGCAGAGACCAAACAAATGGTGCAGCTCCTTTCGAGCTAGCAAGGGTTCTAGCCTTCTCCATGTGTGAAAAATTCATTGAGTTCTCGGTGCCGTCCTCCTATGTTCTCATTTCCCAGTCTGAGAATTGTATCAGCTACCACCACACTGGTCCTATCTGGTTCTACATGTGTAGGCAAGAAATGGGTCTTTACCATTGATGGCTTTGCAGGAGGGCTTTGGTGCTTCCGAACATGTCTTCTCTGCTTTAAAGATGCAGAGATGGTCGACCATATGTTCATACATTGCCCCTTTGTTAGGGGTGTCTAGTCTAGTATTCTAGCTTCTTTTAATGTCCCCTGGTTGATGACGAGCTTTATCAAGGGGTTGTTCTAGTTTTGGAACATTGGCGGTGCTGGGAGGAATGGAAGGTCCAGGTGGAGGGTCGCTTCATTGACTGTTCTTTGGATTATGTGGGGCGAGTGGAATAACCGATTTTTCATAATAGAAGCAACTCTCTTTTGGGGGCTATTAGTTAGGCTAAATTATGTATCGTGGAGTGGGTGCCCTATGTGGCAGTCTATATTTTTTGCTTCAATTTGCTTTTGTCCTTGTTGGCCTTGTGGCTTTCTTTATAAATTCCATTACGTTTCAACAAAAAAAAAAACACATTCCCTAGTATTTGTGATATCATTGACCATATCTATTGTACATATAACAATAACAATAGAATATAATTAAATTAAAACAATAAAATAAAATAAACCTTAACCATGTGGGACCTATTACATGGATGTTTCAACACAGTGATTGGACCAATTTTGTTTTTCTTTTGAATATTGACCACCCATTTTTCATGCCATTGATTAGATGATTATGATCATCCATTCAGCATGACTTTTTAACCATGGCTTGCATCCAGTGATACCAATGAATAAACGGCCAAGATCAATTATTAGAAATGTCAAGTGTCACCAAAAAATTGTGGGACATTTCCATTCCACAGATGCGCACACAACTGTGTGCATGCACCCATGGAGAATGTTTCAATGGGGACACAATGTGCACCCCGCTCAATCTAATCATAGGGCGGGCCACACCAAGGAACACAAATGTAAGAACACAAAAAAAAAACTTCCAAATTAAGTGGTGGGCCCATATGGAATGTGTATAGCATCTAACCCACCCAACAAGTCTACTTTACCATGAAATGGAATGCCCAACAAATCAGGCTACTCCAATCATCAGGTGGAGCCTGGCAACATGATTTTGAAGGTTTTTAGGCAATTTTACATTTTTTTTTTCAATGGTTTGGTCTACCTGATTTTTTTCCTTTTTTTTTAAAGGAGTATAGGCTTTAAACCCAAGATATCAATGTTGAAACACACTCAGTCTACCACTGAGGCATGGGCCCAAACCCTCCAAGCTTGGTCCACCTAATGATTGGATAGGCATGATTTTTTTTATTAGTCACAAAATCGTCATAAAGATTTCTATTTTTTATTTTTATTTTTATTTTTATTTTTTTGAGAAATCACAAAAGCCTCACAAACAATCCCTCCCTCCCTCACCCGCAAATCCATGAAGGTAATGGATAAGAGTTCCCTCTACAAAGACAACCCTTGAGGATCCCTTCTCTTGCAACTGAATCAACACTACAACTAGCCATTCTATGGATGTGATTAAACTTAGTAACCATGTACTTTAATCACATCTTTATCTTGTTTAAGATGAATGCCAAATTTCCGAGGAGATTTCCCACAGCCCAAGCACTTGAAGATGAAAGAGTCCACTTCAATTATTGGAGTGCCTACCCTATTATAAAATAATAATCCACTTCAGTCTTAATCGCCATAATTCTCCTCTGTTTAAATGCCTGAAACCTGCTGGCCCTAAGAATGTGAGTTTGATTGCACATATCCATCTGTTAAAACCCCAGATATGCCTGAACTTCCAAGGTTGCAATTTCCAAAAGCCCAATGGAGGTAGCTACCGATGATATAACTCAATAGACGGTTGCCAATAGTCATCCTATTAACACTTTGCCAAAATTTGCTAGCATCAACTTAATGTTTGTTATCATCTTCGCCAAGGATGAAACCCTTTCTTGAAAGATTCTTGTGTTCCTTTCCTTCCATATTCCCCATAAAATTGCATGAGTAAGCATCCTCCAGAGCATTTTACCTCGAGATCTAAAAGGCCTACTAATCCAAGCTTCAATTAGCTCTGCCTTCGACCCCCCTCCCTTGCTCTCCCTCCATCCACATTTTTTCCTGATAATTAACAGCGTCATTGAAAAGGAAAGAGATGATACAAAAGGGACATCAAAAAGCCCCCGTCCCTCCACTTTTTTCCTGTTAATTACCAACATTGTTGAAAGGGCAAAAGAAGATTTTTTATTTTTATTTATTATAAAAAAAATAAAAATAATAAAAAAAATAAAAAAAACGTTTTTCCTGATAAGTAACATCATCATTGGAAGGCAAAAGAAGACGCAAAAGGGGCAAAAGGAGCAAGGACCAATGGATAGCAAAAAAATGCACCCCGAAATCCTACATCGCTAACCTCAGATATGGCAGCTTCCATTGTAGACTTGTGAGCCTTAGCCTTCTCAAACTGACTAGGCATGTCCTGCTTGCCTTTAGACTCATCAAAGGCAATAGATTCCCTTTCTGAAACTTCCACCTCCAGGGACTGACTGCTGCTACTCTGCTTTTCAGATTCTCTCCGAGATTTCTCCCAATCAGCCAGTGATTTTAACACACTAACAAGACACTGAAAGCACATGAACAGAAACGGCATCAGAAAACAAACTGAAATACCCAAGCCAGAGACAGCAAATAAGACAGAATCCAAGTACCAGCTGTTGGACATCAAGGAGGGCTGAGTGAATTACCTGAAGAGATGAACCTTTAATGGATGTAGTTTGAGAGAAAGCAGCTGAGTTTGGATCTGCATTTAAAGTCCCTTGTGCGATCCTTGAGAGAGCATTAACCTTTGTTTTAGGCCAGCAAACAATAAGTACATGAGTTAAGGGGAATGCTCGAGTCTCTTAACAGCAACATATATACACAATTCATTTCCAACAATCTGATCAGTTATACCATGCGTTCAAACAGGTTTGGTGCCTCAAGATCACAATCATAGTTAACAAATATGTCCACAAGCATTTGGGGGTCCTTGCACACTTTCTCAAGCATCCTGCCAGGAAAACCAATCAGAACATTATGTGGTAAGATGACTAATAGACCATGGAGAAGTGATCTTACATGAAATCATACCCAGCTAAATAGCACACCCACTGTGTTAATTAAAAAAGTAGGGACTTGAACCAAATTTCAGATGCATACAACAGAGAAAACAAATTCCAGTCCCATTCATCAGAAAAGAATGTATTACCGGAGAACGCTTGTTCTTTGGTTAAGGGGACTATCAGAGCTATCCAAGGATCGTAAAATTATCAAGGGGAAGAAGACTCCAATTTCACCCTGCAAATAAAGCATTAAGAAGCAAATGCAGGTCCGCAATGTTTAAATATTCTGTACAGAGAGAAGTCCAAACCAAAGTCCATGTACCTTAAGACACTCCCTAAATCGCAGTAAAAGAACTGTAAAGATTCCAGTTGCATACTGTCAAAAGGAAAGAAAAAGAACTCATGAATAGCAGTTACGTGGACTCAAAATGCTGACGAAGAGTAAATTAGGCAGCCATGTCGAAAAGCAGTCTCCATACGGAGACAAAAAGGCATTTGTTAGAAAAGGCTTAGAAGAATGATAACAACCTGAAAAACAGCTGGCGATGAAGATACTGATGCCCGCAACAAAGCATATGAAAGATAGGCTTTCACTGAATCAATAAAATGGAAGTTCTTGGTAAAGGAGTGGCTCACACCTTCCAACAAACCCTGCAAATGCAAATACATCAGGACATGTATAGCACTCAAAAAGAATGAAGCAACAAGCCCTTGAATATTATGGAGACAACATGTTGTAAATGAAGGCTATATTTGGTTGAGCCTTTTGCACATCAGCCCCTAAGACTCCCATCCTTTGCTAGGCTTTTAGAAGATCTGTTGTATATCAATCAGAACCATATAATCCCACAAAACACATAAGAAGCAAAAGGATTAACCTGTAAAAGTTCAAGAGATAAAAGTCTCGTCTTGGTGGTAACCTCATCGTTTTCTTCCTTCATACCCATCTGAAAATATTATGCATTTACACAATTATTGAAGCTCCAAAAATAGTACTTGAAATAAAATACAAGGAAATTACTGTAGAAAACCAAACCTTGCAGAGGGTGCGGAATAGCAGCAAAGCATCACGTTGACCTATACTCATGCTCTCAAGATCAAGCCCTCTGCAAAGAGATTGTTATAGCTCCAAGTATCCATCAAGCACAAACAACAATTCACCCAGGCTATTCACAAAAGCTTAGAAGTAATCAAGTACGAATTTAGCATCTGTCCACACCTTGATATCTTCTTTCCATCCTCGAGATGCACGGCCTTGTCAAGAACAGCTTCTAAGCCCTGATAAAAAAAAAAATCATAATATTATAGAACTGACACTGAATGGCTCGAACATCCCATGCCAGGAAAACTGGCAACTAAAAAAGACGGGGAAAAAGGAGCAAAATAGCAAATGCTGTCCCTGGATGTATTTGAACACGATTTGAAAATAAAAGCACCTTGATATCTGCACCTCCTGCCAGATTCTGGAGTTCCTCAACAGATGCAAGAGATGTATCCTTCCCCCGGTTCATGGACAGTGCATCTCCTAGTGTAATTTTCTTCTCTTCTGAGTCATCCAATGAAATTTCACCATCTTTTGAGTTTACGTGTTCCCCTGAAGGGATATCCGTTTGTGCAGGGCTACAAGAAGATGGAACAGAAGTCTGAATGACCTGTGAGACATTATTGAGGTTCACAAAAAAAGTGAAATTGCCTTAGTAGGGTCTCTACCATCTTTCAAAGCCAGTCACAGAGAAAAATAACCAGTCACAAATCAAACACTTAGGATGCCATACCTGGTCAGACTCCATTCGTCTAAATATGATGCTGATCATTTGGGTCAACATTGCCTTTGATGTTGCCTGATTTACAGGGCTCTTGCTATAACAGCCAAAATGAAAAATCAGAAGTTCCAATTCAGTAAATCCATGTATGCAGGCAACAACCCTTTGAAAGAAAAGAATCAGATACCTGTTAAGTGCAATGTTGTAGCATATCCTAATCACTCCAAGCAATGGTTCGCCATGTACTGCATTAGAAACTAGTGTCACAAGAGTAGTGCTCAAAACTGAAAAACACAGTATGCTGTTCACTGTTTCTGTACATGCTCTGGCAAACAAGCTAACGAGAGTTAAAAAGAACAGTAAAATTTAGATACCCATAGGCAGTTGAGGGACAACAAATTGTAGGAGGCCCTTGGCATCAGCCGATGGATGTAGGGATAAGCACCCTCTTCCAAAGAACCTAATGTGTAGCTAAAGAAAGGGTGGGGTTGTTTTCACATATTGTAACTTGGGGATGAAGAAAAAGATTAACTGTCGTGGCAAGACCGGAAACAATGAAGAAGATGACAACAACGTTGATACTGATGGCAATAACAACCATGGTTATAGAATCATCGGGTGGATGCAACATGATTTCAGTGTACTTAAAACTGGTAAGATGGGGAAAAATAAGAACCATGACTGCTACTGCCACACGTATGGCAGCAACTAGTACCACCACCTGGCAGACTATGACAACAGGCATCATCATTATCAGCAGCCATGAATATTATCCTTTCATCCATACAGACAATTATTCAGTTAGATACTATTATTTCTATCAATCAAAATTGACCAGAAACAAGCATGTCATGAAGCTCAATGAGCATGATGAGCTTATACCAGTTGAGTTCATATTAATCTTACACACAACGGTCAAGAGGTTCAAAACTTTTTTTTTTTTTGAACAGCAACTTTATTTTTATTAGAAAATGGAAAAAAACATACAGACTCGAAACAGATCCGCTTGACCGCTGAGGTAGCGGAAAAGCTAGGACCCCCAAAAGAAAAGACTACAATTCTGAAACTTATCCACGAAGGAAGTCCATTCCGCTAAGAGATAGAATTGCCTTTTGCACAATACAAGCAACCGAAGTGGATATACCGTTAAAACATCTTCCATTCCTTTCTTCCCAAACGGCCCACCAAACTGCCAGAATAGCAATTTTCCAGATTTTAGATCTCTGCTTACCACACCTTACACCGTTCCAAGCTTGAAGAAGGCTACGGGCTGAATCTGGGAAGCCCCAGGAAAATATGAAATCGACCCAGGAAATGAGACCAAATCTGATATACGAAAGGGCAGTGAATGAATAGATGGTTTACCGTTTCAGCGTCTGCCATACAGCACAAACAGATGTTTGTGATACACATTCCCCTTTTTCTCAAGTTGTCCACAACGAGCACCCTATATTTCCCCACCAACCATCCAAAAGCTGCTATCTTTGGTGGGGCATGTGATTTCCAAACGTGGGGGAAGGCTTCATCGATCTCTGCTTGTGGCTTCTTTGAGAGAATGCTGTAGAAAGATTTTACTGAAAACAAACCAGATTTTTCTGCCTTCCAGAAAAGACCATCAGCGCTGGTGGGGGTCCAGATTGCTGTTTTGAATACAATTAAGGAGAGCTACGAATTCGTTAATCTCCCAATCTCGAAGGTACCACCTACACTTCGGATTCCAGACCACTTCTCCCCCTATGACTGAGTAGCATTCCTCGACTGTGGAGTCCTTGTAGGCGATGTTATATATACGTGGAAAAGCCTCTCTAAGGGCTACATCTCCTACCCAAATGTCTTCCCAAAAATGAGTTCGACTACCATTACCAATCGCAAAACGAATATCTTTTAAGACTTCCTCCAACCCACCCCCCCCCCCCAAATACTTGCTTTTAACGATTTTGTTCCAAAGGGAGTCACTTTCATTGCCAAGCCGCCACGTCCACTTGCCTAAAAGGGCCCTGTTCATGATTCTCGAGTCTTTAATACATGTTCCTCCCTGATCAATATGATTACAAACCTCATTCCAATTAACCAAATGGAATTTTTTCTTTTCTTCCTTGCCATGCCACAGAAAATCCCTTCTTAGCCTATCTAGAGTGTCCAATACCAACTTCGAGCATCTAAATAGGGACATGAAATAGAGGGGGAGGTTTGTCAATGCTGCCTTTATGAGTGTCAAGCGGCCACCCAAAGAAAGGTATCTACATTTCCATCTAGAGAGGTAAGTCCCAAATCTATTAATTACCTTCTCCCATAAGGACTTTGGAGGAGAACCGATGCACAATGGGAGCTTGACGAAGAAGGAAGGGAGCCGACCTGCCGCACATCGAAGAAAATCCACGTATAGTGTTATTTCTTCCTCTTTCATGTTCACCCCCAAATAACTTAGATTTGGCCATATTAATTTTTAAACCTGAAACTGCTTCGAAACACCTAATGATAGTCCTCAAATTGCTCACTTTGGTCTGATCAGCTTCACATAATAAAAGAGTATCATCCGCGAACTGAACATGCGATATCTGGGTAGTCATTTCTTCCACTCTCAACCCACTGAATATTCCTTCTAGCTGCCCCTTGCTTAACATCCTGGAGAGGGCTTCCCCAACGATGAGGAAGAGAAAAGGGGAGAGGGGATCTCCTTGACGAAGGCCTCTGGAACTTCTGAAAAAACCTTTTGGGGAACCGTTAATAAGGACAAAAAAAACCGCCAAGCTCACACATTCACCTATCCATTTGCGCCATCTATCAGGAAAGCCCATACGCCTAAGCATATATTGAAGAAAACCCCAATCAACATGATCGTACTCCTTTTCAATGTCCAGCTTGCAAATAATGTCTTTGGACTTGGATTTATGGGTTGAGTCCAAACATTCCAGAGCTATTAGAGCACTATCCACAATCTGACGCCCCAGGATAATGGCACTTTGGTTGTTAGAAATGAGCGCACTCATCACCCCTTTTAAAAGAGGATTTTGGCTAGAATTTTGTACGGGCCCCCAAGTAAACTGATCGGCCGGAAGTCTTTTAACGAGTTTGCCCCGGAATTTTTGGTATGAGAGCTATGAAAGAAGCCCCTATATCTTTTGAGATCCGACCTCTACCATGAAATTCATTCACAAAGGCCATAAGGTCCTCTTTTAACAACTCCACAAGGTTTGAAAGAAAACGATTGGGAATCCGTCTGGGCCCGGCGCCTTGTCCCTCCTAACTCCTCCACTGCTCCTTTCACTTCGATCAAGGAAAAAGGGGATTCTAAAGCAATTGCTTCTACCGCAGACAGAGATTCGAAGTGCAGATGGTCCAGTGAAGGCCTTTTCCATGTTTCCCCTTTGAATAGATTACTGAAGTGATGCACAACTTCTTTTGAAATTAAATCTTGCTCTTCTAGTTGCACACCATCTACCAATATACTGCTGATTTTGTTGACCCTTGCTCTTGCGCTGGCTATGGAGTGAAAATATTTGGTATTTTTTATCTCCTTTTTTTAAAACCAAGAGGTTCAAAACTTATTAGTTGTACTTGTGTCCAGGTGCAGTACAAATTTGATATGTCATATGGAAAGATTTCTTCAGAGCCTGTCTACCGCTTTGCATTGGTCAACCCCCAAAATCCCTATGGGACAGTGATTTTCAAAGTCCAATCATACCTGTCAAGATGGAAGAGCCGATATCTATCGTTAGGTGGCCGTCTCACGCTAATAAAATCTGCTCTCTCCAACCTGCCGATTTATTTCATGTCTCTCCTCAAATGTCCAACCCCAGTCAGAGAGGCAATTGATAAAGCGAGGCGGGATTTTTTATGGCAAGGCAAGGAAGTAGGGAAGAAATTTCATCTTTTAAAATGGTCAGAGGTTTTGTCTTCATTTCTCAGACGGGGGTGCGGGAGTTAGAGATTTGAAACTTATGAATCAAGCTCTCCTTGGAAAGTGGATTTGGCGGTTTGGGGCAGATCAAAAAAGTCTCTGAAGTTCCATAATCAAAGGCAAGTATGGTGCATCCTCCGGAGGCTGGTGGGTAAAAGATTTGCCTTCTCATAAAGTTTCTTACATATGGAAAGAAATAATGAAAATGAAACGGAAAGTCCTTCCTTATGTTGGATTTGTGCTTGGCAATGGAACCAAAATCCGTTTCTGGGAAGATATCTGGATTGGAGATCAAACGCTTAAAAACAGATTCCCCACTTCCTATCGCATCGCTTCTTCCAAAAATTCCTACGTTACTGATCACTATTCTGAAGTTGGTGGAAAAATCGTCTGGAATGTTAGCTGTAGAAGATTTCACTGGCCTTCTTCAAAGTCTCTACACCGCTGCCCCCTCTCTCTCTCGTCAGAAGATACTATTTTTTGGAAACCTGACAAATCGTCCCTCTTCTCTGCTCGATCCCTCTACAATCAGATTCACATACAGCAGTCTGATCCTAAGCTAAATCTCTCATTCCTGTGGAAATATGCTGCCCCTCCGAAAATCGTTGCATTTGGATGGCTGGTAGGGAAAAAGAAAATTCCAACTGTAGACAACCTGAGGAAGAAAGGGATGATTCTCCCCAATATTTGTCTATGCTGCATGCACGCAGAAGAGACTGTCGACCATCTAATGCTTCACTGTCAGTTCGCCCAATCCATTTGGACTGAGATCATGCTCAGCTTTAACCTTTCTTGGTGCTTCCTAGGCGAAGTTAAGCAGTTCCTTCATGCGTGGCACAGGGTTCAACTAGGAAAGGTGAAGAAAATCATTTGGAGGATGTCAGTCCTTGCAGTCTGGTGGTCAGTCTGGGGAGAAAGGAATAACAGATGCTTCAGGAATTCTTCTAATTTGGCTGGGACTGTTGCTACTAGGGCCAAGCGACTTATGATTGAGTGGTCCTCCAAATGTTAAGGATCTTCTTGGCCAAGACTTTCTCTTTTTAGGAGTGTAATTGTGGTCTGCTTCCTCAGCAGCCTTTCTTTTGTCTGTTTTTCTTTTGCCTTTAGTGAATTCGTTTCATCTTTCAAAAAAAAAAAAAAACTTCCTAATAATTTAAGTGAAAATTATAGGGTTCTGATCATTAACTGAGAACTGACCAAAAAAGGTCCAGACCAAATTGAACTAATAGGTAGTTTCATTAGTGAACTCTATGTGTGTACATGTGCATGCATGTGTACATTTTTGGATGGAAAAGTAAATGTGGGTAAATGAGAAGCATGATTTAAGGTTCTGACTTCTGAGAAATAATATGGTTCCACGGGCCTCCATACAAAGGACAAGATGCTGCTACTGATGGTCAGAAATTTCTGACCATATCACTCCTTTATATTGTACAGCTTATAGTGAACTGTTATATACAGCAGAAAACAAATGCAAGTTAGTTCTGTTAACTACTGGGAATTCCTCAGCAAAGGTTTAGCAGTAGCGAGTTTAGTTGACCAAGAAAATAAACTAGCAGCATATAGTACACTGCATTTGTTTCCATAGATCAGTCCGACTTACCCCTGAACTTTGTCGATGCTACAGCAGTAAGAAGCACCTTCAGCACTTGCAAAATAGTACTGCATACTCCACATGTGTAATCCCCAAAATTACAAGGATATACAAGCTAGTTATATGTGAGAATAATGACCAAAAGAACTAGAACATACCTGTCAGATGATGAATTATCAACGCAGCCACAGACCATGTTGAGAATGTCAGTAAATAGCGGAGCATTTTTGCCACCATCAAGACCAGGATCGCCTTCTAGATGGTCATATGCAATGAGTTTCTGTTTCATAGCATTTGTTTCAGAAGAGGTTAATACAGACCAATTACTGCTATCATGAGTCGTTCCTTTTGCTTATGTTTATTTAAAAAGCAAACAGATTGAGTGTAATACAAATGCAATCGAGCACCCCAATCTACATTCACATCAATCACTTAAAGTTTGTTATTAGGAATTTGTGTAACATGAACAGGAGAGATGAGTTTTTTTTTTCCTACAATGAGTTTTTAATCAAATGGAAGAGAACACATACATGGAGACAGTCAAGAGCAGGCTCTACAAGCTTTAAATTCTTTGTCTCGAAGGCAAGTCGGAGAGGCTGTAAAACCACCTCTGCCTCAGACCCTTCAACGGTGTTCCCTGCACTTGCTAAGGCTGCTGCAAGGGATCCAGTCATGCCTACTGATTTATCTGTACTGTTTGCTCCATCCGTAGTAGTGGCAACAGGGTGTGAACCATCTGAAGTGGCTCCGTCTTTGACTGCTTCAGCCTCGTCATTGTTGATGCTTTTTGGATGTAAACAACAAAGAAAACGGCTTCAGGAAGTCATTGTCAATTGAAGAGAGCAGAAAAGATATTTCACAAATAACTTCAGTCCTTACAGAATCAGGGGTATAAAATATGATTAATGAAGACATCACTAATGATTAATGAATAAAAAACCTGAATGATAATTTTAAGTACAGAAAGCCCAGGGATGAGCAAAAAGGAATTCTAAGGAATGCAACTCAAAACAATAAACCATAAGAAAACTCCCATTATATTTTCCAAAATGTTACAACTTATAAAGCATTATTTCAGAAGCTTGTAGCGAGAAACCCTTGAGAACCACAAAGTAATTAATAACAAGTACATGATTATGAAAAATCATATTTGGAAAAAACCTATCATCTCCAGCCACAGTTGCTGCTTCATTTTTCTCACTTGGAACCGATTGCAGATTGGTCTCTTTTGAATTATCTGCAGGCAAAAGGGGCAACAGAAATGCTGAATCACATCTCGATGAACAGCTAAAATTGAAATTGGGAAAATGTATCAAAAAGTAGTAGAATCCTTGTGAAAAAATGCCAGACAAATTTTACCATACGAGAAATGTAAAAAATATTTACAATAGAAGAAATGTCCAAGGCAATTTTAAGTTTTCCAGATACATGACACGGTGACACACTGAGTTTGATGATGCAAGATTATATGCAACCAAAGCCAACTTATTTAGGAATCTACCCCTGATTTAATTATGACCTCAACCACATTTTCAATACTTGTGCCTGCATGCTGGGTGTGGTTGTTGTAAATGTGCAGATAGAATTTTCTCTCTTTCATACATGAATTACGTTTTTGCTTGGGCCCAAAATTCTTGGAGCTGATTTCAATGCATACCTCTTTGTAATTGATTTCTTTCCTTCACACAGGAATCAAAAGCAAATAGAACAATCTACAACCACTGCCACTTCATTTTCTCATCCATCACAAGTTCTACCACAGAAAAATTATTCCTGGTAAATAATTCTTTCGAATTGTTTATTGAGAATTCCTTATGCAAAATTGATTCTCAATTAAACAAGTTTGGTAAACATTCATAAGAAAGAACCATTTCTTGAACGATGGTTAGGATCCATTCAATAAAAATAATTTGAGAGGGATGGGTCATCAAAGGTGGCCTCACACGATTGACCAAGGTATTCCATAACAGTAATGGCAGCCATAATGCCCACCACTATTACAGTTACGATACGGGACGTAACGGCCTTTCCTTTAAAAATAAAATAAAATAAATAAATATATTTCAGCCCCATAATGGACCGTTACAGACATTACAGTGCTGTTTCAGATTTTTTTTCATATGGCCGTTACAGCCGTCATGTAACCGTTTTTTAATAGCTCGCAATTGATAGTCCATTGTAGGACCTTTACTAGTAAAGGACCAGCATCCTCTACAATAAACTATAGTACAATGTACAACAGTACAGTGGAGAACATAAAATTGGAAGAGAATTGGAGCATTCAAACCGTGGCCCTTTGAATTGAGCTAGCTAAAAATCACATTTACCAAAGCTCCTAAGCATTTCAAATTTTTTTCATTGAGTTTGGATTGTAAACAAATTCATGTTTAACCCTCGTCTGATAGTCATTAAATTTACAAGATGAAACCATGTGCTAAGCGAAGCTCTCCACCAAAAAGACCCATGTTTTACAATTGCCCTCCTGCCCTCTCTCTCTCACATCCTGCAAACCACTTCCTCTTTCCACGTCCCATACTACTAGCGTTTGTGCACCCTTGCTTAAAGCAAAAGAAACATTTCTATAATCCTAATGGTGCAGGACAATTAACCACTTGCTCTAAAAGCTCGAACTGATAGAGCATGGCGAATCAATCCCCTTTATCTCATAGTCCAAGCCCCAAATCCATGGATTCCGTCTCACACGAGTCACCCGCCTCACACGGGCCCCAAATCCATGGGTTATGCGGGCCACCTACCCCGAGTGTGCCCCCGCATCCCACAGGCCACCCCACTCGAGCCTGGTGTGAAAATACTCCCGCATTACCTAACCTTCCATCGCTTCTAACCCTAACCATCTATTTCAATGAAATATTAAAAATGACCAAAATATTACTAAATTCCATTACAACCATATGCACTTTCTATACATGTAGGCCCAATCATGTGCTGCATTTTTGGCTATTGGCTACTAGTTTTGGTGGCTAAATTTCAGAGAATACCATTTACTATTTTTGGAAGCTAGGAATGCTGATTTTGAAGGTATTGTTGTTGATTTTGAGGTTTCCCTAAAGATTTTGGGTATGAATATTTGAATTTACCTTTACTATTTTTAGGCCATTACAATTTCGCCAAATCTTTGTAGGTAGATTTATTGCTATATTACATAGATTAAGTTGATTAAATCAATCGAATAGTTGAATTTACCTTTATTGCTATATTCCCTGAATGCACACCGTTTAGCTACCCTTTTTCTTTTACATTCATTTGTTCGAATCACCTTTCATGAAAAAAAAAATCAATCTAATAGTTGAAAATTCTTAATTAAAGATTGACAAGGATTTTAAGGTGTCTTTTAGGGTCTATAAAAGAAGGTTGTTTAGGAAGTAGAGGCACTGTATTTTTTGAGTTTTATGAGGTTTATCTAGGTCTTTATAGTTTATAAGAAATAAACTAGTTTCAATTTCAATGAAGTTGTTTATCCCTCTCCATTCCAATATTCTTGTGGGTGTACTCTTCGTCAGTTTTTGCAATCCGGTTATCTTTTTTTAATACAGCCCAAAAGCAAAATCAAGGAGACACAAAAAGAGAACCAGCCGAAGCTGCTTTAACATACAAAGCCCAATCCGAAATAAGGCCTTTGACTTTGCTAATGACCTCATTCACACCCTAGCACTCATTCTGAAAATAGCGCCTATTTATAGAGCCCCAAATAACCCGAAGGACGGCTATGATTAACAATCTGCACGTAGCTTTACCAGCTTTGCAGACTCCTCCCCCCTGCCAAGCCCAAAGCAAATCCTCAAATGACTCTAGCATCAGCCAGATGGTATGAAATAGGCAAAGGAAATGATCCTATACTGTAGCAACAAATGGGTAATAAATGAAGAGGTGATCAATTGACTCCTCATTCTCCATAAACATCAAACAAATATTGGAGAGTAGTGATCTTATTTACAGATTGTCAACTATTAGGATTCTCTTTTAACTTACAAGCCAACAAAAACCACCACCCGAGGAGCTCCATAGAACCAATGATGAAACGGGTGAGGTGTGCCAGGATCGCGAGATGACTCAAAAGATGATACTGCATAAAGAACCGATGGAGAACTTTCTAGAACAATGCCTCGACCAGAACATCTAACCTTCTTCCTGAAGAAGAGGCTTGGCATTCTTTAGAAAGTCCAACAGCCCAGCAACCTCAACTATCTCATCATCCATTAGATTCCTCTGGCAGGGAGGAGACCACACTACTGTCTCCCCATCAAAAGAGAAACAAGCTGCCGCAAGAACAAAGTGATCAGGAGCCAGGCGGACACCTCTGGGAAATAGATCCTGACACAATCGGTCTCCGCACCACACATCCACCCATAATCGAATATGATACCTGTTGCTAAGCATAAAGGAAATACCCATGCGAACTAGATGCCCAATGGCCGCTACCACTTTCCAAACTCCAGAAACTCTGTACAGAGAAGAATTCCTCACAAACGAACCCCCCTCTACATGCCATACTTGAGAGCAATTAGCTCCCCCCACAACCTGCCCTCTTCTGAACTAGATCTCCAATCGATTTACCCAAGTATTCATAACTGAAAAAAGCTTACCCCCCCGACACTTCCAAGAAGCCAATTTCCATTACATCATCTCAATAACCCTGTCCCAAAGGTGCTTGGCCGGCTTTCTAATACAAAGAGGTAGCCCTAGCTATGTCAACGGAAAAGTCCCGGACTTGCATCCAAAAGTACTCGCGAAACGTTTAAGATCATCTGCCTCAATGTGCACTACCAACATTTCAAATTTAGCCACATTGATCTTCAACCCTGAAGCCGTTTCGAAATAAACTAAAATTTTCCTGAGATTGTCCACCCAACTCCACCTCCGCCTTCCAGAAGAGCGACGTATCATCCTCATACTAAAGATGACTGATTTGACCCCCACCACCTGCACCCTTAAACCCTTTAAAGAGCATCTTCTCCTTGCATTTCCGAAGCATCATACTAAGGGCCTCGCCATAGACACAAACATATAAGTTTCTATAAATTGGCCTTAACTCACTCAAATTGTATAGGAATTGCATGATCTTAAGCTTGTTTGAGAGGTGACTCAGTAGCCTTCCAAATGGACCGATTTCATCTCATTCCAACATCCTTTGATATCCAAATATGGAACAACAACAAAAAAGTAGTGAAAATACTAATGGAAAACTGGTTCAACGAACTCCAACTTACACCTAACTTGATCACTACTTATATGGTTTGATATCCAAATATGGAACAACAACAAAAAAGTAGTGAACATACTAATGGAAAACTGGTTCAACGAACTCCAACTTACACCTAACTTGATCACTACTTATATGGCCCATGATGCACATTATGAACGTTAATATTCCACCAAATAAATTTGGCCCGTGAAAGTGGTGCAAATATTCAATCTAGATGGTTGGATGGACAAATCACAGATCAAAACCCTCGGATGGGTCTAATCTGGCCAGATATACAATTTAATGCCCTAATCTTTGATTAGAGAGCCTATGGACTCCTAGTTGCATGATCCTTCCACATAGGTGACACTCCTATTCAAATTGAACTTCGTACATGTTCCCACTCCTGCTTCCTACATGTTTATACTTGAAAAGATTTTGAAAGAAATGCTTCCCTGCTCCCGCACCAAACTTTGTTGCCACTTTAATTCACACTTCATGCAACTATATTTGGACTCATCCTGGACCCATGTAATTGCTGTGGCTCAGATGCATCAAACAAGCAAATATAATAAGTGATGAACCTTCCATGAAGGGGTTCTTCAAAAGCAGTCGTGGAATCCCTCACGGTGACCCACTGTCTCCATTTTTGTTCATAATCATCAGAAATTCGCTCAAACTAACTTCTCAATATAGTAGCAATGGAAGGCTTGATATGGGTAAAATGGGAACAGATAATAATGAGACAAAAATTACCCACATATAGTATGCAAAGAAACAAGACATGCCACTATACATGTTATGTCAATTCAAGTATCCATCAAAATATGAAGGAAGCTTGAACCTATTCAAGAGAAGTTATTTGGAAGGACAGAGACGAGTGCGACAAATACCATCTAGTGGCTTAGAAAAATGTATGCCAACCAATAAAAAGGGAGCCTGGGAATCAGATCAGTTAGACAGATGAATCATATGCTGTTAAACCAGTGGTGGCAGTATTGGTGGAGAATTGGATCAAGAGACGAATCTTTGCTGAAAAGCATCCTATCTACCAAATAAGGGGTATCGAAGAATGGGTGAGACAAAAACAGCAAGAACCAAATATTGAAATGTGCCATTTGGAGAGTTGAATTATCTTGAAAAACACCATATAGAATGGGATCTGGTGACAAGATTCAATTTTGGAAAGATTGGTGGTGGCGGTGACATGCCTTTGTGCAGGAAATTCAACACTCTATATGCCATTTAGTCAAAAAAGGAGTGGTGATTCCAAATGTTTTTCCAACAAAATGTAGGGGAAATCATATCTGGGCCTGTTTTCAGGCACAATCTATGGAAGGAAGAGATCACTTTGCTGATATGCATGCTCGCACAGCCAGAAGGAGCATGCATTCCGCTTTCAATAGAAGACAAAAGGAAGTGGGAATTACCCATGGATTACCCGAGGCACGTGGATTACCCAATGCATGTTGTCAGTGGGTGATTGTGTGAATCCGTAGGGAATAGTCTCACCTTAAAAGGGGTAGGGACACCCTGTCCTCATCAAAAAAAAAAAAAAGAGAATGTGAAAATTGGATTCTGAACGGATCTTTTCCATGGGCTATTTTCTACCATGCATTAACAGAATCCACAGATGCTTTGGCAACTCCAAATTTTGGTTCTCAAGAGTTCCCCTCAAAGCGCACACATTTTATTGGATGGCAGCTATTGATAGAATCTTTATAGATGTCATATATGCTATGTGTGGAAGAGTTATAGTCTCCTTCACTACAATTTTGCTTGGAATATTTGGTCCTCTAGTTTTGAGAGTTTTTGGCATTGAGTGGGTAATTCCAGAATCCATGAAATGCCTCTTTTCTGGCCAGCGGAATGCTGTAGTTGGCACAGCTGGTCAGATTCTATGGAATATTACAACCCAGGCCACTCTTTGTTGCTTATAGTTGGGATTTTAGAGGAAAATCATGCAGGATAAGCATTGTTTCTCTTCCGGCCACGTTCGTGGGATTGCCCCTTTGTGTGGGCAAGTTGGCCAAAGCCCTTTCAAATAAGGTAGTGGAAAGATTCGAGAGGTGTCTTGCAACATGGAAAACCCAATATCTTTCACTAGGCAGTCGCATCACTCTTATCAAAGCGGTCCTATCGAATATCTTTCACTAAATACTTCCATTGCATAGCTAGTATGCGTGCCCGTTCCAAGGCAATAGTTAGCATCAACGATAATGGAGTGTGGATAGATGATAAACAGGCTATCGTTGATCTCGCCATCAACCACTTCAAAGGCCTGCTTTCTGCTGAATCTTGGGACAGACCTCGTCTTGACAACATCCAATTCAGTAGCCTTCAGACAGCTGAGGCTGCCCTCCTCGAAGCCGACTTCTCTATCGAAGAAATCAAGGAGCCAGTTGACTCATTGGGAGGAGACAAATCTCCCCTTTTATCCAAGGGTCTAGGTGCTTCCTTCATCGCTCTCATCCCTAAGGTCTCAGGCGCAAGTTCGTTTGTTGATTTCAGACCAATTAGTCTGATTGGAGGCCCTTACAAGATTCTCGCCAAAGTCCTTTCTACTCGCCTTGCAAAGGTTATCAGAAACCTGATTTCGCCTAATCAAAACGCGTTTACCAAAGGCAGACAAATCACGGATTGTGCTTTAATAGCCAACGAGATCCTTCACTCATAAAAGAAATCCTCCAGAGAAGGTATTTTCTACAAATTGGATATTGGGAAGGCCTACAACCATGTTGATTGGGCCTTCCTTCAATATATGCTTCACCGTATGGGTTTTGGGGCCCGATGGAGAAATTGGATTCAGGCCTGTGTCAGTTCCGCCCACTTCTTTGTCTTGCTAAATGGCTCCCCCAAAGGCTTTTTCAAGAGCTCGAGAGGTCACCGCCTGGAGGACCCCTTGTACCCTTTCCTTTTCCTCCTCATTAGAGAAGCATTTTCTAAAATGATGACAAAAGGTCAGGAAGAAGGCATCTTAAAAGGTCTTGCCATGCCTGGGCTACCTCACCCCATCACCCATATTCAATTTGCTGATGATACTCTAATTTTCATTGAAGCCTCCTCCTCCTGCATATCCAATTTGCAAACAGCTCTTTTCTGCTTTGAAGCGGTTACCGGCCTTCGTATTAATTTGGCTAAATCCAAACCATTCAAGATCAACGTTCAGTCTGAAACTCTTCGCACCCTCGCAGCTTCTCTTGGTTGCTCTTCAGACTCTTTTCCTACTACCTTTGTGGGCCTCCCCCTTTCTATAAGCCCCCTGCCCAAATCGATGTGGAACAAAATCTTGGGGAAATTTCAGAATTATCTAGCGCGGTGGAAATCTCGATATCTGTCTCTCAGAGGTCGCCTCACCCTAATCAACGCGGCTCTGGCTAACCTTCCTCTCTATTTCATGTCTCTCTTCCGATGCCCCTCTTTTGTGTTGAATGTTATTGAAGCCATGAGGAGGGACTTTTTGTGGTCCGGAAAAGATAACCATAACGGTTTTCATCTCCTCGACTGGAAGGAAGTCTGCAAGATTTTTCGAGAAGGTGGAGCTAACGTTAAAAACCTAAGGCGAATGAATTTTGCGCTGCTAGGTAAATGGACGTGGAGCTTAGGGACAGAACCTGAGGCCTTATGGACGAGGGTAGTCAAAGGGCAATACAGCCAATCTCAGGGAGGTTGGTGGACTAAAGACTCATCTCGCTACAAGGCTTCCCACCTGTGGAAAGGAATTCTCAAGGCTAAACAAATTGTCCTCCAACACATCAGCTTTGAGCTGGGAAGTGGGCCCGCCATTCACTTTTGGGAAGACCTTTGGGCGGGAGACACATTGTTGAAAGATCGGTTCCTAACATTTTCCGTCTGGAACCTAATAAGAACAGATTCATTTCCGAGTGCTACTCCCTATCAGCGAGCAATATCGTCTGGGACATGAGATGTACTAGAAACCTCAATGATAATGAGATTTCTGAATTCGTGGACCTTATCGACTATATATCTAAATCGGTGCCGCAGCCCTCAGCTCCTGATAAACTCATCTAGAAGATACATCAGTCAAGCTCTTTCACGGTCAGATCCCTCTACTCCTCTCTCCCCCCCTCTCCAACCTCTCCAGTTCGTGCTTCCCCCTTCATCTAGAGAATTTCGGCTCCCCCCCAAAGTCATTTGCTTCGGTTGGTTAGCGGACCGTAATCGAATTTTAACAATTGACAACATCAGAAAGAGAGGTATGCAGATAGTTAACATCTGGTTGTGCTGTATGCAAAATGTGGAATCGGTAGATCATCTTCTCGTGCATTGCCCGTTCATATCTCAAATCTGGCTTGATTTCTGTCAAAGGTTCAGCATATCCTGGTGTCTTCCTCAATCGGCTCATAGCCTCCTGGCTTCTTGGCATGGATTGAGGCTTGGAAAACATAGAACCTCCACTTGGAGAATGGCTATTTTGGCTATTTGGTGGTCAGTGTGGTTAGAAAGGAATGAGAGATGCTTTAATGACGTCTCTTCCTCGGCTTCTGTAGTTGGGACTGGGGCCAAGAGGCATATAGTTGAATGGGCAGCTAATGTCAAGGGTTTGAAGGATGTTGATCTTTGTTTTTTAGGAATTTAGAGCTCTTCTGCTACCTCAGCAGCTAGTCTCTTTCTTTCTTTTTTCCTTGCTTTGTTTTCCTTTTTCCTATTTTAATGAAATCTTCCTCGTAGCCTTAAAAAAAAAAGACTTGAAAAGTTGAGGCGCGACTTCTCGTGGTAAGGTGCGGAAGAGAAAAGGAAGATTCATTTAGTAAGTTGGGATGAAGTTTGCAAAACATACAAGGGTGATGTAGAGATAAAAGACCTCAAGGCCCATGAATATAGCATTACTTGGTAAGTGGCCTTGGAGATTTGGAGAAGAAGAGGGGGCTCTTTGGAAGAGGGGACGTCTCCAATCCCGTCATGGATATCGTCAGTAAAGCCAAGCGTCTCCTAATTAAATGGTTGGTTTATGTTGTAAGTTTTAATCAAGTAAATTTTCTTTTTCTTGGGGTGAAATTTTTTAGTTTTGCCTTCTCGGCAAATCTTTTTGCCCCTGTTATTGTTTACTTCTTGTTCTTCCCCCCTCCCTTCTTCTTCTCAATATATATTCAGTGATCTTTCAAAAAAAAAAAAAAAGCAAATAAGGCTCCTCTAGCGGGGATTGGTGGACTAGAGGGTCGACCATATATTGAACCTAGGCTCTTTGGAAAGGGGTTCAGTCTATTAAGTCGGCTTTCTTGGAAGGCGTGGGCCTCTTGGTTGGCAATGGTGAAAAGGTTTGATTCTAGGAAGATGTTTAGGTGGGTTCTTCCTATTTGAAAGACAACTTCCCTGCTATTTATCAATTGACCCCAAATCATGATGTCAAGGTAGCATACAACTACTCTAGAATTGGGGGAGTCGTTGTTTGGGAACCTCCTTGCAGACGCTTCTTGTGAGACTACATGGTGAGCGAGTTTGCAACCCTTCTTGAGCGTATTCATCTCTATGCCCTGATCCCCTACAAGTCAGATAAGATGATGTGGATGCCTGATAAATCGGGCATCTTCTTGGTTAACTCTTTTTACTACCTCACCAAAGGAGTAAGACATCACAATGAGGCGGCAAGCTCAAGGCTTGTTTGGCACTTTAATGTCCACTCCAAAAATAGCGGCTTACGGGTGGCTAGTGGGGAGAAAGAAAGTTCTAACCATTGACAAACTTTGGATGAGACCTATGGTGATCCCAAATATTTGCATTATATGCATGTGGGATGAGGAGACTGTGGACGATCTTTTTGTGCATTGTCCTTTCTTAAGGGCAATCTGGGTTGATATTTTGGGTCGCTTCCAGGTGATGTGGGTCGCCCTTGATTCAGTAGGCCATCTTTTAACCTCATGGACAGGGGTAGGCCTAGGGAAAGTTAGAACCGGGCTATGGAGAACGGCGTTACTTGCTATATGGTGGGCGATTTGGGAAGATAGGAACGCAAGGTGTTTCAACGATTTGAGTAAGCCAATAGAAAGCATATCCCTAAGGTAGGAAGAGGGTTATCGAATGGGCTTCTTGTGTTCCAAGCTTGAAGGATTGTAATATGGCTTTCCTTGGGTAGCTTAGGGCCGCCTTCTCGGTGTCCTCCTTTGTATTTGTTTCTTTTTCCTTTGTTTTTCTAATAAAATTGTCATCTTTCAAAAAAAAAAAAAAAGATTACGGGGCTGATAATAGATTGGGGCAGCGTGAATTATATGATGAAAGACATCACTCATCATCTTATCAGACAAAATTGGCAGAGGTATTATATTGAGGTTAGGAGGTTAACAAAGTTAAAGAGAGATGATGCCGTCTTCGTGAAGGATGTTACAAGCTGAACTTCAGAGGTAGTTCCTTAGGAAATGCAGGTCAGCAGGCGCCAGTGCAATTATTAGAAATCATCAGGGAACTATTATGCTAGATTTTTCTGGGCCTTGGGGTGTTTGCAATTCTAAGCTCTAACTATGCCATAGCAGCTTCTTTTCTTCAGGGGGTTAAACTGGTTGTCAGCAATACAATAGTCCAATCATCGTCAGAGGTGATTCCAGCAATACATGGGGCATTGCCAGTGGAAGATAGCAAGCCTCATCAAGGAAGCACTATGTGCTATCAATGAGGTGATTTTTCCCATGTCCATCGTGAAGAAAATTCAGCGGTGGATATGTTAGCAAAAGATGGTAACATGATGGAAGCTTTACACATTATCGACAAGAGATAAGGAGTTTGTTTTTTTTTTTTTTTTTTGTTTGGTCTTTCTTTTCTTCTTCTTCTTCTTTTGAGTTATGAAATGTTGTTGGATGTTGCTGAAAAAATGGTGCCTTGCTATTTAATGTGTATCTGGCATCGGTTTGATCTTGGTCTACCAAATGACCCCTTTCATTTTCTTGACCTCCTCAATCCATCAAGAGAAGCAAACGTAAGCAACTAAAGAAGGAAGCCTATCTGATTGAACATCATTGTATAATTGGAGGGGCATGCAACAGGCACCTTTGCAAGTAATAAACAATAAACAATCACAGAATTACGGATGATAGCAGTCCTGCCAGAAGTGACCTTAAATCAGTGTAATTCAGTTGTCAGTGCTGTTGCAGATGATGAGGAAGGAAGGAGAAAGTTTTGGCAAGTGGGAGGGAGGATCAGGGTCTCACCTAAATAGGTCTGAATAGCTTTCTGAAGTGCCCCGTACTTCTTTCCAGAGCACTCCTTGAGCATGGACTCGAAGGAACGAGTAACAAAACCTCCTGCTGCCCCAGCCATCGGATTGCGAGATCCCTCTCCTCACATAAGCTACTTGCTCCCTGTCAACCAGTCACATTGACAAGCAAAACATAAGATGCAAATCTCGGAAGATGTGGGGAAATTAATTAATAAAAGAAAAGAAATGAGAAAAATAATATAAAAAAGGTCAGATCAGGCTAAATTCTTCTTGAGAAAAGGGTAAGCAATTCAAATCAAGTAAAAGATACTATGATTTGTTTGCACGGAATCTTCACCTGTGATGATCTGTTTATTTTCTGCAGATTTAACGTGATTTCAGATCTGTTGAAGAGATCCGGAGATTTTTATATGGTTGGCAATATTTTAGGGGTTTGGAAAGAGAATGAGTGTTTTATTTACATGGGGAGACGAGTGATCGCAGGTATTGGCATTTGTAATGGGATAGATAGATAGATAGAGAGGGAGGAGGTGAGGGAGAGAGGGAAGAGGCATGCGTACGTACCTGATGGGCGTTAGCTGCGTAAAGGTCAGGGGAGTAGATTTTAACAGAAGAAAGTCGCTGGAAATGGAGGAGCTTGTAGGCTATGAGAGAGAGAGGGAGGGTGTGCGAGAACGGAAGCGGATTGGCTGGTGTATCACACACCACAAATATAGCTGCTGTGGGTACGTGTCGTCGGAAGATGATCGCTGACTCTCCTCCAGCTCCGAGTTGTACGAACGGTTCAAAGGAGATCAAAGTTACATGGGCCCAAAAATGATGTATTTATCGTATCTACACCGTTTATCCATTTGGACATATCATTCTAGATATTTCTCCGAAAATCGAGTAATTTAAAAGACTCAATTGGATAACACCACTAATATTCTCACCGTTAAAACATTCGTAGGGCCCTCAGTAACGTTTACTTTCCATCCAATCTGCCCGTAACATTACAATGACCTGGATGAAAAGAAATATATATAAAGGGTTTCAATGGCAAGCGTTCAATCCCCTACTTTTTACAGTGTGGTCCACTTGAATTTTGGATCTGCCTTATTTTTTGGATTACACCTTATGATGAGCTCACCAAGTGGACGTATGGTTTAGATATAACCCATACCTCACTATAGGACCCACGTAACTTGATGACGTCAACGCATCAGCCACCTCGGTGGTCCGTGGTACACCGGCCAATCCACTTCCAGCGAGAACAGATCTTTATTTCTATAACGTGTTCTAAAAACCGGACCGTACGGCTTGCCGTTGAGTGGGTGGTCCAAAAATACCGAACTTACCGCTGCTCCAATGGGTCTGACCCGTTTTTCATACAATGCAAGTAGAGCTGGGCAAAGTCGGACCGAGTTGGGGCTAACCCAACTCAACCCATATTTGAAATAGACTTGACCCAAACTTGACACAAATTGGTAGTGAGTCTGGCATGCCTTAACCAATCCAATTCCGGGTCTAGCTTGGACTAACTAGGATCAAAGTCCGACTCGATCATAGGGACCGAGTCAGGTCAAGTTGACTTTTTTTTGTGTTTGTATCATAATTTAATTTGTACTTGAGTTGAATTGTTTATAATAAACATTGTCAAAAGTAATTTGCAACATAAATAAAAACCAACAAATTAAATAATTATTGTCAAAACCTAAAATTAGATTCAAAATCTAAAATGGAGTTTCACATATAAACTAATAAATCATTCATTATTCAATATTATTTCTGTGATGAATGCTTTCGTGGCGTATAACCCGAGTAACCTTATTCATAATAATTACCCCCTACTCTACCTTTGTTGACAAAAGTATCATTTTGTTTACTTTTTACACCTTGGACTGCAGGAGAACTTTGGGCTGAGTCCAAGCTGGAAATGTCTAGAGGATGATAGGATGATTGTTTGCCTCTTCCCGAATCGGATGGTAGAGATGCTTTTCCATTGTCCACGCTCATCAATTTAATGAGTTTTTTCAACCTCTTTTTACGATCCAATTTGTGGTTTTTCCCAACTGTCTATATAATGTAACGAGACTTTTAAAAAACTTTGATGATTTATCGTCAAGCTTATGTTCCATACTCGTGCTTTTTTTGCAATTATGTTGTCTCGGAATGATTTGATGCTTTCTGGTCATGGATGCTCGTTCCAAACTTTATTTTATGGCTTCTTTATAATATTGTTCTTCTTGTTTCCTTAATAGTTTTTTTTCTTTTTCTTTACTAAGTGTGTAGGCTCTTTCTCTCTTTACCCTTCTTTATTTATAAGAGGCTTACTTCTATATCTTCAATGACTTGTTATATTGGTTGTAGGTGAAGGGGTGGAAGCCTTTGTATTTGAGTCGAAGATGGTTCAAAATAAATCTCAAACTTATGGAGGATCTTTGCTACATAGGGCAACATATCCTCCCCGACAAACCAAATATAATTTGAATCGATTTGTTTTAATTACAGGCTACATTGCAACTTTATATTTCCGTCATGGAAGTAGACTTGGGCTCTATATTTCAAAATATCTATCAATGTATCATCTTCCGATGACATATTTATAAGTGTGAATTTTGAAATAAATAATATTTGGTTAGGCTAAGGCAATAATCAATGAATGAAGATAAACAAATATAGCCAAACATATGAGATTTAAGCAATATTAAGTCATTTAAAAGTATAAACTAAAAGTGGATATATATATATATATAAAAGTTTGATAAACATATAGAATATTCATCCGCCTATCAAATGTTGCAATTCAAGTCAATAAATAATAATTAATAAATTGTTGTAAGCAAATATTAGAAAATATAAGGCATTGTCTCACCCTACTTTATATAATTGTTGCATGTATTGTCTCGTTCTGCTTCTCACTCTCCTATTCATCAAACTCCTTATCAATATAATTAACTTTTTCCGGAATCGGATGCAGCCAATCCTATATGCAAATAAGTGCTTCAACTGATTTCGGTGTAAATGAGCTTTGAAACTTATCCACGACCTTACTCCTTATGTTAAAAATAGATTCCGATGCCATAGTTGAAATTGAAATCGACAATGTCTCATGCCGTTAATAAGAGCACGGGGTACTGTGATTTATGAAATTTCGACTTCCACCAGTTTAAAACACAAATTTTTTTATCTTTTGTCCTTTATAAGCGGCTTATTGGGATGGAGGTCAATTTCTATTTGGGTCTGTGTTTAGATCTCAACTTGTGCCACGAAAGATATGAAATTGTCAAGCGTATTTTGTTGTGTAACAACACTATAATTAGAACCCACACCGAGGAATCTGATATACGGTATTGTCTTTTATGGCTCCCAAAGTTTTTATATACAAACTATACAGATCTATGACCGCGAATTTTATTGATCTTAGCGGCACTCTTCTTACCATATAACTTTTTTAAAATGAATCTAATCATGAACATCTTGTATCGAGGAATAAGAGCGACTGCAACGACCATTACTAAATTGCGCTCAGACCAATATTTATCAAACTTTAACTACATACCCGTAGTCATTATCTATAGAAAGTCTGACGCATTATAACTTCTGTGCAGAATATAATCTACTTTCCAAGTCCTGGCATAAATATATTTGTTATTAGATACTTGCTTCCTGAAAATATATTTATTGTGTCATGAAAATTGAAAGAAATGTGTAAAATGTTTTAACTCTCGTCCAATCATTATCAGAACGCAACCACTGATATGTACTATCGTGCTCCGCATTACAGGAGAATGCATCTATGAAAGCTATCGTTGAATCCAACATTTCGTAAGTTGAATTCTAACATGTAATGACATCCAACTTTATCGTTCTCCGACATGATCAATTTAACCATTTCATGATCTCATTTCATGTATTTAATTGTGAATGTGACCCCATATGTACTTCATATTCTCTCTCTTATGTTCTCGATCGTTGACTCGATTGTTTTAAGCCTATCTTATACAATCAAGTTTAAGATATGGGCAGAACACCTAATATGAAATATTTTTCCACCAAAATACAAGTCACTGGTTGCCTTAAATTGGTTTCACAAAATCTTATCACACTATCATTTGCAGAGACATTGTTTTAAGTTATCGAGGAGATTTTTTTCTCAATGCTCCACTCCCCAGGCATTTGTAAATGCAGTTTAAAATCATCAAACTAGTGTGAGGAGGTGTGAAATAACATAAGTTTATAACTCTTTTACAGAGCCTTCATTCGGTATCAATGTAGTGGGCATTTAGTGACATATACCCATTTCGCTGATTGGATGTCGTCCATAAATCTGATTCAGGCTTATTCGAAACACCAACGCCAACTTTCCTTTCAACCTGACATTCTCGCTTGCATACATCTTCATGCATACTCTTCTTTTTTTTTTTTTTTTTTTTGGGGGGGTTTATATGGGAGACCTTCTCGTATATGGTATTAAGGCATCTGGCTAATCAACAAAAGATGAACTCTCCACCATCTGAAATAGTTTTTCATTTGTAATAATAAATATGGTTGTCAACTCATTTGCATGGTCCCTGTCATACGTATACATGGACAAGGTACCTTGCGACAGATCCACAACAGTTTGGGTAAATCAAAGTATCGGTTGGCCTGAGGTATAACTTCTCACTTATTTATGACACTTCAATAGGTGTTTCGTCAGAGTTGTGGTTGACCCATCTACCTGTTTAGCATATCGAGCTTTGTAGTAATTGCATTGTATCTTCATCATTCTATTCTTTATAATTACTTTTTCAATATATTCTCCCGTTACCGATCTTTTTTTCTTTTTACTGAACTCTGTGAGGTAGTGATCTCAATGTGCACCTCTTCACCTTGTAGACTTAATCATTCATCCAAGATCATTGGCAAATTGACTAACAAACTATCGAGGGTATTGGGAATTTCCTCACCAGTCATCTACTAGTTGAAAAGATACTAAATTACACTAGTACTATAATGCCTTAAAAGTATATGCTAAACCCTAAATTAGTCATCCATCTGAATTTAGATAGATTATAATACTTTCGTATTTTCATTTAAAAGCTTACGCCAAAATTTCGACAACATCTCTTCATGTCTTTTCAGATAAGTTGATCTTCAATTTCATTCAGATGTCAATATATATAAATAATGTGAAGATATTTGATATGAGAAATAAAAAAGAATAAATATATTTAGAGAGAAATGGAGAGATTGAGCATAAAACAGCCATGAGCATTTAAATAGGTTATGTGTATATATATATATATATATATACATACACACTATCTATTTAACATTGAGTTGTCCAAAATGGGACAATATGAGTGATTTCTATGCCACGAAAAATACTATATCTATGCCTAGTTATATAGAAATCTTCGAATGAGCAACTAATTGTCTAATTCAAAAAAATAAATCATATTACGCTGTCTAATGCACAACAACAATAAGCTAAGCAATAAGGGATTAGGAGAATAAGGGTTTATATTTATGTTTAGTCGTTTAAGGTTTAGGGATTAAGTTTAGGATTTAGGGATTAGGGATTAGGGTTTAGGTTAAGGGTTTGGAGTTTATGTTTATGGTTCAGGTTTTAGGTTTAAGATATGGGGATTAGGTTTAGGTTTTAAGTTATAGGTTTAAGCTTATGGTTTAGGGACTATGTTTAGGGTTTGAGGTTTATGGTTGGAGTTTAGGGTTTAGGTTTTAGAAATGGCTCAGTCCGACCTAGTCTAGGTGCACCTGAGCCAACGTAGATGCACCATAGCCACCCTGACTGCACCCAAGCCAGTCTGGATGCAACGCAGCTTGCCTGGATGCACCCGAGCCATCCCAAACCAAATACAAGCACACGGCCCATTCCAAACTGGACTATTTACCAGATATGCAGTGCTCACATACATTTAAATCAATGCTTTTAAATAAAGGAATCAATGAACGATCAGAGAGTTACTTCATGCCATACTAGCTCATGTAACATAGATGCTGTAACGCCCTGAAAATCGGGGGTCGAGCAGAAGCTCAGCTCCCGAGTTCCAACACATCACTTATGCAACATAGATGATGATGATTGAATGTTGTTCGTATTAGTGCATTAAGCATGAGTGTGATTATACCAAAACAACATATCATACTCTAGAGACAGTTAAATAAGTAAGCGGAAGACTATGTTAGATATTTAAAATATATCAACTGTTGTAAGTCTTCAGAGTGTGAACATGTTACCAGGTTAAATATATACATGTATACTCCAAAAATGAACAAAAAGAATATACATGGGTGCTCCAAAAGTACAAAATGACAAATGTAATGGCGTCTAATCAACATCCTTGTAACCCCGTCGATCAAAACATGGTCTACATAGACCCGCCTGATAGCTGCATATAGGAGAAACTCTCCTCATCATCATAAAAGTCCGGCCCCACTTCGTAAGCATCGCTATCATCTTAAACTAAAACAGGGTCTGGTTGGTGTTTAAAATACTGTCTCATAACATGGGAGTGAGTGATCAACTTGGTGGAACTATAAAGCAAATGTTAACATGTTATCAATTCAGTCAAGCAGTAATGATAAAGTAATACAATCACACATCCTTAAGTACTCTGATTAATGCACGAATAGTATGTATAAATGATGCATGCATTCGCCTGCATTCCCTCTGCGATCTTCATCTAACGGTCGCGCGTAATTACCAAGTTCTTATTAGTCATTTTCATACAGCAGGATTGGGAAGCTAAGGTATCGATATCATTAACCCAAACAATGATCCATATAGGGTTGTCAATCCTAGTTAATCCCATATGATATGCAAGTTCAGGTCACTACCACCAATGCCCTACAAACTGGCAGTCTATTTAAAATGATTAGTGCTAATTTCATAGCTAATCCAGTTTAACACTTAGTTAATCTCATCTAATTTCTAAAGGATTTGGTCCTGAGTGATTTCTGCCTGAGGTGGCACTCGGGTCTTTGTACGGATTTTTCTGGGACGTTATAGATGCGCATGCCACAAATGTGTCGACGTGGACTTTTCTACATATATTATAGCTTCACCCAGTATAGTATTCCTAATCAACTTATAAAGGTTACTACTCCGCTTTGCTTTCATGACAATAAGTGCCCCTTTAAAACTTTTAGGATCCGATTAAAACTAATGAACTTGAATCCAAGTGCCTCGAGTGCACCCAGAGATCTTAGATTCTTCCTTAAGTGAAGAATGTGTCTTACATTCTACACCATCAAACATCTTGATGTGCTCCGATCCAACACCAGCAACCATACAGGCAATGTCATTGCCCATAAACACTTGTCCACCACTGCACTCGTGTGTAGCTGGTGAACCAATCTTGCTAAAAAGTCATATGATACGAGACTCCCATATCCAAAACTCACTTGTTGTTAAGATACTCGGATTTATATGCAGCAATAACATCAGCATCGTTAACTTCCTCATTAAATTCTGTCGTATTGTCCTCTTTCGGTGTATTATTTGATTTATCTCCTTTATAAGCTTTGGGGTTTCAACAATCATTCCTCATGTTTCTAGTCATGCCATAGTTTCAGCACTCCATCTTGCCTTTACCCTTTGACTTAGATCTTGATCGTGAATTTTCCTTTTCCCGATAAGAATTTCTTCCCCCAGTGATCAATGCATTAATAGAAGAGTCATTGTCGTTGTAAGACCCGTATCCTAGACCGTACCGTTCCGTAGGTTCCCGCGGTCTTTTCGGTCAAATTCCGGCAACCTTCGACCTTTAACCGGCGTTGCGCGCGACCCTGATTTACATGCCGTCAACCCGTGTCGACTCAAACCGAGACTTGTACCAATGCGACCGCACCGTCGTCGCGGTTCCGATGCACGTCGCGACATGGAGCGCGCCTAAGCGATACCTCAACCACCAGAGATGTGGGCCAGCGTTCGGTGCGAGGAAAATGCCGCGCGTTGCGAAACCCAAGAGAATCTCAACAAGACGTCACATCAATCACCCATCAATCAATTCCATCATGTCAAGTATACATCAACTTTTCACCTTTCCCAAGCAATCCCCAAAGTCAAAAAGTTCTTACACAAGCATACTTCTCTTACACAAATGGCCAACAAAGTCAAAAAGGTGCTCTTACACACCCATCACCACCACATCCATCACACCACATACATCACCCATCTCTCCCTTTACAAGTCTCTCTCTCTCTCTTTTCCAAATCTCATTCCAAGCAACCCAAAACCTCTCACACGTCCAAGCCTCTACCATTTCTCCAAGAGAGCCACAAGTGTGGCCCACTTTTCCCACCCTCTCATCTCCCATCCTAACCATCCATTTCTCATCTCATCCGTTGGAATTGAAGCTAAGGAGCTAAGGAACCCTTAGGAGCAAGAAGATCGGACGGTGGGTGCATGATAAGAGTAGTTTTTCATGTTTTTATGATGGGCCAAGTGATGCCAACCGATCAATGGTTTGGATCTCACTTGGGACCCTAAGATGTGGCCGATGGCCCGCTTTGATCATCATGATCATTCCATGATGGGGCCATTCTCCATGGCCCCCATCATGATGTTTATTTCCTTGCTTTAGATAGGTCATCTAGACCGTCCATATTGGTGGGGAAAGGATCTCCATCGTTGAATTTCGATATTGATGGGCCCACATGCTTTAGGGCCCACTTGATGTATAATTTATTGCAAGGGAGGGCCCATAGTGACGGGGTCCTTCCATCCTCACCGATCTCTCTTTCTCTCTCTCTCTCCCTCTTTTTCTTCTTCCTTTTGTGTGATGAAGTGGCCTTGTGGCCCATCCTGTTGGGCCCCACCATAAAGCGTGTTTTGGATCCAACCCTTTTATAGGTGAGGCCCACTTGATATGTAAGAATGTTCCAAACTATCAACGTGTAGTGGCCCACCTAGGCGGGGCCACCTTGAAGATGTCATGGAGCCCATAAAAACGTCCAGTGTCTGGACGATTTTGGAAAAAAAAAAACAGATATAAGCTTGGTTCAAGCTTTACGTAGACTTCACAAATAGGCCCTACCCTGATGTAAGGGTTCGATCCATGCCGTTCATCCCTTTTCCCAACTCATTTTAGGCGTTGAGCCGAAAAATGAGGTCAATCTGATGATCAGGCGGACCATACCATCAGGAACTGTATTTCCTACTGTTCAAGGTTATTCAAGCCCTCCTTTCTGTTTCTACACGCCAAAAATATCAGATATTAGACTCATTTTGTGTATTTCGAGCCATAGAACGCGTTGGACGGAGTGGATTCTTCAATAGCGGCCCCACATACGAATTTTTGCAGGAAAATCAAAAAAAAATGAGAAATGAGCAAGAGCAATGCCGGAGTGAGGCAATCCATCAAGATGAATCTCCGCGGACGGCGGGGCAGCAGAAGATCACGGCTCTCTCTCTATGTTTCATCCATCCCGTTCATTGGGTGGCCCTCCCTGGAGTGGGTCCCCTCCAAAAATCAGGCCCATACGGTATTTTGGCGGCCCACACCGAAGGAAACAATGTGAATTGAAAGACTGCCATTGAAACCATTTTTAGGCCCACAGAAGTCTCGGATCAAGCTGAAATTTGTTGTCACCCTTCTTCTGGGTCTGAGTGACCTTATGAACGGGTTGGATGGCATGTAAACATTACAGTGGGCCCCACGTGGAGCCCACATGATTTATGTGTTTTAGCCCACCGTCCGCTGGACGGTGGAGCCCGCTGTGATGCATGTTGGGTGCGTGCATGTGGATGGTGTGTGCGTGTGGTGTATGTGCACGTGTGGTGTATGTGTGCGTGTGTTTATATATATATATATGTATTATATTATATATAATATATATATATGTGTGTATATTTATTATGTTATGTAATATAATGCACGTTATGGTGGGCCCTCAATTGGACCCCCCACCGTGATGCTTATGTTGCATCCAATCCGTCTATCCGTTTTGAAAGATCATTTTATAGCATGAGCTAAAGATGAGCCGGATCCATAGTCCAAGTGGACCCCACCTTGGCATGTTTTGAGGTCCATGTATTTGTAGTAGATCATTGGGGCCCACTTTGATGTGGATGTAAGGCCCATGTCATTAGGTCATTTGATGTATTCTAGGGCCCATGGGTTAAGGCCCATTGAGATGTATTAGGGCCTATGGGTTGAGGCCCATTTGATGTACATATGGGGCCCAATTGGTGTGGCCCATTTGTTACATATGAGACCCATGAGACTAAGCCCATTTGATGTATCTAAGGCTCACGGGTTATGACCCATTACAATGCGCATAAGGCCCATTGGTGCGGCCCATTGATGTGGCCCACTTAACGAATGAAAGGCCCATATGGTATGGCCCATTTGATGTATCTAAGGCTCAATGGGATGAACCTAAGGCCCATTGCAATGTGTAACCCCAACCTGGTTCATGTAATGATGTTTACGACGGGCAATGCCTTGGGAGCAATGTTGGTTTGAAGTCCACATTGTCAAATAATGTTGGTTAAATGTCCGCATTATGATTCTCCCTAGGGCCCACGGTTAGGCCCATACTTGTAGGCCGTCTAGGCCCATCTCCTTATGAACAACATATATCTCATATAACATGTTTAGTATAGTTCCATGATTCATGATCATATACATCATATATATGTTTGGTATGAGAAGTGACTGATCATAGCATATGCCTTCGGGCAGATTGTTTAGAGGCTCCCGGTTGGGCGGTGTTGCCCCACATGAGCGCACGAGACGCGCATGATTGCTGCATGACTAGATAGTGTGGTTCATGCATTTCGCATTGTGTGACATGGTTACCGTACGCCCTAGCGACATCAGGGTTGTAGCCTCTATAGGTATATCGTGGTTGGCAGGATTGGATACCGGAAATCTTGTTCTACATGGGGTGCTATAGATATCCCTAGGTGAAAGTCTCTAAACCTTTATGGTACCAAGAGGTTGCTTCAACGTCTAGACCGAGTGGGTGCACGAGCGCTGATGGCCGATTACCAGGAGGGTGCACTTTCCACTGTGTCGTGGTCGGTTGGAAGGGGGTACGGCCTTACCCGCCCGAGAGGAGGGAGCAATGCTAGGCTGAGTTTGACCAGCTCGAGGAATGGGTCCGCTATCGACGAGCCGCGCCCGATATTGGCAGGCGGATAGTGAGGTCTCTTCCACTTGCCTTATTGCGCGCGATGGGGCGGCAATCTGGTTTAGAGTGTACTAGACCCCGGTAATATCCCAGATTTTGAGCTGTACTGATATGTAGACTTAAATGAGGATTTGTATGCTTGAGTTGCATTTCGCACCGCATGGCCTTGGTATGGCCGACATCATTCATGTCTTGCATCGGATAGCCTTTGGTGAACTAATGGTATTCATGGATTCACCAAAGATGTTCCGCATTACTGATTTTGCATACCGCATTACTCCTTGTGCACACACTTTCACTACCCTCTAAGCTTTCTATAAGCTTATGCACGACCGGATTATGCGGCAGTGACGCGAGGACGCAGAAGCATCATCAGGAGAACACCTCAGCAAATCTTTTTGGAGTTTTTGTCCATTCTCATTGTATTTCCCTTTATGCTCATTGTACTTGTAAAGTTTTTTATCATAGTGAAAATGTGATGGAGTTTTTGGTTGTTGTTTGTGGGTTATGCCTTTGGTTGTGCTCATTACGAATTAAACTGATGTTAAAAAATCCTCCTCGTAGCATCTCAGGATCGGAACCTGACGTATGGGCGTTAGGAGCCAAGAATGGGGTTCTACGGATGTTGTCGGCGCCGGATTCGACGATCGGAAATTTTATGAGCCCGGTTTCAGAGTTTGGGGCGTGACAGTTATCCTTATCTCTCGATTGCATAAAGGGTAGAGATGATAGTTTCGACGTCCATAGTCTCCCTATTATGACACATAATGTCCACGAGATTGTCATAAGACGCTGAAAGATAATTCAACAAGATTAGGGCTTAATTTTCTTCTTCGATCTACACCTCAACATTCGTCAATTTGTAAATCAATTCACTGAACGTGCTAATGTGTTCATTAATATTAAACCACGCTGCCATCTTAAGATTATAAAACTGTTTCTTAAGATATCAACAATTGTCCAATGATTTCTTATTATACGAATTTTCTAGTTTTGTCCAAACCCTTGCGACGGTCTTGTAATCAAGGACGATCGAGGACATTATAAAGAACATTGTTTGCAAACATAGTTGGATTAAAGTAGTGGCTCTCTTATCAAGTTATTCCCACTCTTAATTGCTCATAGTTTAGTATGCTTCACTTTATTAGGAAGTACCTGTTGCAATATCCTTGCTAAACTAGATGACTTCTTATATTCATATTTCATAGTTCAAAATTGTTTCTTCCAGGAAACTTCTCATTATTGATCCCTTCGACGACATGTTTCAATTTTAAACTCGAAACCCATCGTTACCTCTGATACCACTTCTTAGGGAATCACAAAAGCAAACCCCAAATTCAAATCAAACAAGATAGAGATAAACGTAAACAAGCACCACAGAGAACACAAAACTTTTAAGGCCCGTTTGATTTTTAAAATTCATTGTAAATGCCCTGTAAATACCAACTTGTTATAATTTCACCCTGTTTGGAAATAGGCAGGTACTTCTGCTTGGGAAAACGGTTTAAAAGGATTAACTTAAATTTGTGGGCCCCACCATGATTTATATGACATATCCGCGTCGTCCATCTGCTTTACCATGACATTTTGAGGCATGAACTGAAAAAATAGGCAGATCCAACATTGAAGTGGCCCACCAAAGTAAACAGTGGCCCCAAGAAGTTTTTAACGGTGGGTGTTCGATTCTTTTTTCTTGTGGTGTGTTACACTTGAAATTCAAATTTGGTTCATTTTTTGAGTCATGCCCAAAATTCAGTTGGCATAACGGATGGACGGTGTGGATAATCGACATACATCACGGTGGGCCCCACAAATATTTGGCGGCATCCTCGATTTTGGTGTTGAAAAAAGTAAGAGTCAAATCAATCCTCGAAAACAATGCAAGAATTACCTATGAAAATAATTATTACCTATTTACAATGTAATTACGCTTACCTTAGAAAATCAAACAGGCCCTTAGGTGGAAAACCCTTGCGGAAAAAACCATGAAACAAAACGACAAACAAATTCATTATAACAAACGAATTACAAGAGATGGATGCACTTACATATATGAGAATCCTCGTCAAAACCCTAGCTTTTTTCTCTATAACTCCTTAATGACACTTTGGAATACCCTAATCCCAATTACACCCGATATAGTGTTACAATCAAAATAGGATGTTACAATTGAAATAGGAAACAAATCACACAATTGCACAAAATTGTGTGTCGTCAATCTAAGGATCGATTGATCGACATTGATTGCACATCCTTTAATCAATCGAGCTGGCAAGTTTGAGTGATCGAACACGCCTAAAAGTGTCCAAAGAGTTTAGAGGTATTTTTGAATACTGTCGATCGACCCGACAGTTTAATCGATCGAGATTGTCCAAAACTGTCCACAAACCAATCTATATAATTCGGGGTGCTCTTGATTGATCAACTAGGGTAGTCGATTGAACAAACCCATGTTGCATGTACAAATTGAAAACATCTGACAACATCTATAAAAAATAATGATTGGGTTGGAATCTCCAGCCTTGCCATTATTTAGCTATTGTCCATAAACATTTATTGTCTCATTGACTACTATTTCGTGAGTCATTGACCTAAAGTTCAGAGGCTTCATGTCTAGAAGATTTTCGAGAAAGCCACTATAACCATGTGGCAAATGTTGTGACGAATATGGGAAATACTTTATAATAATAAAATGAACTTTACACCTATTTTGAAGACGACCATAGAAGAAAAAGGAGTTTGAATCTTTCACTGATGCAAGGCAAGGACCTAGTTACTGCTTTTGAGAGAGTTTGTATCCCTCGATTTGTTCAACCACCGCAGTAAGTTCCTTAACGTGCCAACTCCATGATACAACGCCCAACGTGACTATCTTTGGCGTGCACAAGCCATAGATGAGCCCAACACCCTAACACGGAGAGATGTTTCATATGCTAAAGAGAAAAAAGAAGGAAAAACAAAACTGTGTTCTTTTTTATTTTTTTATTTTCTTCTGCTGTGTGGCTATAGAGGTTTTGTTGTTCTTGTGATGAAACGCACTTGAGATGATGTTTTGAAAATTGTTGGAAATTATACAGATTAATGTATTTTCTGTATAATATGGAAACCGAAAAATTACGATAATTAGAAATAAGGACAGGTTGAAGCACGTCTGAAAACGCTGTCCTTAAAGCGTTATTTGTCCCTACTCAAGTAAATTGCGTATGCCGATAGGTTACAGGCAAATAGCTTCTAGGATACGACGAGCCTGGTGTGGGTCTGCGTTCAGCAAACACGAAGGCCCACCTAGTGGAACTCAATTATACAATTTCTGGCAATATTACAACATAGAGAAAAATTCCAAAAGAAAGAAAAAGAAAGAGAAAAAAGTTTCTTTGGATTAAGACCACTGCATTGGTCAGTACTTTAGCCACTGGTTCAGTTGAACCATTCTAGACCACATCGTTGGTCTGTTCTTCTAGTAAAGGTTTAACCCTTACTGTCTTGCTGGAACTACTGGAGTATAGAAGAGGAGTAGTAGGCCGTCTCAGTTCCTATGGGTCTACTGGAGTGGGTTTTGAGATGGATTGGAAACTCATCCAGGTCCTTTTATAGGCTATGGTGGCTGGGGGTTATGGTTCAGGGAAATAAATCCCATGACCATTTTCTAGCTGTTGGAGAAAATTAGCCGTTTTATGACCGTTTTCTCATTGTGCATGGGCCATTAAGTTTCGTGCCGCATCTTCGATCACAGTGAGACAAAGAAATAGCAGTTTTCTAGTCATTGGGCTAGCTATGCAAAAGCGATTCTGATTGGACCACCAGTACTAATTACACAAATTGTTATAGATTGTCAATGACTCTATTTTCCAGCTCTCTATATAATCAGAGGGACTTTCATTCAGTCCTTTAGATTTTCATCCAGCTAACCATCTGCCTTAGCCACTAGTCGCACCGCGAGGCCATTAAGCTGCTGCATGCTGACTGTTGTGACACGATGCGCACGTACGAAGTGCAAAGTACGCTACTAGCGCCTCTACAGCCACACTGCCTCACATGCCCACGCCCTCACACCGATCCCAAGACCGAGACTGATCCCGAGCGCGCGCGTGGGTGTTTCAGTGCTACGCAAGGTCCATAGTCATTTTCAAGCACCAGACGTTTTCCAAATAGTCATTTTTTAATTTCGGGTCTTGACAAACAAAATTATGTATCATATTCAACGCAAGTAGCTAGGCAAAATATTTCCCACAATACCTTTTAAAGCTAGAACTAAATCCAAATGTATTGAGGGAAGGGGAAGGGGTTTATGAAAAGAAGTATTGAAGCCAACTCATCAGGTGTCGAAGCTCTCCTACCTTTCAAAATTAGAGAAACTTTGGGACTGTCGAGAAGAGAAATGATTGTTGCACTTAACATTGGGAATTAGTAGGAATGAAATACCATGAAGAGGAAATTGTGCAAGCTATGAGCTTTGATTCAAATGCATGTTTAAACAAAAATATATAGGGATTTATTTATTTATTTATTTATGCCTGGCTGATTGATGGGTAGTGAATGGACAACCAAATGAGAATAGCCACTAGTTCGAATTAAATGAAAAAAAATGGTTGTTCATTGGATAGCATAAAGGTTAAACTAACTTGAATTTTGGAAAATAGCCTATCTAATAGACTAATATGGTTTTCACAGCTCAGAGGCATTGCAGCCATCACACTCTACTCTGGCAATGAGCTGGGTTTTAGGTTGGGTAAAGCGGTAGTACAGCATCCCAACCCATACTTGTGTGGGGCCTTAACGGGCAATGCCCATATAAGATTCAAAATTTTCAAAAATAAATAATGCTGACCATTCCAAAATATTGGATTTTATGTCATGAATTAGAAAGAAAAGAAAACGCAAAATTTTTATTTTGAAAAAGCATAAAATTTCTATTTAAATTAGAGAGAAAAAAAGAAAGGGTATGTCCATGACAAGGCATCCCATTTCTAGGGTGGGATAAGATGGTATAACACACACACTGCACAACACTAGTCAATGAGGTGGATGGCATAGACAGTAGACACCCTCTTTTTTTGTTTTTTCACGAGAAGGTATAAGTCTTAAGTGGTTGGACCACAGGTTATACAAGATAACTTCCAACCAATTAAGTGAATGCAACATTCTACCCTGTCAATAGGTTGGCCCTACCACAATGATCATCTGGTGCAAAGATCAGATTAATACACTCATGATGTAGGCCACAACATAGAAAATAATTGTAGTCCTTGAGTGGACTTAGCTGTTTTTTGTCCAAAGAAATTCTTATGATGGGGTCAACCAATTGGATGGATTGTATTACATTAAACATTGGAGGGTATGAACCAGGTGGGCCATAACTTGTGGTCCAAGGAGGCAGTTTGGCTAGTGACCCAGACACCAAAAAGCTTGATGGTGTCAAAACTCTGTGGGCCGCACCCAGATGTACTTGATGTCCATCCATTTTGCCAGAGGCGGATCAAAAGCTCAAGTAGACCCCACCACATGAAATGGTTGGGATTGAAGGCCTACCGTTGTAAACTTCTGGAGGGCCACTTGCATTGAGCTGATATTTGTGTTTTCCCTTCGTCAAGGTTTATTTGACTTTATGAACAGGTTGGATGACAAATAAACACTACGGTGGGCCAGAAGAAGTTTTCAACGGCAAGCATTTAAACCCCGCTGTTTCCTGTGGCGTGATCCACTTGAGCTTTGGATCTACCTCATTTTTTGGCTCATGTCCTAAAATGAGCTACCAAAATGGATGGACGGCATGGACAAAACACATACATCATGGTGGGGCCACGGAGCTTTAGAGTTTAGACATCAGCTGGGTGGCTGGTGTTGGGTCACCAGACGAACCGCGTCCATGGTCCCATCGGTTAGACTCGAGACTCGCCTCGTTCGAGCTCCTGTGCCCTTTTGTTGAGAGAGCTTTTTTGTTCTTCTGTGCCCTTTTGTTGTGTGTGTAAGAGAGTGAGAGAGATAGATGGGCGCGGTTTCGACGCTCTCCCAAGCGTCTTCTTCTGTCCTGTTATTTTCTCAAGCATCCGGGGATCATTGCAGAGCGTTGTCTTCCTCCTCAATCTACTTCTTCAATAATAATAGAGAGAGCAAGAGAAGATGGGCGACATTCGGCACCCTCGGCCTTTCTTATTCTTCTAGGGCGGGCGGTCTTGGCGGGAGAAGGGCTGTCGTCAGCAACTTGAGATCAGAGGGCTCTGGCGTTGACAGCATCGAAGGTGGTGATGGGGGTTTTGGCGGAGACGACGGTAGCAGCAACAACAACAGTAACAACAACAACAACGATAATGATAGCGGAGATGGAGACGGGGAATCATCTAAGTCCGGGGGTATGTCAATGTCCCAGAAGCTGACCTTGGCTTATGCTGCCTTGGTTGGAGGTATGCATGTTTCTTGGGTCTCTCTCTCTCTCTCTCTCTCTCTCTCTCAGTGTGTGTGTTGATGTTGAAACCAATTTTGCTAATGAAACAATTTTGCCGGATGCCTAAAGGAATCACAGAATACGTGCAAATGGATGCTAAGTTGAATTGAATTGCAATAACTCAATCCAATGAAGAGTAAGTGGTAAATGAATTGCAGGTAAATGATTTACAGGTGTAAATTGTTTACATCCTGTCGTGTTTGGCTTTGAGCTGAAATCTTTTTATGGGTAAATAATTATCAGAGTTTGGCTAACCTTTAAATTGTTTATAGCCTGTAATTGGGTATTCACTCCTGACAGAACTTGGAGAGGTCAATCCTCATAAAATCTTCAAATAACATATAAGCTATGTTTGGATGCCTTTACATGTAACTTACTTACAAGTGTAAGTTATAGATAATCAATGTTTGGATATAAGCTGTAACTTACTTACAAGTAACTTAGTTTATGTATTTGGGTAACATGTAACTTAGTTATAAGGAGGAAGTTGTATATTCACACTAACCAGAGCTTTGAGTAGGGAATGGTTTAAAAATCAAATTGACATATAAAAATGATTAAACAAAAACATGCCATCTTATTGAGCCCATCTAAATGAATAGTTGGGTCAATTTTTAGACTAAACTAATCATCAGTTGCGCCATAAGAGCGGGCCCACGTATGCAAAATACCTACATAAAAGTGGGCCACATATTCATCAGCTAGAAATTGTGTTTTCCCTTCATCGAGGTCTATGTGACCAAATCAATAGGTTGGATGGGAAATAAACATGAAAATGACCCCCAGAAAGTTTTTGTTAGTAAGCATTATATCACAGCTGTTTCCTGTTGTGTAGTCCACTTGAGAGTTGGATCCTTCTCATTTTTTGGGATGATACCCTAAAATAATAATCTAAAATAGATGGACAACATGGATAAAACACAAATCATGATGGGGCCCATAGAGAACAATCAAGTCACAGTCGTGGTTTGATTTCTGATGTTGCGGGTAGCCAGGTGCTACTGTCGGTGCTTCACAGGCCCCACTATTATGTATGTGTTTCATCCACACCGTCCATCCATTTTTTAAGATCATTTTATGGCATGGGCCCAAAAATAAGGTAGATCCAAATCTCAAGTGGACCACATCACATGAAATAGTGTTGGTCGAATGCCCGCCATTAAAAACTTATTGGGGGCCACTAAAGTTTTGGATCAAACGGATTTGTTTTTCCCCCTCATCTAGGTCCTTATGGCCTAATCAACAGGTTGGATGTGAAACAAACATTACAGTGAGCCTAGGAGATTTTTATTGGTGGACATTCCATTACTATTGTTTTCCTGTGGTGTGGTCCACCCGAAATTTAGATCTGCCTCATTTTTGGGATTAAGCCCTAAATTGATATGAAAAAATGGATGGACGGCGTGGATAAAACACATACAAGATGGTGGGCTGCAAAGAGCACCAACCAGTAGCCACGTGGTTATAGTAGCATCATAGCCAAACTAAAAAAAGGATGAAGAGGAAAAGAAATCAAAGAGACTTTTAAGGCATACCTATTTTGGAGCTGGATGATGAGAGAGAGAGAGAGAGAGAGAGAGAGAGAGAGAGAGAGAGAGAGAGAGCCACCAACCAGCTTCAATGCAGCTAAACCTACCGGCCGCCTCATCCTGTAAGAGCCTTCAATGGCCGCAGTGCACCTGCGATTCTCCTAAAAAATTCAAATTTCAAACCATTGCCTGCAACTTGAAAAACAACCTTTCTCCTTGTGAGATTTTCAGATCCTTTTCCTATAAGAAAGTTATAGGTTGAGAGAAAGTTACCTGTAACTTTTCTCCCCCAAACACCATTTGTAACTTACTTATAACATTGTTACATTTTACAGAAGTTACAGGCATCCAAACGGCCGCATAAGAGCTTCATTTAAGATGGATCATTTGGTTGAGCCCATCTCAATAATGCTTAGGGTTGATCCTTATGTTAAACCAAACATTAGGTGAGCCACAGAAGTAGGCCCACTAATTGAAATGCCATTTTATTAGTGAAAGTAATTGATTTGTTCACATTCAATCCTAACCTTTGGCTGTTCTATTTTAGTTGCACCCAAGTTTCTCAATGGGGTGACCTTGTGTAGAGGTTGGATGCCATACACATTGTGATGGCCTCATGCATAACCCTTATAAAAGTCCCTATAATTAATTTTGTTTTACAAGGTAAGATTAGGCCCCAATCAATTATCTGAACTGGGGCCCATTTGGTAAGATAATATATAATATGAACCATCCATTTTCTTAATTATACCATAACTATTTTCTCATAATCAAACTTCAATTATAAACCTCTTAAAAAATGAGGTATTTTGAATATTTGTAACTGTTGATCAGTGATTCTAATGGTTTTTTTAGCCCAGCTTGGATAAAACCCATATATCACGGTGGGCCCCACAAAGCTCTTGCCTGGACTGAGTTCGTCCAGGCAGGGGCCGGACGCAATCCGCACGTCCGGACTGAGTTCGTCCAAGTAGGGGCCAGACGCAATCCGCACGTCCATAGTTGTCTTTAACGAAGAAAAACAAGAGAGAAAGAGAGAGAGAGAGAGAGAGAGAGAGAGAGAGAGAGAGAGAGAGAGAGAGAGAGAGAGAGAGAGAGAGAGAGTTGCAAAGCTCCCATTGTAGCCGAATTTGAAATTCTAGCCGTTAGGTTTAATTTGGTTTGCAGGTAAATGAAATCAAAGCTTTTTAGGGCTCGTTTGTTCTACCAATTACATTAGGAAAGGAAATGAGTAATGATTATAAATTGCTTTACTTGCCTAGTGACATCAGTTGCATTTCGTTACAATGGTGGCATTGCTTACGCTGTTTGTTTTATCTAGGTCAAATTGTAAATATGACAATTATACAATGTAAAATTTTAACGATTGTAGATTCCTTGTTTTCTATTATAATTGCATTTGACCATCAATTTATGTGCCATAATTCTTGCTTAAACAAACATCGTAAAATAATAATGATAGCTTATTTGCTTTACCATGGAAATCGACAAAACAAACAGGCCCTCAGTGGGTTTTCATTTGCAGCTAAAAGCTGTGAATGATTTACAAGCATTTTTCGGCATCCGAACACTGCCTGCAAGTCATTTACCACCCACTCAATTTACAGGCATCTGAACGGCTCCTAAACAAACTCCTTTTGTTTTGATGGACTAGCCCCCCATTACCTCGGCCATTGCCATTTCCGGTTCACCTGAGAATCATTTTCTTCATCTGGACAAATTACTCAGTTCAGTCAGCACCAAAAACCACTACTTCAGAGGTACTCAAGCCCAAGTCTTCCCCACTAGAAGGTCGCATGCACTACCATGTCAACTAATGGTCTGGATGCATCGTAATTGAATCTTGAAGTACGGCAACTCAAAATTAGGGGTCTGGTTGTTGTTAGGAATTAAGAAGGTTCTCTACCTTGGTCATTTTCTCTAATTATGGACTGAGTAAATTCTAGTACAGGCAACTAAGTATCCAAACACCCCTTATATGTTAAGAACTTGGGAGAAAAGTGAAGCATAGGAGTTGCTTTTAATCTTGAAAATTGCAGATTTGTTCATTAACAACTTTCATCCAATAAGATAATTTGATGAGTTGAAGCTCTGTCGCATGTGTAAATTCAATTTATTAGAACTTTTATGTTGTAGGGGCGTGGAGAAAAGTGGAGGAGAGGATAACCTGTTGTCTTCTTCCATGTTAAGCCTTGAATCCACAAGGAAAAGAACCCTCTTGAACTGGAATACTGATAAGAATTAATTGTATTCTCTATATGCAATTGGTATGGCTTATGTAAGCCTTGGACTCCTAGTTCGACTTTACTTACCTGAAATAGTAAACATACTACAGATCGTAAACATGTCTGAAAAATAGCAAAGATGTCTAAACCTGAAATAGTAAATTTCCTAAGGGATTTCCTATGGCAATGAGGATCGACAATCATAATTTTATTATTTTTATTATTTTTATTATTTTTATGAAATGGAGTGATGCATGCAAACCTCAAGATGAAGGAGGCACCAGCAGAAGGTCCTTGGAAATGAGATATGAAGCCCTTCTCGGTAAATGGCTATGGTGGTTCGGATTGGAGGTCTATTCTTTATGGAAAATAGCATTGGAGGAAAATATGGGCTTCAAGTAGGGGGATGGTGGACTCGGGCTTCATTGCTTTATAGAGGTTCATATCTATGGAAATCCATGGCTCGGCTAAAAAGCAAATTATTGGCGGGGACAACTTTCTCATTGGTAAACGGCGAAAGTATTCGTTTTTGGGAGGACATCTGGTTGGGTGATAAACTGTTGCTGGAAGTTTTTCCAAGGTTGGTGCGAATCTCCTGTTTAGAAGAGATTCCTGTTGCACAAGGCTTCTCGATAGTAGGAGATGAGATAATATGGGCCCTTCCATGTCATAGGAACCTCTTGGATGAAGAAATTATAGATCTCGTAAACCACTTCAGGTTACTTTGTTAGGCAATGCTTGCGGTTGAGGTCAATGATGCCATGATCTGGTTTAAGGAGATGTCCGGTTGATGCTCTGAGCAGTGTTTTAAATAGCTACGATATGTAGCATATAGCTTATGCTACGTAGCGTTACTTAGCCTTAACGCTACATAGTTCACGAAAATAGCTTAAGTCACATGAAACCTATGCTACATGATAATTTGCATACGTTACATGCTATGTAGCTCTCATGATGAGTTATTTTTCACTACATTAAAATCAATTAATGTTTTTAATGATTGTTGTATTTTTCTATTTTCAATAAAAATTAGTTAATCTTTTCACTACTTTTAGTAAAAATGATATAACTAACAATATTAAATCAATTTCGTTGCTCTTTTTTTAAAAACCTTTATACTTAATGATTACCTTTTCCTATTACTTTAGGTTGTGTTTAGTTGCACCAAATATTATGAAATTTTGATAAACTTCATTATTAAGCAATCTAATTTGGCGAATATCATGTAATTAGTGCAACCTTGATTAAAAATCTAGAAGTAGCATGTAGCTTACGCTACATGCTATGTAGCTTACGCCACACACTTTAGAGGGGTGAACGCTATGCTACACGTTATTCGCTATTTAAAACACTGGCTCTGAGAAATCCTTATTCAAATTATTTAGTGGCCTCTCCTTGGAAAGCTCACCCCATCACACATCCCACGTTTGGCACTATGGGGCTCCTCCCAAGTTTGCTTTGTTGGCTTGTGATGCAGGACAATTAACCGCTTGCTCTAAAAGTTTGAATTGTTAGAGTATGACGAATTAATCCCTTTATCTTATAGCCTAGGCCCCACATCTCATGGGTTAGGACCTCGAATGAACCCCCCTTGTGGGCCCCAAATAACATGGGTACCGCATCTCACGAGCCGCCCATCCTGAGTGTGTCCCCGCATCCCACAGGCTACCCCACTCGAGCCCGGTGTGAAATGCGCATTAATCACCCTTGGTGAGGAGTCTCAAACACAAAACCTCCCCCTTGGGCCTCGCCCACCCCAAGTGTACCCTGCATCCCACATGCGACCCCACTCGAGCCTGGTGTGAAAATGCCCTTGCATTAATCACCCCCGGTGAGGAGTCTCGAACACGAGACCTCTCGCTCTGATACCAATTTGATGCATGACAATTAACCACTTGCTCTAAAAGCTCGAACTATTAGAGTATGACGAATTAATCCCTTTATCTCATAGCCTAAGCCCCACATCTCATGAGTTAAGACATCGGCCGAACCCCCCTCGTGGGCCCTAAATCACATGGGTACCGCCTTACACGAGCTGCCCACCCTGAGTGTGTCCCGCATCCCACAGGCTGCCCCACTCGAGTCCTATGTGAAATGCGTATTAATCACCCCTGGTGAGGAGTTTTGAACATGAGACCTCCCCCATGGGCCCTACCCACCCCGAGTGTGCCCCTGCATCCCACAGGCGACCCCACTCGAGCATGGTGTGAAAATGCCCCTGCATTAGCTTGGTTAGTCGGGAATAGCAAAATGCTAACCGTCAATAATCTTTGACAAAGGAACTTGCCACTCACAAATGTGTGCATCATGTGCATGAAAGCCTAGGAAACAGTGACCATCTCTTTCTTTGCTGCTCATTTGTAAAAGAGTTGTGGGGTGGCTTCTTCTCCCTTTTCAGTATATCATGGGTGGTTCCTAGGTCAATGGAGCATTTCCCCCTGGCTTGGCAAAAAAGGTAAAGCTATCTGGAGGTTAGTTTTACTGGCGGGAATCTGGTCACTTTGGGAGGAAAGAAACAACCACTGTTTCAGAAATCGAAGTGGTCAGTTTTGGATTGTTTTATTAAGGCTAAGCAGTCAGTTCAGTGGTGGACTAACTGTAAATGTTATAGATCTTGGCTTTTCCTTTCAAGATCTCGGTCAGCATTGTAAATTTCTATATATAGTTTTGTCATATAAATAAATGATTGCCTTTCCCAATGTTTCCCAAAAACAGTGAAACATTACACGATACATCCGATATTTCCCATGCGATACCCGATATGTTTCTCTATCCAAAGGATGTGATTCATCCATTGATATTGATACGAAAAACATTGGTTACAAAGTATTCGACTTTTATGCTTATTTTTTCATCTTGTTCTTTAGATTTTCCATTGCATGATGAGGTGCATGTTGTGCTCTTTTTGAGAGGTGCCAAACAGTCTTAAGCATGAGCAATGTGTTAACAATTGCTATCTGTTATTACTGAAGCATTTAGTGTCAGGTTAAGTTTGATGTATGACAGAAGCGTGCTGTGAGATTGGGTAGGGGAGTGCTGAGTGTGGTCATCTATAGATGCATTTAAGAAGGAAAAATCCACTATGATATATTAGTTATTTTGGATTGATGAAAAATGGGTTATATTGGTCTTGTGAAGTAGGCAGATACTTAAAGCTGGGGAGCAGTTTATGTGTCTGACATGGAAAACAAGAGAATTGGGAGTCTGGATTGTGAAATAGGATATACAATATTGTGTACAATATTTATTGTTTCTTGGGCTATCTGCCATTTATATATGGTTTTGATTGATGCCTATACAGTTGGTGGAGTAATGGGCTATGCAAAAAGTGGTAGCCAGAAGTCATTAGCTTCTGGGGGGTTATCAGCCTTGCTACTGTTCTATGTGTTTAGTGAACTTCCCTCAAGACCAGCGTTTGCTTCATCACTAGGGCTTGGTAAGAGATTGCTTACATTATCATGTGTACCTTGAAAATTTCTTGTAATTCTATCTTAATTCGGTCTCTCTTTTTCCTTTTTCTTTTTTATCGGCATTGAAGGCCTATCTGCTGCACTTCTTGCTGTCATGGGTTCTCGCTTCATGAAGTCGAGGAAACTATTTCCGGCAGGCCTCGTATCTTTTACATCTTTGATCATGGCTGCTGGCTACCTCCATGGAATTTTGCGCAGTCTGGGAGCATGATTTTGAGATTCAAGAGATAATGAGTTTGGTTCTGAAAACTTGTGCTTGCTGAATCTTTGAAGATGGAAATATCCAGTATTAATTGTCCTTTGCTTGACCTATGGTTGTGTTTTCTTTTCACCTCTTTTTTTTTTGCAAGCTATAAAAGATTCTTGTTGGGTAGTGAAGGCTTAGCAATTGTGAGGTCATCCTCTAATTATCCAGCTCTTTTCTTCCCACAGGGTTGTACAACTTCCTTATGGAATGCTGCTTTAATCTCTTTCCTAATACCTGGCTGGCCTTATTTTCCTTGGTTCACAGCTAAAACTGATGGCCCTCACATGTGACGGGGTTTGTTAACTCCTTTCAAATGGTTTGGTGGAACAGCTAGACTACCAGCTTAATCATTCATTGTCATGCTTGTTGATTGATGACTTCTTTAACTTTACAAGGCAGTGTTTAGTGCTATTCCTTCTGGTATTGATTGTCATTTGCGTTTCGGTCGCATGTAATCACGATTCATCTCGACTTGTTTGGGCCCAAGATGATTCATTACCAAACGAGTTGGGCACAATTTGGGGTGACTGGTTAATGTATATTCTGACACTCAGAGACAATGATCCTTGTCAAAGTTTGTACCAAATTTTCAGCCACTGTTATAGACAAGGATCTTTCTCCTTTGCTTCTCGCATTAGTGGCTTTTTCCCTACCCATAGCCTCTCCAGTCCAAACACTGCAACCTCTAAAATGTCTGCAGCTTGCCTATTCTTCTTATCACATAATGATGCAAGGAGCATGGCCCAATCATGCACTTCACAGTGGCATGGCTGCTTCCTTTTCCTGCCTTGACCCTCTCTCTGTTGCTTTCTCGGCCACCTCCAAGACCCATTCTGCAAAATCCTCTGCTTTTGGTTTTCTGTGCTCTCTACGACTTTCCACAAATCCCACATACAGGTTTTCATTGAAGGCAATGATTCTGCAATCAGGGAAACTAGACCCAGTTTCTCATCATCATTGACTGCGTCTACCAGACAATTCCATTGCCTCCAAAGGGTTCAAGTAATAGTCATGGTCATTACAAGCATGAAAATAAAGGGGATCAGTTGGGCCAACCTAGTTGGGCAATGACTTGCTGGGTTCTACCTGAGTCACCCCTAATATTTGAGACTCATTTGTCCCATCTAACTCTGTCATCGCCACCATTATGAGATCAGTCGCCACCATTATGAGATCAGTCGGCTGCTTCGTTGTGCTTGGAGTTGTATACACAGTTTGTTTCCTTTTCTTTTCATTTTATAAACTGTATAAGGGCCATGGTTTGCCTTTTGGGCTTGCAGGCTGTGAGCCCTTGTGGCACATGAACTTGGTGGGTTGCAACGGGAGGGTTTGCATTGCATTAGCTGGAAAGATATGTGGCTCTTCCTGGATTTCAGTTGCCATTTACCTGTTGGGATTTTGTTGGACTGTGTTGATCCTAGTGATCATTGTGGGCATTGATATGCCAAAGCCCAAGGATCTGATTACATGGTTATTCGAGAACATAGATATACCCTGTCTGATTAATTGTGAATTTTGTTTATGGACTGTGTTGATCCTTGTGATCATTGTGGGCATTGATATACCCAAGCCCCATGATCCCATTACATGATAAGCATGGTTATTGGAGAACATACCTGTTGTCCACTATTGATTGTGGCTGTCGAAGCTTGAATACTTGGCGGAGACAATGAAGGAGCTTGTTGATATTGTATCTTCTTACTCGTGCTCTTACAGTCATAAAGAAATTGCAAGAGCTGAGCTAGGGAACAAGAGATATAGATAGGTGTTTGTTGATCTTGTGTCATAATGAAATTGCAAGAGCTGAGCTAGGGAACAAGAGATATGGATAGGTGCTTGTTGATCTTGCGTCTTCTTCCTCTTGCTCTTGTAGTCATAATGAAATTGCGAGAGCTGAGCTAAGGAAGAAGACAGAGATAGGTGCTTATTGATCTTGTGTCTTCTTCCCCGCGCTCTTCAGTCGCAATGAAATTGCAAGAGCTGAGCTAGGGAACAAGACACAGAGATGGGTGCTCTTGCAGTCATAATGAAATTGCAAGTGCGGACCCTTATGATTAAGGGTCGAGGTTCCCTCTCACATTGCTCTCTATGCTGTGGATCACTTTTGAGTGTTAGATCGCCTCCACGTTTTTTTTTTTTTTTAAATGCACTAGGGGTAATATGAAGTTAAGCATTTGATGTAGAGATTGGGTGGCTTTCATACATCACATGGGCCTACACGGTATGTTCCACATCAGATGGCACACATGTCCGAGATCTAAGATCAATCATTAAGCAGTGGGGCCTTGTGAATACACCACGCACCTCAAGTCATGGGAGCATACTCACCAAGTGAGCCGCGTTTGTACATTGAATTTGGACCGTTGGAATTTTCTTTTCTTAATTGTCCATTTTCTCATACAACTGTTACCTACGTAATCCGCAGAAGAACATTATTTTTGGTTTAGGGGATGTTGGCAGTGTCCACTATCTAATCAAGAGTCTAGGTCCCTGACACGTGTGCCATTAGAAGGTGGGATCCGGTCCTCTTATGATCGCTGTCGCAAGCAACCCAACTTCTACTCTGAACTTAAATGATTAGAGATGCAGCATTTCCAGTGGTACTGAATTTCCATTCCTTCATTTCATGTACCATATTCCTTCATGTTTGAAAGATGATATGAACAATCAAAACCCATCTAACAAAAATAAAAATAAAAATCCAATTATCGTGAGATTTTCAAACTATCGATAGATTTAAAAGATTTTCACAATGATATCCCAAGAAAGCAAATTTTGTCCCCACTGTGTGCAAGTATCATAGCACCACGTGGGTCTAACTTTCATGAGATCCTTTTTTTTTTTTTTTTTTTTTTTTTTTTTTTCAAGAACCGGTCCGATTTTCTATTACGAAACAAGAAATTACAGGATTCGGGAAACCCGACAAAAAAGGATCCGGGAATCCTATCGTAAAGGACCACAACCAAAAAGAAACAAAATGAAGGTGGCCTATGATCCCACTAGGACCTGATGTACCCTAGACCGACCTTGTCCAGGAAAAGACGACCTCTAACTAGAGGGGGGAGAGTGGAGTAGGAAATGAGGAGGCGGGAGGATTGCTCCTGACTTCCCAGCTTCGCCATCGCATCCGTAGGCATTACCTTCCCTAAGGATGTGGGCAAATTTCACTTGCCCCGACGCCACCAAATGGTTGATTCTGGAAATCCAACATCTCCATTTCCAGCCAGGAGAGGCCCTCCCGTGAGAAAATCAATGATGAGTGAGAATCCGATTCAACAATAATGTTTTTCAAACCCCGGAAAAACCAAAAGCAGCCCATCGTGGATTGCCCTGAGCTCAGCATGGACATTGGACCCCGATCCATAACCTTGATGAAAAGCAAAGAGGAACGTCCCATTTTCATCTCTACAAATTCCGCCGCCGCCGATGGGCCCGGTTCCCCAAGGCCGAGCCGTCTACATTGATTTTAGTCCATCCAGGAGGAGGCAAGCCCATTTAACCACTGATGAAGTATCGTGGCTAGGGGGAAACAAAACGTCACCTTGGAGAGGAGGGGTGATCGAGGCTGGGAGATACCCTACCGTTAGGCCGATTGGTAGATGTGTGGGTTGCCCTTAGAGGAGGGCCTGGTAAGGAGTAGGAGCTGCTGGCCTGAACGTACTCGAGCCACCAGCTGATCCTGTGGGTGAGCTTTTGGGTCGAAGGCCTAATGTCATCAAAATGAGCTGCGTTTCTTGCCTTCCAGGTTTCCCAGAGGAGGATGCAGGGGGCTAAAAGTTGAGACTTGGTAAAACGACGAGTAGTCGCCATGCACCGCCCACCATTGGGCTAGCCTCTGCTCAACTGAAGTCGCGGTCTGTAGGGTGACCCCAAACTTTCTTCCCACAAAATCCCAAGTTTGCATTAGCTAAGCCACCGAGAGAGGAATAGGTGGTGGATGGATTTGATATCATGCCCAATATGACTTGTTTGTCGACGGACGTTGCAGAGGCCGGTTGGATTCCCTTAGCTTGAATCGAAGCATCAGTAGGAACCGCATTCACCAGAATTTTCCTGGACTGTAATCCCAATTTTTGGAGGGAGGGACGGGTGCCAAACCCATTTGGCCCAACCCTTTCGGACCTCTCCAGTTCTACAGATCTCCCAGGCAGATTTTATCGAGAATTTCCCCGAAGGAGTGAACGGCCAAAAGGCCTGATCTGGGCCACTGGAGAGACAGAAACCCGCTTGGAAGATGTAGTCAATCACATTCTGCGGAAGGACATTGTAGGTCAGGCATGACGGCGGAAGGGGACCGCCTCGGCCCGTGTCGGCATTGATCTTCATTTGACTCAAGGGGGTGGGGATCTGCACGCCATCAATCAGGATGAGAGGGCCAAGACCCGTCCAATTTGAAGACCAAAGGTTGCTCTCACCTGAGCCAATTTGGATCTGTGCAGCTGCATCCAGCCGAGGGACCTGTTTCAGAATTCTACGCCAAATTGGAGAAGCATTAGCTGGGGGGACGAGCTGCAACGAAGGGGAAAGGAAGTGTTTGTATTTGGACAGCAGCAGTCTGCGCCAAAGACTTTGGTCTGCTTTGTGTCTAACGTCCCAAGCCATCTTAAGTCTGCAAGAGTTCATGATGTCAGCCAGTTTTCTAATCCCCAAGCCACCTTCTTCCTTGGGGAGAGAAACGGCCTTCCAGCTTCTCCAATGAAATTTGTTCTTCCCGCCCTCCCAACCCCAAAGAAAATTGGCAAAACAGCTTTCTAGGGAAGCTAGAACCTGCGAGGGGAGGTGAACCGCAGCAAGCATATGGACTGGAATGCTGGTAAGAACATGCTTGATAAGGACAGTTCTCCCCGCCTGAGAGAGGAAACGCGCCTGCCAACCCGCAATTCGCCCTTTCACTTTGTCTAAAAGTGGTTGGAACGCCGAGCATTTCAGCCTGCCATGTGCAATGGGCACCCCGAGATATGTGAAAGGGACATCAGACTTGGCAATACCCAGAGTTCTCTCGAGCAGTCTACTTCTCGCCAGGGAGGTGGATTTAGCGCAAATGAACGAGGACTTCCTGTGATTTATGGACTGGCCCGAAGTTTGCTGATAATCATCCAGAAATTTCTTTATTGTTTTGATGGAGGAAATACTGCCATTGAGGAACAATAGGGTATCATCGGCGTAGAGAAGGTGGGATATAGGCGGGCAGCCTCTTCCCAACTTGAAAGGAAGAACCTGGTCTTGGGACCGGAGCTGGTTTAACCCACGGCTGAGCACCTCAGCACCAATGATGAAAAGGGAGGGGGAGAGAGGGTCTCCCTGTCGGAGGCCCCTTGACGACTTGAAGAAACCTGCGCTTTCCCCATTCAAAAGCACCGAGAACCACACTGAGGCCCAGCAGTTTTCCACCAAATTTATCCACCTCTGATTGAACCCAAAACGAGCCAGAACAGATTTTAGAAAACCCCAGTCGACCCTGTCATACGCTTTCTCCATGTCAATCTTGAGCACCAAGTTCCCACCTCTGGTTTTCCTGTTAATATCTCTGAACAGTTCCTGGGCCAGAGCAATGTTTTCCGAGATTGGACGGTCTTGGATGAATGCTCCCTGCTCCGGAGAGATCAGCGAAGGCAGGATTGCGTTCAACCACGAGGCAATAACCCTGGAAATGATTTTATAGAAAACATTGCAGAGAGGTTATCGGCCGAAGTCCGAAAAGGTCGTAGGAGCAGGAGATTTCGGAATCATGCAAATTAAAGAGGCATTGACTGCTCTCGGAATCGCTCCCCCACTGAACACGAACGTAACTGCTTTAAGAATGTCTTCAGCTATGATACTCCAGCATCCCGTGAAGAAAGAACCTGAAAAACCATCCGGACCAGCAGCCGCCTCCTTTGGAATGGAGAGGACTGCTTGGTGGACCTCAAGCAAGGACGGAGCAGCCAGCAGGGTGTCATTTATTTGCTGAGAGATTAGGGGTGGGATGCAAAAGGGTTGACCGAGCAACGCAAGGGATCATTGGAGTTTAAAAACTCAACCGCCGCGCGCTTTTGATTTGCTCGCCTTCCGTGATAGTTTCCCGGATGGGAGAGTGATATTGCTAATGTGAGCCTTTCTCTGCTTTTCCGAGGCCGAAGCATGAAAGAATCTTGTGTTTTTGTCCCCCACTTCCAACCAGTTGATTCTAGACTTTGCTTCCAAAAAGTCTCTTCCATAAGTTCGAGCTGTTGGATTTTGGAGGAAATTGCCGTATATTCCCAAGGAGTTGTCCACTATTTCTATTGATTGGGCCACCAGCATCCTTTCTTCAACTAAGCTAAAGAATTTTCCATGAGAGCAATCTGAGTAGGAAGATCTCCAAAAACTTCCTTGTTCCAACTTTTGAGCTTTTTCTTAACATTTTTGAGCTTTAGTAGGATGTTAAAGACTGGGTGGTCCGATTTCTCGGCCGTCCATGCATCCTTCACCGCCTGATGAAAAGTGTCGTGGAGAAGCCACATACTTTGGAAACGAAACGGCTTGGGCCCAAAAAAGTCCGGAAGGGAATTGAAGGAGGAGCGGAGCATGGTCCGAGTTCACTCTTGGAAGATGTCGCACCTGGAAGCTGGGGAAGGAAATCGACCAGTTTGAGTTGATGAGGACTCTCCATCATCTGGCCCATACTCTGGCCAGCCCGCCTTGATTGTTGCACCAGGTAAAACGGTTTCCCGTAAAACCTGCATCGATCAGCCCTGCCGAGTTGATCGCATCAGAGAAATCATTGACACTAGCCCTGTCAGCTATGCAACGGCTACGTCTCTCAGAAACCTGGATAGTTGCATTGAAGTCTCCTCCCACTGCCCAAGGCCCCTGAATCATAGTGGAGAAGACTGCAAGGGAATTCCACAGAGATCTTCGCTGGATTCTGTTACAACTAGCATAGACCACCGTGAGATAGACTGGACTCTGCACTAAAGGGATCGAAACTGCAAAACAGATAGCTTGGTTAGAAGAAAACAGAACAGAGGGGGAGATGAAGTCTTTGTGGAAGACCCAAATCTTGCCGCCCTCTGTGGCATTGGAGAAGGAGGCATGGAAACCAAGCGAGAGCCCAGTTTGCACGCGCCTGCCTTCACCAATCATAGGCTCCAAAATCGCCACTAATAGGGGATTGAACTTCTTAATGAGGCGCTTCAATGACCGGATAGTGTGCGAATTTCCTATCCCTCGAGCGTTCCATAGTAGGATGTTATCCATCAGTAACATTACCAGTGTTAATGGCCCTTCGCTTTAGTTTCCGCAGTCGTGATTCCCAGGATCTTCTAGTGCACTGTATCTTGAATAATTTCCTGAGTGAGGGCTCCCGCTCCTTTGGAAGGGGAACAAGGTGCTGTTGTTCCTTGTCAGGGGGCTTTAAGGTGGGGAGATCATCATTTTTGTTGTGAATGATCGAGGTGGACATCACTGGGCTCGAGGTGCCTGACTCAGGAGAATCAGTTGGGGTTCCTGGATCAGTCCTGTCTGATCTTGGGGAAGTATAGCTCGTCTGGAAAAGTGGGGATAGATCGACCTCCAAGCTGCCTGGAACAGCGGGACTGAGAGGTCGGTCTTGGTGAACAGGGGAGAAGACAGTCGGGACATCTGCGCCCATCTCATTGTTTCGTGGTTTCGGGAGTAAAACATCGCAGGAGGACAGCAGAGCTGGAATTCGGAGGCCTGAAGCAGGGTGGGGGATCCGGACCTCTCGATCGTGCGCCCAAGCATGGTCTGAACTCCCCAGGAGACTGTCGAAAGAACGGGATCTCCTGAGAGCATGATTCTGAGAAGGAGTTGTAGGCAATTTATTATGGAAGGCATGGACATTCAAGCTATTTTGGACTGATAAGCCATTTTCGATATGGTTGGCGGGAGAACGTATATGATCCAACTGGGGGAGAATTTGATGTAGGTTTTCGGGAGGGGTAGAGGGGATTACCGAGATGGGCTGAATGTGTGGAGGGGCAAGGAAAGTGTTTGCTGGCTGTGAATAAAGCGAGGACTCAAAAGAGTTTCGAGGTCTCTTAAACGGGGACTTTTGGCTGGAGTTTGATAGGGTTGGGGGGCTGGCATGGGTAGCAAGCATTTGGTTTTGGTTTGGAAGGAAGGCATACTGAGGGGACTTTACCAGGGCCGCCTCATCAGATTGGCTGATGGGGCCTGTCTTGTGCTTACCGCCACCCTTACCTTCAGCCTTAGTGACTGACTGCAGCGGAGATAGATCATCCGATTCGGTCAGGGGCTCTGAGAGTTCCTCCCTGTTAATGATGAGAGCGACTCGACTATCTAGGTTGTCCGGGAGATTCTGCAAGGAGGGAGTAATAGAGTCCTGTTTGGGCGCCGAATAAGGGATAATTGACATTTCGACATTTCGTCGAGCATCTGCTGTGCGCTTTTCACCATCATTTTCCCCTGCGCCAAATCTTCTGAGAACCCATTCCCGGGTAGTTTCAGGATTCTGACTGAGTTTATTAGGTTGTCCGTTCCTGGTAGAAGTTCCCATTTGAAACTGGCTGGCTTCCAGCTCTGCCACGATCGGATAGCTTTCATCGGCAGCTACCAGGTTCAACACTTTCTGGAGATTAGTTCCTGGTTTGAGTTTAATCTTGACTCTTGCAAACATCTGGAAAATGCCATAGCTGCAATTTGGATCCACCTTAGTCACTTTGCCAAAGAAATTGGCCAGGTCGAGGATGACCGATTGCATCCAAGCGTGTGCCGGAATCCCATGCAATCGGATCCAGAAACCATCAGCAGCAGGGGTTTCTGACAGGGACCAGGGAGAGCATTTCGATAATCCCATGCGTTCTTGCAGCTTGGTATCCTCAAAAAACTGAAACAGTTCAGCTTTGGATTTGAAGAGGATCAGGAAATGAAGAGGGGATAATCTGGAGATGTCCGCAGCTGACGCACGAAAAGGAGAGTTGCGAAGTTGCTCAGTGAGCTGAAGGATGGAGATCTCAGATGATGAGGCTTGGGCAATTAGGGCCAGTTGTAGTTGGGATAACTTCCTGTTAACTGCCTTTTTATCTGCAACAGTAGTGGCCGCTGAAAGATCATCCTCCGAAACTGGAAGGGGAGAGGGCTGCCTGCCTTTGCCCTCTTTCTTTCGTGTCGCCGCAGCATAGGAGGGGTAAGGTGGGTTTGCTGTGGCGTTGGGGTGTGAGCTGTTAGCCATTTGGTGGGCAGTCGGATAGGGGTGGGGAGGTTTGTGGATGGTGGTCGAGATCGATCTTGCGGGATTTCTGGGCTTGGCTATTTGAATGTCTATGGTACGGCCGTCTATCTTCCTGCCTTTGAGCACTCCTATCGCGGCTCTACCTTCCTCCTCATACTGGAATCTCACAAAGGCGAAACCTCTTGGGCGAGCAGAGTTAGGAAAACGAGGAATGTGAACATCAAGCACCTTTCCGTACCGCTGAAAAATTTTGAATGTGTCCTCGTGGCTGCAATCAAAGGGGAGGTTTGCCACAAACAGGGAAAAACCGCCGATCTTAGGCAATCTGCTGTGGCGGCTCTGATGATCAACCTTCCGTTCTCCAGATCTGAATCTCCCCCTGTTGGGAGCGGCCATCAGCCGACTACGTGGGTTAGGCTTCTTCTCGTGTGGACCTGTAACTGTGTGACTTCATTGACATTGATACGAACATACAGTTTGATCAAACTTTCATGAGATCCTCCCCATCTGTCAGATAAACTGCATCATGTTTACTTAGGAACTCAAAAATCATGATGGTTTGCTATTAAATTTATCTAACTAGATCAGAATTTAAGTAGGTCTATCAACGTGACCCAAAACTAACTCAAGTATTGAACCCAATTTCTTAAGGGATCCAATAAATGAGACCTGGACCATTAAAATTGAGTTGGCTCGAGTTGGGGGTACTCATTAACTGACCTTTGCTTTTTTTTTTTTTTTTTTTTTTTTTTTTTTTTTTTTTTTTTCCTTCCTTGCTCCCTTAGCGCCCAACCATCTCATATTCTATGCCAAACGGAGTTTTAAAAGAAGTCCAGGCAAACAATTACCAGGGTCACAATTGAATACAAACATTGTTGTAGCTGCAAAGAAATTGAATGAGCATTCTGCAGATATCATCTGACTGCAATATATTCTATGGGCCAGAAATGTAGGAATACTGAGAAGACTACATAGTATTTATTTATTTTTATTGTTGGCATTGCATGCTATTTTGTATGGTTTTTAACCTATTATTATTCACATGTGAAGCGAAAAGTTCTCAAAACATTACTCAATAATAAGCATTGCAATAAGGTAACCCACTTTTTCATTATGCATGAATGAAATCCAAAGGTTCCCTGGAAATATCAATACAAATCAGTGGATAATGCACCTAACAGGTGTGCGAAATATATGCTCTAACTTACCAACATCCATAAGAAGAATGCAGTCTCAAATGAACTGTGGACTTAGATGAAATGGATAAAGTAAAGGGCAAACATGAGGCTAATTGAACTAAAAGTGTTCATCAAAAGGCTTCACTAGAGCATCCTTCTGCTTCTCTGCCACGTTTGGAGCCACACAAGTTATTATTATGTGCTCTAACTTTGTACCCACAGGAAGTAGAAGCTGCAAATTCATTCATTTTATTGGTTAACATCAACATGCAAACCTCGATCAAGTACTCAAAAAACCATCACCTCGAATTCATCAAATCAAAACTCAGGTTGACAGTATATTGTGGTCCAACCGGTTGGACTCGAGACCTATCAATCAATATATGGCTTTTGCTAGCCAACGTTGTGGGGACCTTGGCAACGTCCAGAGCCCTTTTGAGTGACACGTGGGGTTCCCGATCATCAATGGGATGGTTCATTTACTAGTACCAACCAGGCTATAACCCTTTGAATATGGTCAATTTGTTATTACTAACAATTGTTATCCTTAAATCAAAGTATTACTTTGGAATCGTGTGATCTATCTAGTAACACCTTGATCCATAGCTCAAGTGGTAGACTGGGTGAAGATATCCTCAGTTACAACACTGAGGTCTTGGTATCAATTCCCTAGTGGGGGTGGTTAACGGTGGAGTATGTACCGAAAGTAGGGTGTGTTTTAAGATATGGTTGGAATCAAATGTGAGTCACCCGTATGCCAGGTGAGCCACATCGTGATGTATGTAAAAATCCACTCTGACCATCAGATATGTCAGCCCATGTTAGGGCCAAGGCAAAAAAATCACCCAATCGATTCAGGTGGACCATATGAGTGGAAACAGTGTGCATAGGGTGGACCCTCCAAACTCTTTAATTCTTTCCCTTGGTGTGGCCCACATAAATCACAAATGAGCCTAACCATGGCAGTGGCTCTACGCCCACATAAATCACAAATGAGCCTAAACATGGTGGTGGCTCTAGGCAGCTGTTTTGTTGGAGTGAATTTTATATAATCATCATGGTGAGCCTGACAGATGTCTATCTCCCAACTGTTTCCTTTAGTATGGCCCAAAAAGAAGAGTGGATTGTACATACACATCACAGTGGTCCCTATAAAAAAATCAGTAACAGGATCCAACTCTCAACTGTTTTCCTTGATGTGGCCCACCAATCACAAATCTGCCTGGCTTTTAAGCTTGCCTTAGGTCCAAACACACATTAGATGGTCGGAGTGGATTTTGGAGCCAGGCAGACACCCCTTTTTCAACGGTAGGTGCTCAATCCAGGAAACGAATTGGCTACTCCCCCTGCCATCAGCCCGTGGCTGGTGGTCGGTGCTCTGTGGGCCCCACCATGATGTATGTGTTTCATCCATTCCCTTCATCCATTTTTACAGATCATTTTAGGACTTTATCCCAAAAATGATAGAGATATAAATCTTAGGTGGACCACACCACAGGAAAACAATAGTGATTGGATATCCACCATTTAAATCCTCCTAAGGCCCACTGTACTGTTTATTTAACATCCAATCTGTTGATTAGATCATAAAGCCCCAGATGAAGGGAAAAAACAAAGATCAGATTGGTCCAAAACTTTTATGGCCCCCAAAAGATTTTTAATGGTCGACGCTCATTCAACACTGTTTCGTGTAATGTGGTCCACTTGAGATTGGGATATATCTCAATTTTGGTCTCACAAGTGATCTGGAAAAATAGATGGACGGCATGGATGAAACACATGCATCATAGTGGGCCCACAGAGCACTGACCACCAGCCATTGGCTGGTAGCAGGGGAGTGGCCAATCCGTTTCCCTCAATCCATACTTTCCTGTGATGTGGCCCACTTGATCTTTGGATATGCTTCAATTTTGGGCTCATAGACCAAATGATTTAGCAAAATGAATGGATGGCATGGATAAAACACATACATCATAGTGGGCTCCACAGGATCCTGTCATCACCATCGTTGGTGGTGGCAGGGTCATCATGGCCTTCAATATCAGTACCATTCATCAATGAGGTTACCCAGAACTGGCATTAGGCAGTCATTTAACAAGGTTGTTTGAATTTAACCAACAGTTGACAGACCCTATATTTAAGTCTTTCAAACAATGTCCCAAAAACAAGAAACATCAGAGTTACGTTGCAGCAGAATTACCTGCCAAACTGGACCATTCATCAGACGGGATTTGTGTGAAGGCAGATTTAAGGAAGGACCATCGACACAAGTGAGAGATTTGGACCATTAATCAGGCAGGGCCTTTGAAAGAGCATGCCCAAGCACAAAACCAAGCTGGCACCTAGAATCAACAGAGAATCATTGCCCAACCTATACATTTGGACCAAAGCATTTTCAAAGCAATGGCCCAGGTCTCATAAGCATGTCTAAACTCTTCTCCTCCATCTGATCTGGATGTGTTAGCATTTCTTTTTCTTTTCTTCACCTAAATATGGGTCTGAAGAGTGCATTGTCCAATGTGCATGCCTTTTTACTTGGTACGAAAGAATACATGTATTATATGCCCATAGTAATAGGGTATTCAAATGCCCCATGGAATATGAGGGCCATGCAGGCATGTGCACACATATCTCAGATGTGATTTCCCTGTCTGTGCCTTCTATGATCTCTTTCCACACGATCAAGCCGTCCTTCTTCTGCAATTTGGTGACTGCGGTGGTGGTAAGTTGCCACTGGAGGGTGAGGATGCTGCTGGAAGTCATGTTGTTTGATTGGGCTTGCTGCTGCTCTGCGCTTGCGACTACTGGACTTTGGAGAATGGAGTTCCCGAGGAGGATCGAAGGACAACTCCCCTTCTTCTGCATTCTCCAGACCATCCGGCTCACTTCCATGGACCATTTCTTCCGATTCAACAGATGCTGACCTCACCCTACCACCACCATCACTTCCTGATGACTGCTGTTTGATCGGAAGGAAATTTTTGTCTCCTCCACCAACATCGCCATGCACCTTCCCAAGATTAGGGGCAGCCTTCTCAGGTTCCAGCCTGTACAAAGGCTGTTGCTTATTATTAGACCAGCTCTGCCTCCTCTCCTGCCTTACTTTCTCATCCTCGGCTGCCAATTCCACACCACTTTCCAGCTCCCTCTCGATGATATCATACTCATCCATGAAGTCTGCCTTCCTGGTCACATCAGCTCGGAATTTCCTTCGCTTCTCTAGTGCTGCCTTCAACTTCTCCTTGTCAATCTTTCTGATGGCATCTGGTGGACAGTAACCTTTCAGCCCTTCACCGTATGAAGAACTCTGACCACCCATATTGCCAGAGGACTTGTGCGACAACCCTTCATCCTTCCATTCCCTCATTTCCACAGTAGCCTCGTTTCTTTCTGAATCTGAACTAGTAACATTCTTGGATCTGTTTGAGGCTTCAGCAATGTTTTCCTGGCTGCTGCTACAGGGAAATTGATCTGGTTCATGATGTCGGCGGTCCCTACTTCCACCACTGCCATCTAACACCTTGTAGTCACTCCTGGTCTCTGTGCTTCCGTAATCATTACTTTGGTTTTGAATACTTCTTTGAGGCACACTTTGATGGTTGTCTGTAGATGATTGGTCTGGCCCTGTTCGAACTGATGATACAATTGGGCCTCCTTGCTTGAGAGTAGCTGCTCCAACAGCCGGAGAATAACTGTTTATTGAGACAGGGTCAACACCGGCTGGAGTCTTCACCATTGCTCCTCGATGGTGATTAAACCCTTCACCTGAACTCCCGTTAGAAGGCGGTGGCGCTGTACGGTTTTGCTCATACAGTTCCAACATTTGATTGCTAACCTCTGCAGGGAATAATACATGTCAGAACATGAACAGTTAAATCATCTAATCCAGCCCCCATTTGATTAAACGGGGAAAAATAACAACTGGAATATGAACCTTCCAACTGCCGTGGGGTAACATCAAATTCTTGCCACCAGACCTTCTCGCCATCAGATGGAAGCTTCACTTTGAGAAACTTAGCAGCAAGGAAGATGGCACCAGCTGCAATATGATGGGGCTTAAATTGCAGGCAGAGTGATGTCCGCAGCCTGCATTAGCCTCTCCAGTGTGTAAAAAATAGATAGTTTGATACAGAGAGAGAGAGAGAGAGAGTGTGTGTGTGTGTAAAAAAAAAGAAGAAGATAGTTTGATACAGAGAGAGACAGAGAGCATACCCATCATTGACAAAATTCCATGCAACTTGAGCAAGGGCATTCTGTGCAACCTTGAATTTCTTTATTGCTTCAACAAGGGGTTTATAGGGGTGGTGCACATTAAGGTCGAAACCAAGAGTAGAAAGCACAACCCTCTCCCCAAGTAAAATAAGCTCCTTTTGTTGTTCATATACTTCCTGCATATGATCATGCAGGGTAAGGCCATCACTGGCATATGAAATTATAAAATGAAAATTTTGAGCCATTAATAATCACAAATGAACAAAAAAAGAAAAGAAAAAAAGAAACAGAATTTTGTAAGAATGGAAGAAATATAGAAAGCTGGAGCTTACAGTTATAATGACAGCAAATCCAGAAGAGAGAAATAAGTTCAGGAAAACAACGAAGAGAACTATTAGGTTAACGTAAACATTAACTATGACACTGCTGGAATGGGCAAAAATAAAAGTATAAAGAACAGAAAGCAGCACAGTACCTTCTGTTTGATTCTCTGGACAGCAGCAGGGTCCTTTTTATTGATCATCTCATAGGAAACGAGAATGACATCCTTCAGTGGCCTAGGAGTTTCTTCAACCTTCCCAGCAAGGAACATGCACACTGTTGCAATAATCTGCATGGTATATTGTTGAGTTTCTTAGCAGGATGATAGACAAAGCAGTAGAGGGGATTGTTCACCAGATTCAAGAATGGTCAGGACAAGCATGTGGCTCATCTTCAGTATGCAGATGATAAAATATTGTTTTGTGAGGAAAACTAATCTTGTGGCTAATTTCAAGGTGTTAATTGAGTTGAGTTAGAAAATAAATATGTTTAAAAGTGTGATGATTGCAGTTCGGCTAGGAGAGGAATTTTGGTCTTCCTATATGAACGGGCTGTTGGTATTGTGTGCCCTGAAAAGCCAATGATGGTGGTTATGGTCATGTACATAAATAACCCCATGTGTTTCCTTTTACCTAGTGTGCCATAATTATGCGTGGGAAACTTCGACCATCTATGATTTTAAGGGTTAAAGGAAAGCCTTGAATTGTAATAGGAGAATATGAGTCTGGACGACACAATGCCCCATGGCCAATGGAAAGTTATGTTTCATGGATCTCAGTACCCTAAATTCCATGACTATAATAGTAGGATCGGACAATCCGTGAAAGGTAGTGTGAGGAAATCAAGGACGAGTTGGGATGGAAGGCCTCCAGGCCCTCCACCATCAGGCTCAATGATGAGTTGGTGCCTATGCCCTACCCTACACAGAACTGTGAGGGTTCACGGATGTGGCTTCTCATGTCTTAGGACAAATTGAGCACTTACATTAAAGGATCAAATCAAGTCAAGGGTCTTGGAGGCCCATGATACCGAATCGGATCAGCTGGATCATAGTCCTTATACAACATTGATGAGTTGGTGCCTATACCCTACCCTACATAGAAGTGTGAGGGTTCACGGATGTGGATTCTTGTGTCTTGGCCCAATTGATCAATTACATTAAAGGATCAAATCAAATCTTAGGGTCTCGGAGGTCCATGATGCCTGAATCGGATTAACTTGATCACGGTCCTTATACCACAGGCTGAGATGAAAAAGACAGAATGGTGAAAAGAAAATATATATATATATATATAGACAGAATGGATATATATATATATATATATATATATATATATATATATAGATAGATAGATAGATAGATAGATAGATAGATAGATAGATAGAGAGAGAGAGAGAGAGAGAGAGAGAGAGAGAGAGAGAGAGAGAGAGAGAGAGAGGCAAGCATGAGCCATCGAGGGGAATTGGCCATTTAGTAGCTATAGGGATATAGGGTGAGGCCAGGAAGGTGGCATACGCAAAAGAGAAGATGAGGGAAGATGGGGCCGAGGGTGGATGGACTGTAGTTCGCAGCAAGAAAGACAAAGCCATGAAGAAAGGGGTGAGGGCATCGAAGGAGCTATCAGAATACCCGAGTTTATTTGTGGTAGATTTCCCGGAATGATGGCTCCCGTTCAATTTCTCGAGCCTTTGGAAGAGCTGGCAAGGTCATGGAAGTCGTCATCCCTTGAGCTCACAAATATTCTGCCTATCACAGCTTCGCCTTCATCTCGATGAAGCTGGAGTAGGCGGACAGGGCTCTTGAAATCCTGCACGGAGAAACCTTTGGGGGTAAGAACTTGAGTTCAAAGAACTCAGTTTGGCCCAAACATCAATAAGATCTTGGCAAAAACTATGGCATCTAGATTTCAAGCGGCTATGAGAGAAGTGATATCAAGCCTTAAGGGGCTTTGCGGAAGGTAGGCAGATCATGGATAGCACGCTAGTAGCTCATGAATGTATTGATTTGTGTGGAATTTCAAGGAAAGAGAGGTGTAATTTCTAAACTTGATACTGAAATGACATACGATCATGTGGATTGGGATTTTCTCAACTACATATTGAGGCATTTGAGATGTAGGGATCAGTGTTCGCAATATCGATACTATTGGCCGATATTATCGGTATTGTGGTCCAACGATAAGAAACCTTCGGAAGAGACTAGAATTTTTTTATTTTTTTTTTAAAGTCAGTGATATCGCCAATATTGTCATCCCGGGAGACTAGGGATAGCGTAAATATCCGAAAAAAAAAAATTTAAAAAAAATAAAAAGAGAAAAACATTCAACAAGCTAGATTCGGTCCCTGTAGGAGAGGAAGCTTCATTTGGTGGGCCATTCAATCGAAGTGTTGCGTATGTGAGTGCAAACAGGATCTCCGAGTTTGTCTCGAGAAAACCCAATCGAAACGCAAGTGATGAAGGTATCGCGCTTTGAAAAAATCCAGAGAAATTCGAAGAAATCTCGAGATTTGGGAGGGATTTTGGGGTTTTAGGGTTCCAGAAGTCTGGAACCCTCTGTCGCTTTTGAAATCACTTTCCTAGCCCTTTTTACGGGCGCAAATCGAGTTAGCTCAAGATGGACAGTCCTGTCAAGGGCTCTGTAGGGCTCACCATGATGTATGTGTTTTATCCACACCGTCCATCCATTTATATAAGTCATTTTAGTGCATGGACCCAAATATTAGGCAGATATAAGGTTCAAGTGGACCACACCACAGGAAGGCACGGTGGCAATGATGTCCACCACTGAAGCTTTCCTAGGGCCCACCATGATGTGGATTTGCCATCCGATCTGTTCATAAGGCCTGACTGACCTAGATGAAGGGTAAACATAAATATTAGCTTGATCCAAAAGTTCTGTGGTCCCCCAAAAATTTTAAATGGTGGTCATTTAATGACCATTGTTTCATGTGGTGTGGTCCACCTTAGATTTGGATTTGCCTCATTTTTCGGACAATTCCCTAAAATGATCTGTCAAAATGAATTGACAGTGTAGATAAATCGTATTACAACGAGGTGGCATCACGGTCATAGTCCCACCCAATTTGCTGGTTGACCACATTTAGGAACGCGGATTGTGTACATGAGTAAACTCTTTGGGGGCCACCTCGATGTAAAATGTATTTACTACATGTCCATGCCTTCTATCTGTTTGAACTAATTATTTTATAGCATGGTCCCAAAAATGAAGTAGATACAAGTTTCAAGTGGACCACACTAAAAAAAATAGTGGTCATTGATCTCCCACCATTAAAAACTTTCTAGGGTTCACAGTAATGGTTATTGACCATCCAACCTGTTGATAAGTTCACACAAACTTGGATGAAAGGAAAAAACAAATATCACCTTGATCGAAAAAATTTGTGGCCCAGTTAGGGTTTTTAATGGTCAATAACCACTGTTTCATGTGGAGTGGTCCACGACCACTTGAAATTTGCATCTACATCATTTTTTGGACAAACCCCTAAAATCATATGGCAAACAGATAAATGGTGTGGATATACTATGCATGCATCTAGGTGGGCCCTACTGTCAGGGTCCCACCCACACGCTAGTTCAACGTCGCATGAGACCCGGACGTGGATTTCCTACCAAAGCCTTTCACAAGAAGTTCCTGTGCTAGGATGCTTGGTGGGGCCCACTGTAATGTTTGTGAGAAATCCACTTCGTCCATCCATTTTTCTAGATCATTTTAAGACATGAGACCAAAAATAAGGTTGATGTAACCAAATGGACACACGTGCCGATGGATCAAGATTCGAAGAAAAGGCCCACATCTCATGAGAGCACACTCCGCACGTGTACAAGAAAAGGACCACCTTCCTTTTTTACCCACCATCACTTTCCATTTTTTCAAATTTCTAGATTAGGAAATCTACTCTTTCTTTCATGTCTTTATTTTTAGGCAGGGAATAATCTTAAATATTTTCTTATCTAAGCATCTTCTTATTTTAGAAAGCTTTGTTACTTAGGTGCTTTCTTATTTCATAGATTTTTAGATTTCATATCTTTTATTACAGATTGTAAGGTTGATTATAAATAGGACTTCTGTCCTATGGAATAACACAACTTGATCAATATTCTCTTTATGAAATTTTCTTCTTTTCGCTATGGTGGCTGTTGAAGGGAGGGAAAGTGATCTCTAATTCTAGACTAGAGGACTGTTGAGCTTGCTCACAGTCTTGCATTGTGATCTCTAGCATCCGGTTAGAGGATTGTTGGATCTTTTCCGCAATCTCTTTATTTTCTTATTGATTTATTTGCTTTCCCTTTCGGGTTTGCATTAATAAGAATCTATGAAATAGGAAAGCACCTAAGTAACAAAGCTTTCTAAAATAAGAAGATGCTTAGATTATAAAATATTTAAGATTATTCCCTGCCTAAAAATAAAGATACAAAAGAAAGAGCAGATTTATTAATCTAGAAATTTGAAAAAATGGAAAGTGATGATGGCTAAAAAAGGAAGGTGGTCCTTTTCTTGTACACACGTGCGGAGTGTGCTCTCATGAGATGTGGGCCTTTTCTTCGAATCTTGATCCATCGACACGTGGCCATTTGGTTGCATCAAAGGTAGATCTAAAACTCAAGGCATCCATACGAATGGGAAAACTGGGGAAAGATTTGCCTGCCGTTGAAACCTTCATGGGCTCCACCTTGATGTTTATATGCCATCCAAACCACTTATAAGGTCATTCCAACTGGGATGAAGTGAAAACACAAAAAACTCAACCTAATACGACACTTTTGTGGCCATACAAATGTTTCAATGGTGGTCACTTAATCCCCACCGTTTCCTCTCGTATGGCCGCCTTGAGTTTTGGATCCACCTGATTTTTGGTCTCATGTCCTAAAATTATCAGGAAAAACGGATGAACGGAGTGGATTTCTCACAACCATAACGGTGTGCCCCACCTAGCATCCCAGCGTAGGGATTTCCAGTGAATGACTTCCGTGGGGCCCACCTTGATGTGTAATATGAATCCAAGTTGTCCATCCATTTTTCTAGATCATTATTCCAAAAATGAAGCAGATTCAATTATCAGGTGGACCATAAGAATAAATTGTAATTGACCGTTAATGGGCTACACAAATTTTAGATCAAGCTGAAATTTGTTTTTCCCCTTCATCCAGGCTCATGTGACCTTATCAACAGATTGGATGGTAAATAAACACTAAGGAAACATTAAGGTGCGCCCAAAGATGAACAAAAGAGCTTTCCTCAGGACAACCACCTTTTAGTTTCAAGGGAGCCACTATGATGTGTATTTGAGATCCACTCCGACCATAGATGTTTAATCCTAATTTAAGACCATGACCAAAAAATTAGGATGACCTGTGATTCAGATGGGCCACACTAAGGGAAAAAGTTGGGAGAGAGACGTCCACAGGGTCCACAGTGATGATTATATAAAATCCACTCCAACAATTAGATACCACATCAAAACTTAAACCTGTGGCCCAAATATCGGGCCAATCCATTATTAAGGTGGGCCATACAAAGGGAAGAAGTTCGGAGGCTAAGTGTTGCCCTGTACACTCTCTAATTGTGTGGTCCGTCGGAAACACGGATGCGTCTGTTTTTCGGGGTCTTGGGCATAAAATGGGGTGGCACACCTTTTGGTCAAGGAAGATTTCACATAAACACCATGGTGGGGCCCACTCGAGCTAGCAACCCCTTTTCATTAAAATAACTTTTGCCTCTCGCGAAACAAATAGGATGAAACTATTTCAAATTTGAAATGTTGTTTCGAAGTCAAGCAGGTCGAGGCAGGCCGACGGGATTATGAACTTCACAGTCCAAGCTCGCTTGATTTGGAAACAGGCTTAAAATTTTAGCCTGAGCCCAACCCTCGGGCCTGATATTCCAGCCCATGCCTGGCCCGACGCAGGCCAGGCCCAAAAGCCCGACAAACCAACCTAGACCATTGACACCCCTAACATCAAATCAACCCCAAATTCATGCAGTTTATGACATCCCATTAATACATATTTATTTGATATCATTCTCCCTAAGAAATTTTATGAAAGAAATTAGAATTAAATTTAACCAATTAGAGGGGCTACTCGAGTGTCCCCAATTGGCTTGAAAGTCGTGCAATCTATGGCACTCTATCTCACTAATAAAATGACTCCAAATTATATTTATTCCACCATTTGACTATCAGATTGGTGGACATTTATTGGACAGTGAAGAATTAAAAAACTGGCGGTCCTATTTCAAATCAACGATTATGATTTTTTAAACAATCGGATTTTGGAATCGTGACTTAGCAACAGCGGGCCTCACATTTGAATGGTTTTGTTTGATTTAATAAATGCCACATGTATAAATTTCTACCTGTACGAGTATCAAGCTCCAAATTATGTTTATTCATTTGAGTATCAAATTGGTGGACATTTATCAGGTAGCGAAGAATTTTAAAAATCCGATGGTCCTATTTCAAATCAAAGGTCATGATCTTTCAAACAATCTGATTTTGGAATTGTGAAGCCTCACATTTAAATGAGTTTAGTTTGATTTAATACACACCACATGTACAAATTTCTAAGTGTACATGTATCAAGTTTCATGCACCACTAGAGCATCTTGTAAGTTAAAAAGAGTTCTCAAATCAAACTGGTTGGACTAGAAGCCAATTGGTTAAGTGCATGTGAAATCCAACCTTTCCAATCGATTGGCCACAAAATGTGAGCCACCTAGTGCAAAAATAATTCATAACTACTCATTAGTTGGGCCATACCATAAACAAAAATTTATAGCCATTAATAAAAAAGTCAAAAAAAATAAAATAAAATAATATTTGTGGTCCACTCGATAAGTAGATATACTTGAATTTTGCAAAAGGTGATTCTCGTGATGGGGCAAACCTATTGGATGGAGTGGATTTCTCTCACACACAAAAGGTTGCTGTTGGACCGTAACTTATAGTCCAACCATTTGGATTGATTTTTACTTTTTAAACACGTAAACAAAAAGCAGCCACATGTTCACTTGAGTTGAGATAGAGAGAAAAAAAAAAGATGAGAGAGTAGAGAGATGCACTTACAGGGTTACAGCCGAGAGGAGAGAGAGAGGAGAAGAGGTAAGTATTTTTTTAATGGCACCATTACAACCTTTATGTGTTTGTAACAGACCATTACGGTGCTTTTTCAGGGCTCACTGATTTGACCTTGTATCAGGTAACTGGGTTGACCGATACCGTTACGTAATGGCCAATACAACCGTTTTGGCATACTTCCTCTCTTTCCATATTCCTCACATGACTGCATAAGAGATCATCTTCCGAATAAACCACAAATCCCCCCCCACCAAAAAAAAAAAGAGGGTCACAAGCAACTTACATACGGACTGCTTGGCAACCCTTAGAAAAGGTGAAATAATGATTCCGTGCTTCATTTGCTACTCAGCAGTGAAGGAAAAGATGAGCGACTGACTCTTCCGCCTCCTTGCACATGGTACACCCGTTCAAAATCACAATGATTCCAACAAAAAGATCTTAATCACGGATTGAATCAAGTTACCCATCTTCATCATTCTCAAAGAGAAGAGTCTCTTAGCAGCCTAGACAACCGGTAAGCATGGGTTGGGAGACTTCTTGAGTGATTAGGGCATTGAGGATCACATTTGAGGCTTAGGCTTGAACTGGAAAGCCTAGATGAATAATTTATCATGCCAAAGGTTCTTGAGAACCCATGGAATGATGAATTATTCCATTGCTAAATCTCAAATACCAACAAAACTAGCAGAGTCAGTTTTTAAGTCCTAGGGATAGAACTTGAGATTCAATGGTTCACAAGTTGTAAAACATTTCCTGAATTTCAAAATATTGCCAAGTTATTGGGAAAGAGGAGGTTTTGCCTCTAGCACACCAGATAGGGAAGGGACATTCCTCGCACAATACCTAACATGTACGGGGTAGAGCTGTGAATACAAAGTGGAAACACTCCATCTAGGGGACCATCACAGCCTAGGTTAAAATCACAAAAAAATTTACACTGTCATATTCATAAGAAACTATTGGCCATACGTTTGTGTGTGTGTGTTTCTAAATTGTGTGATTGGCCAAATGTGTTGAACAATGGTCAAATAGAAAAAAGGGGTTGGAAACGAAGTCGATGAAGGCCTGGGAGAGAGAAGACAATTGCACAATTGCGAAAAAACTAGGTTCGAAAGGGAGTACCACTGCCATGATGTATGCACTAAACTTGTGCTCAAATATTCATTTGGTTTACCTATAGCTCTTTCTATTGATCGTTCATGATGATTTTTTTATTTTTTTTTTTGAGAGTGAGATTACAACGACTTTATTAAGACGCTCGCAAGGAGCGAATGAAAAACAACAATGCGGAACAGACAAAATCAACAAGAACAGACGGCCGAAGTGGCCTCTACATAAATAACCCAACTCTCTAAAAGGATTAAGACATTTCGGATGACCTCCTCCGTCCACACCCGGATGTTCCTAAAACGGCACCCATTCCTAGCCCCCCAAAACAAGATGATGATTATTTATACGTAGTTTTGCAAGATTTGATTGTTTTGCACATCGAAATCCACCCCAAAAACTAGTGCAAGTTTTAGAAGTTCACATTTGTATGCTTAAGTTTATGCATAATGAAATGGTTAATAACTTCTTTTAAGGTAAAGAATTTTTATTAAGAAACACCAAAAGGCGAAAACTAAAAAAACAGTCCAGCCGTCGTAGACCAATCAAAAAGCCCGGAGGCTTCAATACAATTGACCCAAGAGACTTCGTCTAAGTGAGCCCTCCCTAATATAGCCACTTCTGAGCCACTCTCATCTCAGAAGGACCGATTGTTCCTTTTCCTCAAAACTCCCAAAAAAACGCCAAGAAAACTAACCTCATGCTTGGCCACGCAAAGGGCAGAGATGTGAACTCGCACCCACGCAAAGGGTGTATGCGTGGGTGCGAGTTCATGAGGTTAGTTGTCGATGAGCGACCTAACGTTTGGGATAGGTTCTAGGTTTTTAACTAGGATTAAAATTTTGGTTTTGCACTAACCACGCAAAGGCCACAGCATCTTTTAGGGGGGTAGGACGAAACATGAGATGTGAACTCGCACCTCACTTCCGAAGAGTTGTCGATGAGCGACCTAACGTTTGGTATAGGTTCTAGGTTTTTAACTAGGATTAAAATTTTGGTTTTGCTCTAAGGAGAAAGATGCTTTTCTTTCTTTCTTTCTTTCTCTCTCTTTATTTTATTTTATTTTTTATTTTTTATACTGCTTTCCTCTCTAGTCTCCACTATGCACGTTCATTAAAACATGTGTTTTTTCCTTTTGTCGAATCATCTCTCTGTTGTGTCATGCATGAAAGCCATTTCAATTAGTTATTTAGTTAAGTAGGAGTAACTCCACCAGTGAGAAGTAGAAGAATTCTCCAAAAAAGTCAAAGAATGGTGGACTTCATTTTCAGTTCAGGGAGGGGCTGGTTTTAGCTTTATTTCAGAAATTAGAGCTGCTCAAGGGTAAGATAAACGTATGGAAAAAAGAAGTGTATGGGGCTCGAGAAGAGGAGTTATCAAAAATTCGGTTACAAATTCACCCTTGCAATAAAAGAAGAGGGAGGAGATCTTTTGGATGAAGAAAAGGCATGGAGAGAATTACACAGCACTAAGTATAACACGAGCATGGTGTGCCGTAAAGCCCGTTATGGGGCCGTAAAGCCCGTTACATAAAGGTAACGGTGGCAACCGTTACACGTTACGGGGTCGTAACAGCCGTAACAACCGTTATGGAAAAAAATGACCTGTAATTACCATAAATGGCACGTTACATCTCCTATGAAGGCCATAATAGTCCCTTAATCGTCTATTACAAGACATGTATAGGTTTTTCATACTTTTTAATCAACATTACGGGGCATATACAAGTTTTTCGGGGGTTTTTTCAATAAATAAAAAATAAAAAGAGAGACCGTAATGGCCGTTACGAGGCCATAATAGCCGTTATGCCCTGTATCGTAAAGGTAACGGTGGTGGCCATTACGGCCACTATTATCGTTACCGAACACCTTGAACGCGAGGCTTGGAGAAGAAGAAATAAGATGGAGGCAACAATCTAGGGCTCTTTGGCTAAAGGTGGAGGATAAGAAACAAAAGTCTTTCATGCCATGGCTAGCGCTCATGCATGTGCAAACAAGATTAAGGGAGTGATGGTGGAGGGGAAAAGGGTAGAAGGTAAAGCGAATGTACGTGTGATGCAAGACAATTAACCACTTGCTTTAAAAGCTCGAACTGTTAGAGTATGGCGAATTAATCCCTTTATCTCATAGCCCAGGCCCCACATCGCATGGGTTAGGACCTCGGCCGAACCCCCCTCGTGGGGCCCCAAATCACATGGGTACCGCCTCACACGGGCTACCCACCCCGAGTGTGTCCCTGCATCCCACAGGCTACCCCACTCGAGCCCGGCACGAAATGTTCATTAATCACCCCCTGTGAGGAGTCTCGAACATGAGACCTCCCTCGTGGGCCCCGCCCACCCCAAGTGTGCCCCTGCAACCCACAGGCGACTCCACTCGAGCCCGGTGTGAAAATGCCCCTGCATTAATGTGCATCGATAGTTCAGATCTACAAAGAGCTCTTGGCTAAGGATGAATACAATGACCATCACTTGACAACCTGGCTTTCCATACTATTCCTAGAAAGGCTGCAGATTCTCTAGAGGTACTTTTTTGAAATCAGAAATAGTAAAAGCAATTTATCGATTTGGGTAGAGATAAAGCCCCATGGCCGGATGGTTATCCAATAGCATTCTATCATAAGTTTTGGGATCTTATAAAGTTAGACATAATTAGCTTTGCGAATGAGTTCCATGAGAAAGGTTATCTAGCGGCTGAGTTAGGAGCAACTTTTGTTGCTCTAATTTTGAAAAGAGAAGGATAGAAAGTTTGAAGGACTTACAAGCCAATTAGTCTCTTGGGGGGGCCTTACAAAATAGTGGCAAAGTTACTAGCATCTAAATTTCAAGCAATATTGGAAGATGTGATTTCCAAGACGCAAGGGCTTTTGTAGATGGGAGGCAAATTGTAGATAGTGCATGAATGTATTGACTCCTATAATAGGAGAGGCTTGAAGGGGATTGTATGCAAACTAGACATTGAAAAAGCCTTCGATAATGTAGATTGGAGACTCCTCGACTATATGCTACATCGTATAGGTTGCGGGAAGAAATGGAGGTCATCAATTCGCACTTGTGTTAAATCAGCAAAATACTCAATCCTAGTCAAATTCAATGGATCTTCGAACAACTATTTCTAAGCGACTAGAGGGCTTCAACTAGGGGACCAACTTTCCCCATATTTGTTTGTGGTAGTTATTGAGGCATTGAGCAAAATGTTGGCAAGAGGAGTCGAGAATCGAGATGGATCTACTGAAAGTCTTTAGAGTTGGCAATTCTCAATTCCAACTCTCACACTTACAATTTGCGGATGATACACTTCTTTTCTATGAAGCCAACAAAGCAAAGGTAGACAATCTCTAGATATTACTAGTCTCTTTTGAGGTGGTCTTGAGGTTGAAGATAAATATGACTAAAGTGAATTACTAGGAGTTGACCTCTCAAAGGAAGAGATAGGAATGTTTGCTACAATAGTCGGGCTTGGATGTAAGGAAGGCTCTTTCCCGTCCACATGCCTTGGGCAACCACTAGGCATATAGAAGCCGGCTAAACACATCTAGGACAAAGTGATAGAGATGTTTGAAAGAAATTTATCCAGTTGGAAAAGAAGACGCTTGTCTTTACATGGAAGGCTTACTCTGATCAAGGCAACTATGTCTAATCTTCTAGCTTACTTTATGTCATTATTCAAGTGCTCGAAAGCTATTTTAGATAAGCTAGAGAAAATCAGACAGGATTGGATGGAAGATAAATAGAAATTCCACTTACTGAAATGGGAGGAAGTGTGCAAGCCAATCGAGTTAATTGAGGGACGTGGTACAAGAGGACTCATGGTGGACGAAAGATTATTCGTTGTATAGGGCTTCCTCTTTGGAAAACGGTACTCGCCGCACTAAAGAACAAAAGTTTGAGAATGGGTGGGGTTTACGTCGGGTAACGGTGAAGGGATTAGATTTTGGGATGATAGTTGGATAGGGGATCAAAGGTTGAGTGAATCCTTCCCTGCCTAGCGGGGATCTTGGCAGTAGCTAATTTGAAGGTGGCTAGGTGTTTCTCTCCAAGGAGATAAAATCACTTGGGCCCCTCCTTGTAGGAGAAATCTTAATGAATCGAAGTCTAAGGACCTATTGATTTTGTTGGAATCATTGAGAAAGGTTTGTCCTTTAATCTCGGAAAGGGACTCCTTGAGGTGGCTTAAAGATAAATCCCATACATTTTCTGTTAAATCATTATATTGCTCCATTAGTGTCACACAACTCATGTTTGGAAATATGGCACTCCACCAAAGGTAGTTTGCTCTCATTTGGTTAGCGGGTAGGAACAAAGTGCTCAAGGTAGACAAATTGCATAAAAGGAATATGATTTTACCAAATGTGTGCCTACTATGTTATGAAGATGAGGAATCAGTTAAGTATCTCTTTATTCATTGTGTATATACAAGAAAGATTTGGAAATGTGTCTTTCTCTTTTTTGGCATTCATTGGGTCTTGCCAAGCAACATTGAATCTCTCCCATTGGCTTGGCACGGTGGGGGCAAAGGGAAGATGGGGAAGAAGATATTGTGCTTATGCTTGTTAGCAGGTGTTTGGTCACTATGGTCAGAAAGAAATCTTCTTTGCTTCAGAAATCAGAAAAGAGATACCATATTAGTCTGTAATCGTGCCAAAGATCTTGTCAAGGATTGCACTGCAGTTATGCTTCCAGCCCCACTTCCTGATTCCTAGAGAGAGTTTTAATTATTTCCCTTTTCTTTTCTTTTTGTTTTGTTTTCTTTTTGTATTTCTTTGACTTTAGGCTTTCTGCAATAAAATCATCATTGCTTCAAAAAAAAGAAAATCCACCAGTGAGAGTTTTGCACTCTCGTTGCCAATACCAGGCACGGATGGAGGGTTGCATCAAGTATCAAACTTTCACCACTACTTCTATCATGAATACTCTGTTTAAGACAACCCCAATTAGTAGGCTTCAAAGATGATGATGATTCAGTAAGGGATATTTAAAACTTTTCCCTTCAATTATGCTATTCTCACAGGAAACACCATTAGAGGGAGACATAATTTTTCTTTGCTGATGAATGGATTTTACTACTAACAAAGTGCAATTTTTTTTAAAAGTGAAAATTATTGCTCGTAGGTTTTAAGTTTCTCAATCCAGAAGTGATTGTGTCCAACTTCCAATCCTTTTCTTTCTTGTTTCCATCATTTGCATGGTTGCTACTGTCTAATGTAGAGTTTGGTGGTTTTAAGATTCTAGTCTTCTCCTATTTATTTTCTAGCAAGTCATCTCCTTAAAAGTTTATGCTTTTCGCCAGGATGGTTTATTTAAAACCAAATATGTTAATGAACGGTTCTAATTTTCATATAAGATAACATTAAACATAAGTAATGATTTCGTAACAAATTGTTAACATCAATTCCATATTAGAAAGATCTACGAAACCAAGTACTCGTCAAACTAAAAAAAACAAATGAAACAGATTCTCCCAAAAAAACGAAAAAAAAAAAAAGAAAGAAACAATGAATACTCACCCTCCTATCATTTTTGGCGTGAGATTGGCGAAGGAAAAAACGATGACAAAATATTATTGCCGTAGCTATTGTTACCTGAGGTCTGCATTTCAAACCATTTGTTGTCACTTTCATGTGCACACAATTCTTTTAGGCAGAACTATGGATTATCATCGTAAATGAGGACTTTTAAATCTCAAGGAAATAGTTTCAACAATGCAAAACTAAAAGAAAAACAATTTATTGGTGATAAATAATCATTAAAAAATAAAGTATGAGCTTCTATATTGAAATGGATAGCAACTACAAAACAAGACATGCAAATATGAAGCAACGAAACATGCTAGCACAAAACAAGACCTGTGAATATGAAGGCAATATGCTGTCAACTGATTGAGTTGTGGGGCCACATCCAATCAAGTATCATCTTACAGCTTTTTATACAAACTGTAACCCTTAATTGATGTATTTGTACAACCGCACAGCTTGTAAAAGCTACGTGGTTGGACAGGGCTGATTATTTAAGTTGTTATGGAATTTTGAAGTCATATTTAGTTGGATTCTAAGTTCGATAGTTCCAGTTAGTTAGTTTCCCTTTTATTAAAGCTTGCTGCAATTGAAGTTAAATTAGCAAAACTTGAGAAAATTATATTTAAGTTGTTTGTTTGTTTTTAGCTGGAAATCTATCTGTGTGTGGACTGATCAGATTTTAAGCTTAAAAAGAGAATATAATCTCCATCACTTATGTATGCATGTGAATGTAAGAGGACACTTCTCCTATTTGTTAATAAAAATGTTGAGTTTCTTACGTATACATTCTGTTTCTGTGCATGCTGTGGTTTGTCAGAATTCTCTCATTACAATAACATCTTTTTGTTTGGAATGGTTGACATTGGTTTCCCTTATATCTATTTTCTTCATATTGACATAGAAATGGGGAAATTAGTCTCGTCAAGAAGCTTCAAAACAAAATTCAGCCAAAAAAACAAAAAAATCAATAGTCTTTTAATCGACTGCTACAATAAGTTGTGGTCTGCTCTTTGTGAAACACCTTCAACTCCCTAATAATAATTAATTGGTAAACAAACCAAACATTCAAAGCCAATTCAATAAGATCCAACTTTCTACAGAGTTTGTGGGAGTAGTTGATACCAATCAATGACAATTTTTAAAGAGCAAACTGATTGCATGTAAGGGAACGAATGAACATCTCAGAAATCAAATGGCAAAATCCCTACAAAATGAATGCCTAGTTGAACAAAAAAGTACTACAAGAGGGAACTCACACTTTAAGTCGCATGCCCAAATCCTGGAGAAAAGTGCAGTATGATTTACGAAAATATGTCTCTTTCTTCAAATCAATGCCATCTTTTCTAGATGGGGAGTTTTCTTCAATATCCTTCCGAGATAAATACCAATTAGAACTAGAATGATCAAGTTCCTCCAGCTTATCATGAGAAAAATTGTATGGTCCGCTTTCCACCATCCCATGATGTGAAGGGTCTCCTGGCAATAATCCAGCCATATCAATCTTGTACTTCAAAGTAGAATAATGCCAAAAGATGCCTCGTCTAGGTACATCATATCTTTATAATTGAAGAATCAGTTAAAATACACGAGTAACTTCCTGTCCATGAAACACACAAAAAGAAAAAGTAAGATGCCACACAGGCATAGGTGTTAATAAAAGTATTGATGTAGGACAATTAGCCACTTTCTTTAAATGCTCGAACTGATAAAGCATGACGAACTAATCCCTTTATCTCATAAACCAGGCCCCACATTGCATGGATTAGGACCTCGGCCAAACCCCGCTCGTGGGCCCCACTTCACATGGGTTCTGCTTCACACGAATGGGGCCTGCATTACACAAGCCACCTGCCTCACACAGGCTGCCCACCCCGAGTGTGCCCCTGCATCCCATAGGCAACCCCACTCGAGCCCAATGTGAAAATGCCGCTGCATTAAGTATCACATTAAAAACACAGGTTTGCTAAGCCCACATGTTTATGGTTACAAGCCACCACATGTGAAATCGGCCCAGCATGGAAAATGGGTGAGAGATCCAAGTCGTCAATCAGGTGGATCCTAACATGTAGATCATCTTGCCCTTTTTTCTGAAAGATTTATCTGGCGGAAAAATAAAGCTAACCGACTTATCAAGTGAACCACTTATGTCCCATAGAGCTAGGGTGTTTTACGCTGCAGTGCACGCACATAAAACAGGCCAGATTGGTATGGAAGCCTGGGCATAAAGTGTGTTTGTGCACAAGAGAAAAGAAGGTCAAGGCCAAACTAGAGGCAAAGAGGATCAAATAAAGAACCCTTGACATGGACTTTGGATGATCATTTCCATAAAGAAGTTCTTATCAAAAGATGATGTAATGGACATAGACATGACTCAAGTAGATGAATTCTAAGTATGTCACAAATGTTTGATGAATGCAATGTATTTCAGTCAGATGAAGTTGTAGAGGATCCACTGTTAAGTGGATGTTGTAGACCACTTATGCTAAAACGGCTAATGATTTGGACATTGACATCCAAATAACATTTTTTTCTCCTGGAAGGCAAGCAAAATCTAAACAACATTACAAGGAAAATAGGTAAACAAATATCATCATCCAAAACGAGTTTTAAGGTGTTCCAATACATGACGCCCGTATCTTATCATTTTTCAGCCATGCCAATATACCCCTAATATCAATATAAAAACATGACTTGCGAACAAGTGACCACAAACGATTCAGGAAATATAAGACAAATCCATTAATCTCCTAGCCCTAAGGGTATTTTTGTGTTTCAACGACATAGAATGGTGCCTACTAGTGGGTATGGCACGTGCAATGCTCGTGACGAGAGATAAGGAGAGAGGAGAGGGAAGGAGGAAGGGAGGGAGAAGTGTGCGACTATGCGCAGAGAGTGAGGGTGTTAGCTGCATTCGGATACACACACACACACACATATGAAATGCTCATCTACGCACCAATTCTCACGAGAATTCATAAGAACTTTTTGAGAACTCATCTCACATGATATGAGCCCAAAATCTGAACGGTCCACGTGATGCAGCACCCCATAAAACCCCCAAGGCCCAACTTTTACCCTAATTGAAAATTTTGGTGGGCCATGGCAAAAGGAAACAATTTCCTCCCCTGATTTGCCTCTCTCTTTGCTACAACCCACCAAAGTTTTGGATCAGGTTGAAAGTTGGGCATATATATATATATATATATATATATATATATATATATATATATAGAGAGAGAGAGAGAGAGAGAGAGAGAGAGAGGACAAGGGGTATATACATGGTGTGTCGTAAAGGCCGTTACGTAAAGGTAACGGTGGCAACTGTTACACATTACGGGGTCATAACGGCCGTAACAGCCGTTAACGACACGTAACGTCCCCTATAAAGGCCATAACAACCCTGTAATTGTCTGTTATGGGACAGATACAGGTTTTCCATACTTTTTAATCAACATTGTGGGGGCAAATACAGGTTTTTCAAGATTTTTGTTTTTCAAATTTAAAAAAAAAAAAAAGAGATCGTAACGGCTGTTACAAGGGCTGTAATAGCCGTTACGACCTGTATCGTAAACGTAAGGGTAGGTGGCCATTACGGCCATCGTTACCGTTACAGAACACCTTGGGTATATAGAGGGGGAGGAGATAAATCATACAAGCTACATTCGCGCGTGTTGCTCATATCTAAAATTAAAATTTGTATAAATGCCCCTAAGTGGGTAAGATGGGTACCACTCATTTGGAGGAGCAGGTGAAATCAATAGATATAAAAATGAAAAGATGTTCATAAATCAAGCTATACGCATCACCTAAATTCATAACAAAGTAATGGCATTTGCCAATTTAACCCTAACAATGTGACCTAATCTATGCTATGATCCTCAAAGTTGTAATAAGAGAAGTTCATACTTCAACAATAAAAAATATTTTGCTTCCACTATAAGAAATATTACAAAGAGGAATGTTAAGAGATTTAGTAAAAGTACCTATTGAAACTGGACTTGTATTGTAGATTACAAAATTCATGTAGACAAATCTCCCATTGCCCTATATAAAGTGCTCAGAAACCATAAGATCGTGTGGAATTAAAAAAAAAGTATTAAAAAAAATCTAATATTAAGAAAAAAAGAAAAAAAATTCAAATGAAATAAAAATTCAAATGTTTATCGGAACAAAGGATTTACTTTGTACGTGCAACTTTTGTAAGAATTTAAAAAGAAATCAAGCAGACTCGACCATGTAGAATAAAATGGAATAGATTCCACCAAATTCTATTTGGTCGCTAGCCCATACTCAAAAATTCAAACTTCATTGGTCCAAATTTAAAAAGAAATTTCGAGAAAAAAGAAAAGAAAAGAAGAAGCTCAACAAACTTGTTGAGGATTCTAACCATTTGATGAAAGATGCATTTCGGGTTTAGGTTCAGCTCGCAATTCTAATGGAGTTCACGCCCCTAAAACAAAAGAGAAGACTCACTGAAGATCTTTTATCTACATCCATTTTTAACAAAGTGGACCATCTCATTGAAGGTGGACCAAACACTTTTGAGGGCAAGGTATTCTGTAACGGTGGCCATAACGGCCACCACCATTACCTTTACGATACGGGGTGAAACGGCTGTGACGGGGGCCGTAACAGCCATTACAGTCTCTCTCTCTCTCTCTCTCTCTCTCTCTCTCTCTCTCTCTCTCTCTCTCTCTTTTAATTTCAAAAAAAAAAATATGAAAAACATGTATCATCCCTGTAATGGCCCGTTACGGGGCCTTTACGGGGGAAATAACGGGCCGTTGCAGGGATTGTAACGGCCTTTACGGGTCATTTTTTCTATAACAGCCGTTACAACCTTTACAATCTTGTAACATGTAACGGTTGCCACCGTTACCTTTACATAACGGCCTTTACGGCACACCATGTTTGAGGGTCATAAACGGTCAAAGAAATGGGGGGGGAAAAAAAAGGAAAAAAAAAACTACCACAACAATCTCGGTGACCTAGAAGTGTGATATGACATCCACGAAAATAAAAGAAAAAATACCAACCACATGCGGGCACGCATGCCAATATGGCAATGGTTGCAAGTGAGAAAAAAGGAAAAAAATCAAATTGAACAGATGACCTTGTCTGATGACTCTAATTAGTGACCATAAAATGGATGCTTAATATGAAATGAGGCAATGGCCCAAATTCAACCAAAAAAATTACTTTTAATTAGAGATGAAGATCGTTAGGTTCTTCCATGCAATCTTATATTGGGGCTATTCTCCATCTACAGGGAAGCCTGTGATCTGGATAGTTTGGATGGAAGCACGCACAAGCCATGTGCACGGTAGTTGTGTATATGAGTATGGATAGCTAGACTTTCCCAGAGTACCAATGGTTCTCTCTAATAAAAACATCTCTCTATATGCTCCCATAATTTCTTATGAAAGAGTGGCCACATCAAGTGCATATGAATTATTGTCGAATCCATGTATAAGGGCAAGTTTGGGAGCTTGTAAATGGAGGTAAATGAATTCAGAGTAAATGACTTAATTGAGTTTGGATGGGAGTAAATGAAATGCATTTGAAATCCAAATACTGTTTGGATTGAGTAAATGGGAGGAATTGGAATGCATTGGAATTTTTTAATATATTCACAGGAACATATGTGCTTATTCCAAATCAGCTTTAATATCCCAAATTAGTGTACATATATGATATTTAACAGAATGATTGTAATAAGCCCGTTGAAACGTATACGTTTGCCAAATATTCCAAACAAGCAACTTGTTGGGTGGGGCCACAAATATAACGATTACAAACAAGCAACTTGCCAAAGTTGTTTAGCCATCCATTTATATGACCAACCTTTGGAGGGTTTGGATCATTCTATTGGTGTGGTTTTAGTGATGTAGCTAATAATTGGATTGTTTTTGTGAATCATCAACATACCACGTGTATGGCAGACATGTGCATAGCGGCACCTTTGTTTGCTCATGCGACTCTCCAATGGAGCTCAAAAAGGCATTTCACCCCATTTAGTTCCAAATCCTCTCTTAAAGAGAGGATTTCATTTACATGCCCATTTACTTCCATTTCATTTCATTTCCATGCATTTAATCCCATCCAAATGGCTTAACAGAAAAGGAAAATACCATATGAGTGCCTCCTTGTATGGTGGACTACTCAAACGCAACAGAAATAGCTGAGATTGTATATGTGGGCCCCACTTGAAGGGCCAATTAAGGAGGGAGGTCAATCATTCAGCTAGAATATATTCTAAATATTGAAGATCTACCATCCTTGACTATGGCCAAACCTGATCTGTTATAAATGCCATCATTGAATGCATTTGGAAGACTGCCATATCTTCAACTGTCCGTTTAGAAACTCTTGATCGCATGGTTTAGATCACCTGATCAAGGCATGTTTAGACAATGCCCAATCCAATGAGAGGCCCAGCCGAAACTTCTTCTTTATTATGAATTCCAGTAAAATGTAAATGATTATTCCACACCGGAAATGGGGTAATTGACACCCCCAAGGGTTGCAAATATCAAATTTTAGAGGTGAAAGGACACAAAATCAATGCTCTGGAAGAATGAGAAATCAACGGAAAAGTAGGGTCAACTGCTAGCAGATCCAGACCATCGATGGACCATTTATCGAAATCAAAACCAAAATAAAAAAAACACACACTTACCGTTTCTTCTTCTTCTTCTCCTCCTCCTCCGAGAGCCCAAACGGCGGGTTCGATCGGGAGAGAGTCTGAGCGAGAGAGATGGAAAAGCTACGAGAAACGGAGAGGTGGGAGAGAGAAGTTAGGGTTCAGGTGTCGCGTGGGTGCGGGCTGAACCCAGAGAGATATAGCGGGGAAAAATCTCAATGAAGCCTACTAGTAAGGGGAGAACGTGAACGAGATCTACCCCGTCCATCAGTTGCGTTGCCTCGTGTTCGCCCAGAAACCCAAAATCAGGACGGTTAAAAGCGAATGTGGGCCACACCGTCTGAAATAATTGGGATGCGACACCCGCAAGTAGATAAATGGGAAGTAGATTCTGTATTAGCGTACTGAGTAAACTGTGGGACCCTCGTGACATACATGTCTTATAGTCCATCCCTTTACAATGACGCATGGGGTCCTATCCATGCCGTCCATCCATTTTACCAGCTAATTTTAGGGCATGAACCTAAGATTTAACCATATTCAAAGCTCAAGTGGGCCACACTACATGGGAATTGAACACTTACGGTTAAAATCTTGTTGAAGGCTACAGAAGTTTTAGATTAAGTTGATATTTGTGTCGACCCTTCGTCCATGTCTATTTCACCTCATGAGTAAGTTGGAATGACGAATAAACATCACTGCAGGCCTTAAAAACGTTTCAGCGGTCGATGTCATTACCCAACTGCTCATGTGATATGGTCCACGTGAGCTTGGGATATGCTTCAATTTGAGAAATTTAGGACTGTGGACCCCACCTTTTACCCAGCTGCTTTTACTAAAGAATGCAAACTTTGTTTTGCAACTTAGACCTGCTCGTACGGACAGCAAATGTGAGGACGAAAATAACCCTCCCTTCCTTTCGAAGACGAGCGCTGACGCACCTCCAACCGTGAGTTGTACGAATGGCTCAAAAGATATCAAAGTTACATGGCCCCACAGCTATGTATTTATTATATCCACAACGTTCATCCGTATTTCGAGATCATTTCGGATCATTATCCAAATAAATAAAAAAAACATATCCAAAGATCAACTGGACCACACCACAAAGAGCAGCGGGAAACTGATTTTCACGGTTAAAAATTTTGTAGGGTCCACTTGATAGTTAGATCTGTCTTATTTTACGCTCAAGCTTAGTATGAGCTCGTCAAATAGATGAACGGTTTGGATATAATGCAGACCTCATGATGGGACCCACAAAAGGCAGTGGGGATTACAACAGCAAAGTAAAATAAAATAAAATAACTAGGAATCTATAGCTACGGATTATAACCGCAGCTATAGCTGCAGCCCTGTTTGTTTCGATATGTATCAAAGGTCTTTCGATATATCAAAAAAGGTCCCGAATTATCCAGCAAGTTTGCATCAAAAATCCTAGAGTTTTCCTATGGCTACGGATTATAACCGTAGCCATAACTGTAGTCCGTTGCAATCTATACATTTTTTTTTTTTTTTTTTTTTACATTGAGAACTTTATTCTACCTACATTTTTCTCTAACACATATTTATATGAATATGTATATATAAGCATATAAATTTTTTTTCTTTCTTTTAATTCATTTCTTTGTTTAATTATTCAACAAGCATATCTCCTAAACTAAAATGATTTACGTAACGTACCACATATGATTTTGGGGTAGGAGAAGCTAATTTAGCCAACAAACCTAGTTATTTTCCAAGATTCCATCGGGTCGATGGTCAAAAATTCATTTCATTCACTTCGTGGTCAATTTCAATCACTTTGCGGTCAAACTGAAAATTGAGCAGGACAGACATGAAATTGAGCGAGGCAAACTAAAAATTGAGTGGGGTAAATAAGAAATTGAGCGGGGCAAACATGAAATTGAACGGGGCCAACGAGAAATTCAGCGAGGCAAACATGAAATTAAACGGGGCAAACTAGAAATTGATCGGGCCAAACATGAATTTCAGCGGGGCAAACATGAAATTGAGTGGGGCAAACATGAAATTTAGTGGGGTCAACGAGAAATTGAGTGGGGTAAACATAAAATTGAGCGGGGCAAACTAGAAATTGAGCGGGGCAAACATGAAATTGAGTGGGGCAAACTGAAAATTGAGCGGGGCAAACTAGAAATTGATGGAATATAATACATGCATCTTGATGGAATCGGATTGGCTACTCCCCTTGCCACTAGCTCGGTGGCTGATGGTATGTGCCATGTGGGCCCCACCATGATGTATGTGTTTTATCCATTTCGTTCATACACTTTAGAGATTATTTTAGGGCTTGATCCCAAAAATGAGAGGGATATAAATCTCAGTTGGACCACACCACAAGAAAACAATAGTGATTGGATATCCACTATTAAAATCCTCATAAGTCCCACTGTATCGTTTATTTGAAATCCAATCCGTTGATTAGGTCATACAGACCCAGATGAAGAGAAAAAACAAAGATTGGCTTGATCCAAAACTTTTATGGCCCCCAAAATTTATTTAATGGTCGATGTTCATTCAACAGTGTTTCCTATAATGTGGTCCACTTGAGATTGGGATATACGTCATTTTTCATCTCATACATTAAAATGATCTATAAAAATAGATGGACAGCATGGATGAAACACATACAACATGGTGGGTCCCACAAAGCATCGAACACCAGCCATTGGCTAGTGACAGGGGGAGTAGCCTATCTGTTCCCCATCGTGATGGCTCACATCTTTTTTAACACCAACACTTACTAGGTCAATAATCTCAGTTGTGCAGATTTCCTGGGCTGTCGCTTCTACACGTGGATTTCCTACCAAAACCTTCGCATCAAGTTCCAGCGCTGGGATGGTAGTGGGGCCCACCGTGATGGTAGCGAGGCTTACTAAAGATGCATTTATTATAGCCAATTCTAGTTTGCCCCGCTCAATTTCATGTTTACCCTGGTGAATTTTTCGTTGGCCCCGCTCAATTTCATGTTTGCCACGCTCAATTTCTAGTTTGCCCTGCTCAATTTCATATTTGCCCCGCTCAATTTTCAGTTTGCCCCTCCCAATTCATGTTTGCCCCACTCAATTTCATGTTTGCCCCGCTCAATTTTCAGTTTGCCCCGCTCAATTTCATGTTTGCCCTGCTCAATTTCTAGTTTGCCCCTCTCAATTTCATGTTTGCCCCGCTCAGTTTTCAGTTTGCCACGTTCAATTTATAGTTTGCCCCCCTCAATTTTCAGTTTACTCTGCTCAATTTCTAGTTTTCCCGCTCAATTTCATGTTTGCCCCGCTCAATTTTCAGTTTGCCCCGCTCAATTTCTAGTTTGCCCGCTCAATTTTCGGTTTGCCCCGCTCAATTTCTAGTTTGCCCTTTCAATTTCATGTTTGCCACTGCTCAATTTTCGCTCATTTGCCCCGCTCAATTCATGTTTGCCCCGCTCAATTTCATATTTAATTACCCCGCTCAATTTTCGGTTGCCGCTCAATTTCAGTTTGCCCGCTCAATTTCATGTTTGCCCTTCAATTTGTAGTTTGCCGCCACTCGATTTTGGTTTGCCCCGCTCAATTTCATGTTTGCCCTGCTCAATTTCTAGTTTGCCCCGCTCAATTTTCAGTTTGCCCCGCTCAATTTCTAGTTTGCCACGCTCAATTTTCAGTTTGCCCCGCTCAATTTCTAGTTTACCCCGCTCAATTTCTTGTTTGCCCTGATCAAAGTTACATGGGCCCCACAGTAATGTATTTATTATATCCACAACGTTTATCCATATTTCAAGATCATTTGAGAGCGTTATAAAAAAAAATATAAAAAAAAAATCATATCCAAAGATCAACTAGACTACACAACAAAAAGCAGCGGGAAAATTAATTTTCACCATTAAAATTTTTGTGGGGCCCACCATAACATATATTTTCCATCCAATCTATTCATAAGGTCACAAAGACCTGAATGAAGAGGAAAAACAAATTTCATAATGATCCAAAACATATATGAGGGTTTTAATAGTAGAGGCTTAATCCTCCACTGCCTTTTACAGTGTGGTCCACTTAATAGCTAGATTTGTCTAATTTTTCATCTCAAGCCTTAATACGAGCTCGTCAAATAGATGGACGGTTTAGATATAACACATACCTCATAATGGGACCCACAAAATGCCGTGGGTATTATAACGGAAAAGAAGAAGAAGAAGAAGAAGCTAGTGAGTTAGAGTCAGTGGGCCCTATAGCTACGGATTATAACTGTAGCCTTAACTGTAGCGTCGATATATCGAAGATCTATTGATATTATCGAAAAGGTCCATAACTGTCCAGCGAGTTTGTCTAAAAAATCTTGCAGTTTTCGATACACTATAGCTACAGATTATAACCATAGCTATAACAGTAGCGAGTCTGCACGCACGGTAGTGCCACGACAGTCTTTTTTTTTTGCTTTTGTGGGTCCCATCATGAGGTCTGTGTTATATCCAAACCGTCTATATATTTGGCGAGCTCATATTAAGGCTTGAGACGAAAAATAAGATAGATCTAACTATCAAGTGGACCACACTGTAAAAGGCAGTGGGGAATTGAACATCTACCATTGAAACCCTTTTAGCGGTTACAGAAGTTTGGTCATTATTAAATTTGTTTTTACTCTTCATCCAGGTCTTTGTGACCCTATGAATGAACTTAGACGGGGGGATTTCTCACAAACATCACAGTGGCCCCCCTAAAGGTTTCTAATGGTTGACGCTCATTCAACATTGTTTCCTGTAATGTGGTACACTTGAGATTTGGATATACCTCATTTTTGGTGTCGTATCATAAAATGATGTGGAAAAATATATGGACGGCATGGATGAAAAGCATACATCATGGTGGGGCCCACACACCACCGACATCCACCATTAGCTGGTGGCAAGGGGAGTACCGAATCCGTTTCCGTGAAAGGAGGGGTATTTTCATCCTCAAATTCGTTGTCAGTACGAGCAGGTCTAAGTTGCAAAACAAAGTTTGTATTGTTTCGTAAAAACAGCTGGATAAAAGGTGGGGTCCACAGTCCTAAATTTCTCCTTCAATTTTAGGTCATGCCCTAAAATAAGGGTAATTTCCAACTGTACGACCCATATATCGCCCACCAACCTTTTTAAGCCCACTTGCTTTTTACCTCCCAAGAATAAGCCCCAGCTATACGGCCCATTTCTGAGGTCGAAAATGCCCCTGCTTTCCTTCCGTAGGCGGATCGCTTGGTGCTCGAAGACGAGCGCTGACGCTCCTCGAACTTCGAGTTGTACGAATGATTTTAAAAAGATCAAAGTTACATGGGCCCCACGGTTATGTATTTATTATATCCACAACCTTCATCCATATTTCGAGATAATTTCGGAGCATTATATAAAAAAAAATCATATTTAAAGATCAACTAGACCACATCACAAAGAGCAGCAGAAAAATTGATTTTCACCGTTACAAATTTTGTAGGGCCCACCATAACATTTATTTTCCATCAAATCTATTCATTGAGTCACAAAAGACCTGGATGAAGAGGAAAAACAAATTTCATAATGATCCAAAACTTCTGTGACCCCTAAAAGAGCTTCAATGGTAGACGTTCAATCCTCCACTGCCTTTTACAGTGTGGTCCACTTGATAGATAGATCTGTTTTATGTTTCGTCTCAAGCCTTAATACGAGTTCGCCAAATAGATGGACAGTTTGGATATAACACGTACCTCATAATAGGGCTCACAAAAAGCCAGGAATAAAAAAAAAAAAAAAAGAGTCAGGATCCTATAGCTACGGACATTAACCGTAGCTATAACCATAGTGCCATATAGAAGAAGTACAAGTTAACCTGGTCGACCCCGAGTCACTGTCCCACTGACCCGGTCGACCCCAACTTGCTGTCCACCTATTGAGATCGGCCTAGTTGGGGTCGACCAGGTCAACCCGGTCGACCGTGTTAGAGCTGCGGTTAGCTATAACTAGGGATTATAACCGTAGCCATAGCCGTCGTGCTATGCATTTTTTTTGTTTTTTTTTTTTACATGCAGAATTTTATTCTACCTACAATTTTCTCTAATACATATTTATATAAATATGTATATAGAAGCACATACAATTTTTCTTCTCTCTTTTTTCATTTCTTTCTTTATTCATTTAACAAGAATATCTTTTAAATCAAAATTAGTAACTTAACGTACCACAGATGATTTTGGGGTAGGAGAAGGTACTTTAGCGAACCAACCTAGTTATTTTCCAAGATTCCATTAGGCTGATGGTCAAAAATCCATTTTATTTACTTCCTGGACAATTTCAATCAGTTTGCAGTCAATTTCATTCATTTCATTCACTTCACGGTCAATTTCATTCACTTCGCGGTCGACTCAATTCATTTCACGGTCAATTCCCGTGAAATGAATAGAAATGATTGTGAAGTGAAGTGAATTGACCGTGAAGTGAAGGGAATTGACCGTGAAGTGCCTGATAATGACCGTGAATGTAAACGGAATCGCCGGAAATGACTGTGAAATGAATGGAAATGGCCGTGAAGTGAAGCGAAATGACCGTGAAATGCATAAAAATGACTGTGAAGTGAAGGGAATTGACCGTGAAGTGCATGGAAATGATCGTGAATTTAAACGGAATCATCGGGAATGACCGTGAAATGAATGGAAATGACTGTGAAGTGAAGCGAATTGACCGTGAAATGCGTAGAAATGACCGTGAAGTGGATGGAAATGACCGTGAATAAAAACAGAATTGCCGGGAATGACCGTGAAATGAATGGAAATGACCGTTAAGTGAAGCGAATTGACCTTGAAATGCATGAAAATGACCGTGAAGTGCATGGAAATGACCGTGAATCTAAACGGAATCGCCGGAAATGACCGTGAAGTGAATGAAAATGACCATGAAGTGAAGCGAATTTACCATGAAATGCATGGAAATGACCGTGAAGTGAAGGAAAATGACCGTGAAGTGCAGGAAAATGACCGTGAATATAAACGGAATCGCTGGGAATGACCGTGAAATGAATGGAAATGACCGTGAAGTGAAGCAAATTGACCGTGAAATGCGTGGAAATGACCTTGAAGTGAAGGGAATTGATCTTGAAGTGCATGGAAATGACCGTGAATCTAAATAGAATCGCCGGAAATGACCGTGAAATGAATGGAAATGACCGTGAAGTGAAGCGAATTGACCGTGAAATGCGTGGAAATGACTCTGAATTGAAGGGAATTGACCGTGAAGTGCACGGAAATGACTGTGAATCTAAACGGAATCACCGGAAGTGACCGTGAAATGCATGAAAATGGACGTGCAGTGAAGCAAATTGACGGTGAAATGCATGGAAATGACCGTGAAGTGAAGGGAATTGACCGTGAAGTGCATGGGAAATGATCGTGAATCTAAACGGAATCGCCGGAAATGATCATGAAATGCATGGAAATGACCGTGAAGTGAAGCAAAATGACCGTAAAATGCATGGAAATGACCATGAAGTGCATGGAAATGACCGTGAATCTAAGGGCCTGTTTGATTTTCTAATTACATAGGTAATTCAAGGTAAATGGGTAATAATTATTTACCAATGTATTTCTGGCTGGATTCCCAAGGTGACATTGACCGCCACCTTTCATTTATAGCACTCCTCACTTTGCCCGAGGAGAAAAATATTAAATTATGGGGCCCACCATAATGTGTGTGTCTTATCTACACCGTCCATCCCTTTAGCCAACTCATTTTATGGCATGCGCCAAAAAATGAGGCAGATCCAAAGATCAATTGGACCACAATACAGGAAACAATGGAAATTGAACTCCTACCATTAAAAGCTTCTCGAGGACTCCAAAAGTTTTGGATCTAACTGATATCTTTGTGTTCCCTTTATCCATGACTGTGTGACCTTATGAACAGGTTGGATGACAAATAAACATCAATGTGGGCCCTAGAGAGAAAACAACATTCAACCATTGACGTCTTAATAATCATTGTTCCCTAAGGTGTAGTCCACTTGAGCTTTTGATTTTCCTCATTTTTGGGTTCATGCCTTAAAATATATTTTTAAAAAGGATGGATGGTGTGGATAACTCACATATATCATGGTGGGGCCCACATATTTAAATCAATAATAAAGGTATTGTATGAACCGCTTTTCGAAGCGTAAATCCCTGCTAATTTCAAACAAGGTGAAGTAAAACCGACGCATTTCCCTGTATTTACCAGGGAAATTAAAAATCAAACAACCCCTAAACGGAATCGCCGAAAATGACCGTGAAATGAATGGAAATGACCGTGAAGTGAAGCGAATTGACCGTGAAATGCGTGGAAATGACCGTGAAGTGAAGGAAATTGACTGTGAAGTGCATGGAAATGACTGTGAATCTAAACGGAATCACTAGTAATGACCGTGAAATGAATGGAAATGACCATGAAGTGAAGCGAATTGACTGTGAAATGCATAGAAATGACCATGAAGTGAAGGAAATTGACCATGAAGTGCATGGAAATGACCGTGAATTTAAATGGAATCGACGGAAATGACCGTGAAATGAATGAAAATGATCATGAAGTGAAGCAAATTAACAGTGAAATGCGTGGAAATGATTGTGAATTGAAGGGAATTGACCATGAAGTGCACGAAAATAACCGTGAATTTAAACGGAATCACCGGAAATGACCGTGAAATGCATGGAAATGACCGTGCAATGAAGCGAATTGACCGTGAAATGCATGGAAATGACCGTGGAGTGAAGGAAATTGACCGTGAAGTGCATGGGAAATGACTGTGAATCTAAACGGAATCACCGGAAATGATCGTGAAATGCATGGAAATGACCATGAAGTGGAGTGAAATGACCGTGAAATGCATGGAAATGACTGTAAAGTGCATGGAAATGACCGTGAATCTAAACGAAATCGTAGGAAATGATCGTGAAATGCATGAAAATGACCGTGAAGTGAAGCGAATTGACCGTGAAATGCATGGAAATGACCATGAAGTGAAGGGAATTGACCGTGAAGTGCATGGAAATGACTGTGAATCTAAACGGAATCGCTGGAAATGACCGTGAAATGAATGAAAATGACCGTGAAGTGAAACGAATTGATCGTGAAATGCATGGAAATGACCGTGAAGTGAAGGGAATTGACTGTGAAGTGCATGAAAATGACTGTGAATCTAAACGAAATCACCGGGAATGAGCGTGAAATGAATGGAAATGACCATAAAGTGAAGCGAATTGACCATGAAATGCATAGAAATGACTGTGAATTGAAGGGAATTGACCGTGAAGTGCACGAAAATGACCGTGAATCTAAACGAAATCACCGTAAATGACCGTGCAGTGAAGCGAATTGACTGTGAAATGCATGGAAATGACCGTGAAGTGAAGGGAATTAACTGTGAAATGCATGGGAAATGACCGTGAATCTAAACAGAATCACCGAAAATGATGTGAAATGCATGGAAATGACCGTGAAGTGAAGCGAAATGACCGTAAAATGCATGGAAATGACCGTGAAGTGAAGGGAATTGACCATGAACTGCATGGAAATGACCGTGAATCTAAACGGAATCACCGAAAATGACCGTGAAATGCATGGAAATGACCGTGAAGTGAAGTGAATTGATCGTGAAATGCGTGAAAATGACCGTGAAGTGAAGGGAATTGACCATGAAGTGCATGGAAATGACCGTGAATCTAAACAGAATCGCCGAAAATGACCGTAAAATGCATAAAAATGACCGTGAAGTGAAGCGAATTGACCATGAAATGCGTGGAAATGACCTTGAAGTGAAGGCAATTGACCGTGAAGTGCATGTTAATGACCATGAATCTAAACGGGAACGCCAAAAATGACCGTGAAATGCATGGAAATGACCGTGCAGTGAAGCGAATTGACTGTGAAATGCATGGAAATGACTGTGAAGTGAAGGGAATTGACCGTGAAGTGCATGGAAATGGCCATGAATCTAAACGGAATCGCCGGAAATGATTGTGAAATGCATGGAAATGACCGTGAAGTGAAGTGAAATGACCGTGAAATGCATAGAAATGACCGTGAAGTGAAGGGAAATGACCATGAAGTGTATGGAAATGACTGTGAATCTAAACAGAATCGCCGAAAATGATCGTAAAATGCATGGAAATGACCGTGAAGTGAAGCGAATTGATTGTGAAATGCGTGGAAATGACCGTGAAGTGCATGAAAATGACTGTAAATCTAAACGAAATCGCCAGAAATGACCGTGAGATGAATGGAAATGACCATGAAGTGAAGCGAGTTGACCGTGAAATGCATGGAAATGACCGTGAAGTGAAAGGAATTGACCATGAAGTGCATAGAAATGACCGTGAATCTAAACAGAATCGCTGAAAATGACCGTGAAATGCATGAAAATGACCATGAAGTGAAGGGAATTGACCGTGAAGTGCATGGAAATGACCGTGAATCTAAACAGAAACGCTGAAAATGACCGTGAAATGAATGGAAATGACCGTGAAGAGCAAATTGACCGTGAAATGCGGTGGAATTGACCGAAGTGAATGAAATGGATTTTCGACCATAGACCTGATGGAATCTTGAAAATTAAGTATGTTGGTTAGATAAAGTAGCATCTCCTACCCCAAAATCCTATATGGTATGTCAAGTAACTCATTCTGGTTTAAGAGATATGTTTATTAATGAATAAAAAAAGAAATGAATAAAAAGAGAGAAAAAAAAGAAATCTATGTGCTTATATATACATATTTATATAAATATGTATTAGAGAAAAATGTAGGAGAGAAAAAGTTCTCATTGTTAAAAAAAAAAATAAAAAATAAAAAATAAAAAATAAAAATTTACACCTGTGAGACAGCGAGTTGTGGTCAACCCGGTCGGGTCAGGCTGTTTTTTTTTTTTTTTTTCCTGTTGTAATCCCTACTGCTTTTTGTGGGTCCCGTTATGATGTATGTGTTATATCCAAACCGTCCATCTATTTGGCGAACTCGTGTTAAGGCTTGATACGAAAAATAAGATAAATCTAGCTATCAAGTGGACCACACTGTAAAAGGCAGTGGAGGATTGAATGTTTACAATTGAAACCCTTTTAGGGGTCACGGAAGTTTTAGATCAATATGAAATTTGTTTTTCCTCTTCATCCAGGTCTTTGTCACCTTATGAATAGATTGGATGGAAAATATATGTTATGGTGGGCCCTACGAAATTTTTAACAGTGAAAATCAAGTTTCCCGCTGCTATTTATGGTGTGGTCTAGTTGATCTTTGAATATGATTTTTTTTTTTCCCATAATGCTCTAAAATGATCTCAAAATATGGATGAACGGTGTGGATGTAATAAATACATCATTGTGGGGCCCATGTCGAGGAGCGTTAGCGCTCGTCTTCGTACACCAGCCAATCGACTTCCGGAAGGAATGAACGACGAGGGTATTTTAGCCCCGTGAAAAGTTGCCCGTACACAGGGAAGTATTCTTGGAAGCTTAAAAAGAAGTGGGTTGGCTGGTGGGCCATAAATGGATCGTACAGTAGGAAATTTCCCCTGAAATAACATGGACAGAAAAAAGGAAATAATAAAACACATACGTCCACCGTTACCCACATAATATACTCAGCGACATTCCGAAGATACCATTGTTGGATGCTAGGCCAAGTGGATTTTAGGAATGATTTTACATTTTCCTGATCTAAGTCCTATTGGAACTTGAGAATTCAAAAGTGGTTTCATGTCCCTGAAAAAATATCATGTCCATTCAAGTGAGATCGTATAGCGCCAACAAAATTCATGATGGATGATTTAGACCGAACTTTTAGAAGGCAGCTAGTCTCTAAATCCAATGACTTGAGTCTGAATTGAAAGATCATCGAATTATCTTTTCAATCATCCAAAAGTTATCCTAATTTAGTGTGCAAAAAGGAAGTTATGAACATTTTTATTAGAACATGCAATGTTGAAAAATTAATGACCAATTTTATAAATTCACAATTGATGACTTTAATATTACTCTTAAAAGATCAAATGCTCTATTCTTGTTTAAAAGCTAATTAAAATATCTTTAAATGACCCTAAGATTACCTTAATTTGACATATGAGGAGAGAGTTTTAGGCAATTTCGTGGGACCATGCGATGCTAGTAAACTTCATGAGCCACTATAACCAAACTTTTAAAAGTCAAATATCTCTGAATCAATGATTCTATTTTGAATTTAAGCATTTTCATTGAATCACGTGATGCTGAAAAATTAACAATTGGCCTCTAAAATTCACGATTGATGACTTCAACCCACTTTTAAAAGGTCAATGTCTTCAAATCAGATAATCCATGTTCCGTTGGAAGCTTGTCATATTATATTTCCATGAGTTATAAATCGTCCTAATTTAACTATTGATGGATGAGTTATGAGCATTTATGTTAGACTACGTGGTGCTGAAAATTTTTAAGATCAACGACTTTAACCCAACTTTTAAAAAGTCAAACAATCTTTAAATGCAACAATTCTAATGTAGATTGAAAATTCATTAAATTATCTATTCAATGAGCTTAAAATCGCCTTGATCCAACATGTAACGAGTGAATTAAAAGTGTTTTCATTAGATCACGTGATTCTAAAAATTAATGAACGACGACTTTCAACCCACCTTTAAAAGGTCAAACGGTATCAAAATCATATGATTCTTCTCCTACTTGAAAGTCAGATAAATTATATTTTCGATGAGTCAAAAATCACTCAATCTAACCTCTAATGAGGGAGTTTTGATTGTTTATGTGAGATGGTGCACTGCAGTAAAATTTCAAGTTTAATGAATTTGACCCAATTTTGAAAGATCAAAGGATCTCTAAATGCAATGATTCTATTTGGAATTGAAAGATAATTGAATTATTTTTTCGATGAGCCATAATCTCCTTGATATGATATGTAACGACGGAATTATGAGCATTTTCATTGAATTACGCAATGTTAAAAAGTTAACAATTAACCTTTAAAATTTATTGCCGATGACTTTTCAACCCAAGTTTTGAAGGTTAAACAATCTCCAAACTAGATTATTCTTGTCACGTTTGAAAGTTAGTTAAATTATATTCCCAATGAGATAAAATTCGCCTTAATTCGACCTTTGATGAGGGAGTTATGAGTGTTTTCGTGGGACCACGCAGGGTTAAAAAAATTTAGGATTAACAACTTTAACCCAACTTTTGAAAGGTCGGGTTGTCTTTAAATGTGACAGTTCTATCCTGGATTGAAATATTATTAAATTATCTTTCCAAAGAGCCCAAAATTGCCCTGATCCGAGATGTAACAAGGGAGTTATGAGCGTTTTTGTTGGATTAAGCGATGCCAAAAATTTAATGATCGACCTTTAAAATTTATGATCGACGAATTTCAACCCAATTTAAGGTCAAACGGTCTCTATATTCGATAATTATTATCTCATTTGAAAGCTAGTTAAATTGTCCTTCTAATGAGCCAAAAATTGACACAATTTGACGTCTTACAAGGTAGTTATGATCATTTTTATTGGACCACATGATGCTAGAAAAATTCAAGATTGACAACCTTCACCCAACTTTTGAAAGGCCAACGATCTCTAAATGTAATGATTCTAATCTAAATTGAAAGATAATTAAATTATCTTTTCCAATGAGCCTAAAATCAGGCAAATCTAACATTAACAAGAGAGTTATGAGAGCTTTTATTGAATCACGCGGTGCCAACAAATTAATGATTGACTTCAAAAATTCACAATCAACAACTATCTGTTTGGGGCCTTGCACAAAACCTTAGGATCTAGCCCTCCAGAACAAACCAGAATTATGGATAATAAAGCAATGAAAATAATCAATGCATTAATCACACACCACACAAGAGATTTTTACGTGGAAAATCCTTAAATAGGTAAAAACCACGGGACCTCGTCCAGATCAACAATCCACTATGAAGTAGAATGTTACAAACTTCTTCACTCACGCAGGAGTAGATAAACAATGAAAGAAACAAAGAAAAACGGAGAGATCTCACCGATTACGAGGATATAGAATCGTTGAGATATAGATTGTACAGTAGATAACCTCCATGAACATAATCTCCCTTCTACAAGCTTCCTCTCTCTCTCTCTCACCTTTGATAGCCCTAAACCCTTTAATAAATCCCTTGTAAAGCTTTAGGAAACCCTCTTGTTGTCCCTAGAAAGCCCTAGGAACTCCTATTTAAAGTTTTAGAAAACTCTTTTTCGCATCCCAGTTGCGAAAGGACTTGCGACACGATATCAACGCAAAATCGCGGAACGAATCTGCGTAACCTCGACTGGTCGAACCGAGTCCACGACCGGTCGAGAGCCACTTACGACTGGTCGAACACCTCCTTCAACTAGTCGAGCACCCTAGAGAAGAATAGTCCACAGTCGCTGGACTTTGAGTCGTGCCATGACTCGACTCCACGACTGGTCGACCACCAACCTTCGACCAGTTGAGCAGGGCTCACAACCAGTCGACGACGGGTCAAAAAAACTCATCAAATCTCTCCCTTTTTTACCCAGGAGGGATCCACCTTCTTCAAGCCAGCCAGGTTTCTACAAACCTCAAACTTGCCCTTGAGCAAAGCCTTGGTCATCATGTCTGACCCATTATCATCCGTGTGGACCTTCTCAAGCTGTAACACCTTCTATTTCAAAGTATCCCTGATCCAGTGATACCGAATCTCTATGTGCTTCGACTTGGAATGCTGACTTGGATTCTTGCTCAAGTGTATAGCACTTTGACTATCGCAATAGACTACGTGCTCCTCCTGCTTCAGGTTAAGTTCCTGTAGGAACCTCTTCATCCAAAGCATCTCTTTACTTGCTTCTGTGACTGCAATGTATTCGGCTTCTATTGTCAACAATGCTACGACCTTCTGTAGCTTACTCTGCCAAGAAATCGTTCCTCCTACAAATGTGAACATGAACCCCGATGTAGACTTTTTGGAGTCTATGTCACTTGTCATATCTGCATCTGTGTAGCCCTCTAACACAGGTTTACCGTCACCATAACATAGGCTCAACTTGGATGAGCCTCTTAGATACCGCAGTATCCATTTCACCGCTGCCCAATGTTCTTTACCAGGATTGGCAAGATACTGGCTGACAACACCAACCGCATATGCTATGTCTGGGCGTGTATACACCATAGCATACATCAAACTTCCTACCGCTGACGCGTAGGGTATCTTCTGCATCTCTTTCACCTCTGCTTTCGTCTTAGGACACTGTCTGTCACTCAATTTGAAGTGACCATCTAGCGAAGTACTAACCGGCTTCGCTTCATTCATGTTGAACCACTCTAGGACTTTCTCAATATACTGCTCTTGTGACAGCCAGAGCTTCCTGCTGCTTCTGTCACGGGTTATCTCCATTCCTAGGATCTGTCTAGCCGGGCCCAAGTCTTTCATCGCAAAAGACTTGCCTAACTCCTGTTTCAGCCTGTCGAACTTCTTGATGTCTTTGTCCATGATGAGCATGTCAGCAACGTATAAGAGCAGAACTAAGAAATCACCATCTGAGAACTTGTGCGTGAACATACAGTGGTCCGACTTCGTTCTGTCATACCCATGTTTCAACATAAACGAGTCAAACTTCTTGTACCATTGCCGCGAAGCTTGTTTTAGCCCATACAAGCTCTTCCTTAACCTAAACGCCATATGCTCCTTGCCCTTGACTTCGAACCCCTCTGGTTGGTGCATGTAGATCTCTTCTTCCAGGTCACCATGGAGAAAGGCAGTTTTAATATCTAACTGCTCTATCTCCAGATCCATGCTAGCCGCCAACCCAAGCAACACCCGTATGGATGTCATCTTCACCACTGGTGAGAATATCTCCTCGAAGTCTATGCCTTTCCTCTGACCAAACCCTTTCACCACAAGTCTGGCCTTGAACATTATCTGTGAATTCTTCTACTCAATCTTCTTTCTGAACACCCACTTGTTGCTTAAAGCTTTTTTGCCCTTAGGCAATTTCACCATATCATGGGTATGGTTCTTATGTAAGGATTTCATCTTCTCTTACATAGCTTTCAACCACTCCTCCTTATGCTCGTCGGCTAGGGCCTCAGAATAATCTTCTGGCTCTCCCCCATCAGTGAGTATAATGTACTTATGCGGTGAGTACCTCTTAGACAGCTGTCTGTCCCTAGATGACCTCTTCACCTGTGACTCAATAGATGGATCAAGTGGGGGCTGCTCCTCTGATCCATCTTCTGAAGGAACTCCCTCGTCCTCTATACCTTGTTGTACTCTCCCGTCATCAGGCACCACGGGAGGAATGACCAGATCCACGTCCTCTAGCTCACCTGAACTAGGCTGGTTCTTCTTTGGCTTACCAATGACTTCTATACACTTGATCTTCAAAGAAAACCACATCTCTGCTCCTGACGAGCTTCTTCTTAGTCGGATCCCATAACCTGTAACTAACTTTTCATCACCATACCCTAAGAACACACACTGCCTGATTTTCATATCGAGATTGGACCTCTCGTCCTTTGGTATGTGAATGGATGCCCTGTATCCAAACACCCTGAGATGATTGTGCGATGGATCCTGTCCAGTCCACACCTTTTCAGGTACTCTTCATTCAACGGGGCTGATGGAGACCTATTTATCAAATACATTGCCGTGTGCATTGCTTCTCCCCAGAACGTCTTAGGCAATTTCGCATGGGATAACATGCATCTGATTCTCTCTACAATGGTGCAATTTATTTGCTCAGCTACACCATTATGCTGGGGAGTCTTGTGAACCGTCTGTTCATACCGTATACCCAGGGACTTGCAGTACTCATGAAAGTCACCAATGTATTCACCACCATTGTCAGTGCGGATGCACTTTAATGATCTACCTGTCTCTCTCTCGACCACAGCATGAAACAATTTAAACACACCAAGGACCTCGTCCTTGGATTTCAAAGCATAAACCCAAACCCTCCTAGATGCATCATTTATAAAAGTAATAAAATACAATGCCCCACCAAAGGTTTTTGTCCTCATAGGACCACAAACATTAGAATAAACGAAATCTAATGTATGCACTTTATTACCATGAGAAGCAGTTTTAATAAATGAAACTCTATGCTGTTTTCCTGATAAACAATTAAGAGAGGTTTTGAGAGGTGTACCTGTTATGTCTGGAAGGAACCGTTTCCTCGCTAGTAGCTGAAGCCCTTTTTCACTCATGTGGCCTAGACGCCTGTGCCACATGTCAGTAGCTAAATCTTTCGCTACGTTCAACCCACCCTTGCACATATTGACACTTGCCTTGTAAAGGGTGCAACACTTCTTTCCTCTGGCTACGATCAATGAACCCTTAATGAGCTTCCATCACCCACCAGCAAACCAGCTTTCATAGCCATCATCATCCAACCTTTCCGTCAATATCAAGTTGAGGCGAAGGTCTGAAATATGTCTCACATCCCTGAGAACTAATGTGTAGCCCACATCGGTCTTCACACAAATATCACAGACTTCTACGATTTTTGATACGCCAAAATTTTCCATCTTTACAGTCCTATAGTCACTTGACTTGTAGCTTGTGAAGAAGTCCCTGCGTGGAGTCACATGAAAAGAAGCTCCCGAGTCTATCACCCAGTCGGTGTCCTGACTCGTAGCCATGAGACATACATCATGATCTATAGAAAGAATAACTACAACGTTGCCATCTGAAGCGACCGCAGTGGAATCTGATTCATCTTTCTTCCATTTTCCTTTTCTTATCGTTCTTTTTACCACGACATTCATGCTTGTAATGGCCCTCCTTGCCACAATTCCAGCAATCAACATCTTTTCTGTTACTTGACTTACCTCTTGATTTATCTCGGGCCTTCCCGCCCTTCCTGTTCTTTTCTCTCTCCCGTTCCTGTGTCACAAGGGCCTCTTGCTAAGTAGACCCCTGAGACTTCCTCCTTGTCTCCTCATTGAAGAGACAACTGGTTACCTGTTCCATGGATATCTTTCCGTCTGGCGCGGAGTTACTTAGAGACACCACCAATGTCTCCCAACTGTCAAGCAATGAATTAAGCAATAGCAACTCCTGCAATTCATCATCCAGGATCATCTTCATAGAGGAGAGTTGGTTCACTATATTACTGACCTCATTCATGTGCTCGGCCATAGAACCATCATCCTTGAACTTGAGAATCACAAGTCTCCTTATCAGAAAAATCTTATTACCTGCTATCTTCCTCTCATACAGCCCTTGTAATTTCAGTCATAGGCTAGAGGCTGAGGTTTCTGTAGACACATGGTGGAACATAGAATCATCCAACCATTGTCTAATAAACCCCACTGCCTTTCGATCCATCTTCTTCCAATCATCATCAGTTATATCCTTGGATTTTGCTGATATGCCTAAAATTGGAGAATATAGGTCTTTGCAATAAAGAAAGTCCTCCATCTTAGCCTTCCATATGGTCCAGTTAGAACCATTGAGGCTGATCATCCTTGATGAGCCACCTTCTATAATTCAAAACTGATCCTACCCGTTCAATGAACTTAACTTTGATACCACTTTGTTGGGGGTCTTGCACAAATCCTTAGGATCTAGCCCTCCAGAACAAACTAAAATTATGGATAATAAAGAAATGAAAATAATCAATGCATCAATCATACACCGCACAAGAGATTTTTACGTGAAAAACCTTTAAATAGGTAGAAACCACGGGACCTCGTCCAGATCAACAATCCACTATGAAGTAGAATATTACAAACTTCTTCACTCACACGAGAGTGGATAAACAATGAGAGAAATAAAGAAAAACGGAGAGATCTCACCGATTACGAGGACATAGAAGCGCTGAGATATAGATTGCACAATAGATAACTTCCATGAGTATAATCTCCCTTCTACAAGCTTCCTCTCTCTTTTCCTCTCTCTCTCTCTCTCACTCACTTTGATAACCCTTTAGCAAATCCCTTGTAAAGCTTTAGGAAACCCTCTTGTCATCCCTAGAAAGCCCTAAAAACTCCTATTTAAAGTTTTAGAAAACTCTTTTTCGCATCCCAGTTGCGAAAGGACTTATGACATGAAATTCGTGCAAAATCGCGGAACGAATCTGCGTAACCTCGACTGGTCGAACCCAGTCCACGACCGGTCGAGAACCACCTACGACCGGTTGAACACCTCCTTCAACTGGTCAAGCACCCCGGACAAAAATAGTCCGCAGTCGCTAGACTTTGAGTCATGCCACGACTCGACTCCACGACTGGTCGACCACCAGCCTTCAACCGGTCGAGCAGGGCTCACGACCGGTCGACGACGGGTCGAAAAAACCCATCACTATCGACCCACTTTTAAAAAGGTCAAATAATTTTTAAATCAAATAATTCTTGTCTTGTTTATAAGCTAGTCAAATTATCTTCCAATGAATAAAAAATATCATAATCTGACTTCTAATGAGGAAGTTATGAGCTTTTTTTTTGGTGTGGATTGCGCCATGTTGCAAAAATTCAGGCTCGATGAATTTGACCCAACTTTTGAAAGATTACACAATCACTAAATGTGATGATTCTAGCATGAAGTGAAGCTCATTAAATTATCTTTCCAATAAGCCCAATATTGCCCAATCCTACAAGTACCAACGGAGTAATCGATGTTTTCATTGGTGTTGGGAGCGTTGCGCAAAAACCTTAGGATCTTGCCTCCCAAAACATCAGAATTATGGGATATAATAAAGCAATAAAATAAATCAAAGCATAAACCACACGACATAAGAGATTTTACGTGAAAAACCCTCGAAGAGGTAAAAACCACGGGACCTAGTCCAAAGTAACAATTCAGTCGAAGTAGAACGTTACAACTGATCACAAGCACACCTGCTTGGATCAAACCTTCTTCACTCACGCAGGAGTAGATGAACAATAAAAGAATAAAGAAAATGGAGATATCTCACCGATTACGAGGACGTAGAAGCGCTGAGACGTCGATTGCGCAGTAGATCACCTTTACGAGCAAAATCCTCCCTTCTACAAGCTTTCTCTCTCTCTCTCTCTCTCTCTCTCTCACACCTTGGCCATGAAAACACCTTAGCATAATAGCTTTAGAAAGCCTTAGCATTGCCCTAGAATAGCCATAGGAACCTCTATTTATAGTTTAGGCAACTCTCCTTCCGCACCTTTGCGAAAATGCCTCAAATTTACGCAGTCCGCACGAAATCCGCGCAGAATCTATGTAACTCTCGACTAGTCGAGGGACCCCTTTAACCGGTTGAGCCTAACCTTCGACTGGTCGAGCCTAAAAAATACAGCTTGCTAGACTTTGAGTCGAGCGAGCCTTGACTGGTCGAGCAGCTCCCTTGGACCGGTCGAGAAAGCCACTCTACCAGTTGAGCAGCACGGTGAAAGACATCCGTTTTACAACCGGATGCACTACCTCTCCTCTAAACTTAGGAGGAAAATCCCATCAAATCTCTCCCTTTCTGACTCAGAAGGAATTCGCTTTCTTCGAGCCAGCCAGGTTTCCCGTCACCATAGCATTGACTCAACCTGGATGAGCCTCTTAGATACCGCAGTATCTATTTCACCGCTGCCCAATGTTCTTTGCTAGGATTGGTAAGATACCGGCTGATAACACCAAACGCATATACTGTCTGGGCATGTACACACCATAGCATACATCAAATTTCCTACTGCTGACGCATAGGGTACCTTCCTCATCTCATCCACCTTCGCCTTCGTCTTTGGATACTGCTTGTCACTAAATTTGAAGTGACCATCCAGTAGAGTACTGACCGGCTTTATTGCATTCATATTGAACCGCTTTAGGAATATCTCAATATACCGCTTTTGTGACAACTAAAGCTTTCTGCTGCTTCTGTCACTGGTTATCTCCATTTCTAGGATCTGTTTAGCCGAGCCCAAGTCTTTCATCGTAAATGACTTGCCCAACTCCTGTTTTAGCCTGTCAATCTTCTTAATGTCTTTATCCATGATGAGCGTATCATCAACGTATAACAACAGAACTAAGAAATCATCATCTAAGAACTTGCGCTGAACACACAGTGGTTCGATTACATTATGTCATATCCATGCTTTAACATAAATGAGTCGAACTTCTTGTACCATTTCCTTGAAGCTTATTTCAACCCATAGAAGCTCTTCCTCAGCCTACACACCATATGCTCTTTTCCCTTGACTTCGAACCCCTTTGGTTGATGCATGTAGATCTCTTCTTCCAGGTCACCCTGGAGAAAGGCAGTTTTAACATCTAACTGCTCTATTTCCAGATCCATGCTAGCTGCCAACCCAAGCAACACCCATATGGATGTCATCTTCACCACTGGTAAGAATATCTCGTCGAAGTCTATACCTTTCCTCTGACCAAACCCTTTCACCACAAGTCTAGCCTTGACCTCGTTTATGAATTCTTTTACTCAATCTTCTTTCTAAACACCCACTTGTTGCTCAGAGTTTTCTTGCCCTTAGGCAATTTCACCATATCATAGGTGTGGTTCTTATGCAAGGATTTCATCTCCTCTTGCATAGCTTTCAACCACTCTCCCTTATACTCGTCGGACAGGGCCTCGGAATAATCTTCTGGTTCTCCCCCATCAGTGAGCATAATATATTCATGTGGCGAGTACTTCTTGGACGGGTGTCTATCCCTAGATGTCCTCCTCACCTGTGGCTCAACAAGTAGATCAAGTGGGGGCGACTCCCCCGGTCCATCTTCTATAGGAACTCCCTCATCCTCTGCACCTTGCTGCACTCCCCCATCATCAGGCACCACAAGAGGAATAACCAGATCCGAATCCTCTAGCTCACCTGAACTAGGTTGGGTCTTCTTTGGCTTACAAATGTCTTTTATACATTGATCTTCAAAGAAAACCACATCTCTGCTCCTGACGAGCTTCTTCTCGGTCGGATCCCATAATCTGTAGCCGAACTTTTCATCACCGTATCCCAAGAACACACATTGCTTGATCTTCATATCGAGCTTGGACCTCTCGTCCTTTGGTACGTGAACATATGCCCAGTATCCAAACACTCTGAGATGACTGTACAATGGATCTTGTCCAGTTCACACCTTCTCAGGTACTTCTCCATTCAACGGGGCTGATAGAGACCTGTTTATCAAATACATTGCCTTATACATTGCTTCTCCCCATAACAACTTGGGTAACTTTGCATGGGATAACATGCATTTGATTCTCTCTACAATGGTGCAATTCATTCGCTCAGCCACGCCATTATACTGGGGGTTCTTGGTAACCGTCTGTTCATGCCGTATACCCAGGGACTTACAATACTCATGAAAGTCACCAATGCATTCACCACCATTGTCAGTGTGGAAGCACTTTAATGATTTACCTGTCTCTCTCTCTCGACCATAATATGAAACATTTTAAACACGCCAAAGATCTCATCATTGGACTTCAAAGCATAAATATAACGTCTCAGAAATATCCGTGCAAAGACCTGAGCACCACCTCAGGCAGAAATCACTCAGGACCAAATCCTTTAGAAATTAGACGAAATTAACTAAGTGCTAAACTGGATTAGCCATAAAATTAGCTTGAACCACTTTAAATACAAACTGCAAGATCCAAAACTAGCAGAATCATTAACGCTACATTACCCTAAAACTTAAGATCAATCTCTAAACCCAGTTGCTCTTGGGAGCACACCGAAACTTCGTATCAGAGCTGGACCTGCGTCGAAAGTCCGATAACCGTGAAACTATACGAATATGACCACCTTGCTAGGCTTGACAACCATCTCAGAAATCAAGTCCTAACAATGTCCAGTAACGCACAACTTGAGCTCAGAGCAAAGTGTGTGAGAAACGCAAATATCTTTAGGAAACATACTCTGATTTAAGTGAATTAAGTCGTTCACTTGTAGGAAAAATCTAAGCTTCTAGACCATCAGAATCTGACCCAAATAAACCCTCGGATCAGGAAAATTTCCCAGCACAGGTCAGTGTACTTGTGGCCTTGATCAAGCGACGATGACCATTGAACTGAAACTGGTCCGCCACGGTCGATCTGTAAATCCGATCGGACTAAAAACTTAACTTGACCTACATCCAATGTCAGGGAGCTTAAGTCCGACCGCACGCAGAAAATGGGCCTCTAGATGTGCTCCGTTGGACCGAAATGACCCCTATTTGGCTATAACTTAAGTATACCATGACCTTGGGGCCATTCCCATCAGTTCTGGGCCTATATAAGGGCCTTAAACCCTCTCACTCCCTTCACATACGAATTTGCAAACCCTAGAGAGAGAAAAGAAAAGAAAGAGAAGGAAAGAGAGAGAAAGTGAGAGAGAGAGAGTGAGAGTTCATTCTTGGGATTGAATCTCGCCGTTCCACGTACCTAATTGTCACTTCTGTATCGCTATTCGAGCGATTCCGACGCCGTTCTTAGGTAAGAAAAACCTAACCCTAATCTTTTTTAGGGTTTCAACTAGTGTAAGTGATGAAATAACTAACCTATTTCATACTGTAGGTTGCCGTCGTGTCGTAGACAAAGACTCGGTATACAAACGGAGTTCGATACTTGTTTACCGGCGAAAGGTGCGGATTATAAATGTTTAGGTTATGGTTTTCAAGGCTTTCAATGTCAGTTAATGATTTATGATTGACTTGAATGCTATCACATGTTTAGATATAACATTTCCTGCACTTTACACATATAGATGAACTACGTTGAATATAGTGCATTCCATATGTTTGGTGAAATGTCTGATTGAGTATGGAATTATGATTTGTGCTTAACATGATTATTGATCGAGAATACCTGATTGTTATACGCGTGGAAATTCCTATGTGGAAGGATTTGCTATAATATGTGTTTTAATAAGTCGATTACATATGTGTAGCCTAAGTGTTTGATAAAATGCCTGAGTGTGAAAATGCTTGTTTAAATGCATGTAATGAGGGCGTTGAGATAGGATTCTCAATCCCCTTATCTAGGGTTACAGTTTCCTTCATGTAATCTATCTTACTACTATGTAACTTATGAATGAAATGCTTATGTATGTACATGTACTCTATGTGTTCGTTAAAACGCTGCTATGAGATTTATATTTACATTGATAGTTGCATGCGCTCTTGACTGTCACATGTGAATGTTATTGTTCTAAAATATATTTGGGGCTACGTCGTAGTCCAGGCGGTCGGTAACGGTCTACGGTCGGTGGCCAAACTGTTTTAGCCCCGACGGATGCATTTGACGAATTCGAGTCGTACGTCGTTTGATGACAGTGGTTAGGCCACGCGGAATGTTTATGCACTCCATGTCGATCAAATTAACGTGTGCTTATACTAGTCGGGCTTATCAAATAATCCGATTCGCCCGATGTTTGTTCACCATGTATGGACGCTACTGCTTGAATCTAAGGTACCAAACTCACTAGTGGAAAGCCCGTTAACCTTGGTACCTCAATCCACTGAGATTCATGAGCCGAACATGGTGGTATGGGACACCGTAGTCGAGTTGTCGGCTTACATTGGGGCGAGGAGCCTCCCCGTAGTGACCAGTGAACAACACTGCCTCGTGAGCCGAATACGGTAGTATGGGACACTGTATTTGAGCTGTCGGCTTACACTGATCAGGTGACGAGTCCTTTGTAGTGACTTCGAGCATACTCTGAGACTGCGTTAAGGCGACGAGCCTTTTCATAGAAACTAGAGTATAAACTAGGCCTACATTGATCAGGCGACGAGCCCTCTGTAGTGACCTAGAACTGCAACATCGTATGAGATTTACTAGGACTGACGACCCTAGAATGGATCATTGTTTAGGAATTGATATAAGGGAGGTAGCTTAGCTTCTCAACCCTGCTGTATGAATAAACCTAAGTAAGAACTTGGTTAACACGATCATAACATCGCATTGCACGGTGCTTTGTCGCGGAAGTAGCATGTGTCTGGAGTGGTGCATGCTGCGACCATGAGATGAAGTTCGCAGAGGGAGTGCAGGCGAGGGCATGCATCATATCATACCATCTTTGCATTAACAAGAGTATTTACGGCTTGATTGTTGTACTGCTTTATCATTACTGCGTGATTAAATTGATAACATGTTAACCTTTGCCTTATAGTTCCACTGAGTTGATCACTCACTCCCACGTTCTGAGACGGTGCTTTAAATACCAACCAGACTCTGTCTTAGTTGCAGATGGCGACACGACGTATAAGGTAGAGCCTGACTTTTACGACGACGAGGAGTTCTCTTACATGCAATTATTAGGCGGGTTTACTTAGACCGTCCTGATCGACGGGGGCTACAGGGCTTATCATTTGTAGTTGGACTATCTTTGATATTTTGTATTTTGAACTAATACATGTAATTATTTGACCAGGCAATGTATTCATACTCTAGAGACTGGTTATGGTCTATACGTTCCATATATGCTTATATACATCCCTTAGTCTTCCGCTTGCCTTATTTAACTGCCTCTGGAGTATGATATACTGATTTGGTATAATCTCACTCACGTTTAATGCACTAATACAGACGACATTTAATCATCATCATATATGTTGCATAAGTGATGTTTTGGAACTTGGGAGTTGGGCTTCTGCTCGACCCCCAATTTTCAGGGCGTTATAATAAACCCAAACCCTCCTAGATGCATCATCTATAAAAGTGATAAAATACAATATCCCACTCAAGGTCTTTATCCTCATAAGACCATAAACATCAGAATAAACCAAATCTAATGCATGCATTTTATTAACATGGGAAGTAGATTTAACAAATGAAACTCTATGTTATTTCCCTAATAAACAGTCAATACAAGTTTTGAGAGGTATACCTGTCACTTCTGGAATGAGCCACTTTTTTACCAGTAGCTGAAGCCCTTTTTTGCTCATGTGGCCTAGACGCCTGTGTCACATGTCAATAGCTGAATCTTCCGCTACATTCAACCCACCCTTGCACACACTGACACTTGCCTTGTAAAGGGTACAACATTTCTTCCCTCTGGCTATGATTAACGAACCCTTGATGAGTTTCTAGTGCGCATCAACAAATCGACTTTCATAGTCATTATCATCCAACCTTCCCATCGACATCAAGTTGAGACGAAGGTCTAGAATGTATCTCACATCCCTGAGAACTAATGTGCAGCCCACATCGGTCTTCATAAAAATATCACTGACCCCTGCGATCTTCGATATGCCAGAATTTTCCATCTTCACGGTCCCAAAGTCACCTGACTTGTAGCTTGTGAAGAAATTCCTGCGTGGAGTCGCATGAAACGAGGCTCCCGAGTCTATCACCCAATTGGTGTCTTGACTCATAGCCGTGAGACAAACATCATAATCTACCGAAAGAATAACTACAACGTCGCCATTTGAAGCAATCACAGTGGAATCTGATTTAAATTCCTTCTCCTTTCCTTTTTCTTTCTTGTCATTCTTCTTCTTATGATATTCATGCTTGTAGTGGCCCTTCTTGCCACAATTTCAGCATTCAACATCCTTCCTGATACTCGACTTGCCTATTGATTTATCTCGGGCCTTCCCACCCTTTCTGTTCTTTTCTCTCCCCCGATCTTGTGTCACAAGGGCTTCTTGTTGAGTATACCCCTGAGACTTCCTCCTTGTCTCCTCATTGAAGAGACAACTAGTTATCTGTTCCATGGACACCTTTCTGTCTGGCGTGGAGTTATTTAGAGACACCACTAATGTCTCCCAACAGTCAGGCAATGAACTAAGCAATAACAAAGCCTGTAATTCATCGTCCAAGACCATCTTCATAGCGGAGAGCTTGTTCAATATGTTACTGACCTCATTCATTTGCTCAACCACAGAACCACCATCTTTGAACTTAAGATTCACAAGTCGTCTTATTAGAAATTTTTTATTGTCGGCTATCTTCCTCTCATACAACCCTTATAATTTCAGCCATAGGCTAGCGGCTGAGGTCTCCCTAGACACATGGTGGAATACGGAATCATTCAGTCATTGTCTAATAAACCCCACTGCCTTCCGGTCCAACTTCTTCCAATTATCAACTGACATATCCTTTGTCTTTACTGATATGCCCAGAATTGGAGCATACAAGTCCTTACAATGAAGCAAGTCTTCTATCTTAGCCTTCCATATGGTCCAATTAGAACCATTGAGACTGATCATCCTTGATGAGCCACCTTCCATAATTCAGAACGGATCCCACTCCATTCAACCAACCTGAACACTTTGATACCACTTTGTTGGGAGTGTTGCACAAAACCTTAGGATCTTGCCTCACAAAACACTAGAATTATGAGATATAATAAACCAATGAAATAAATCAAAGCATAAACCACACGACACAAAAGATTTTATGTGGAAAACTCTCGAAGAGGTAAAAACCACGGGACCTAGTCCAGAGCAACAATTCACTATGAAGTAGAACGTTACAACCGATCACAAGTATACTCTGCTTGGATCAAACCTTCTTCACTCACGCGGGAGTGGATGAACAATAAGAGAGTAAAGAAAACGGAGAGATCTCACCGATCACGAGGACGTAGAAGCGCTGAGACGTCGACTGTGCAGTAGATCACCTCTACGAGTAGAATCCTCCATTCCACAAGCTTCCTCTCTTTATTTTCTCTCTCTCACACACCTTGGCCGTGAAAATGCCTTAGCACGATAGCTTTAGAAAGCCTTAGCATTGCCTTAGAATAGCCCTTGAGACCTCTATTTATAGTTTAGGCAACTCCCCTTCCGCACCTCTGCGAAATCGCCACAAATTTACACAGTCCACACAAAATCCGCGCAGAATTTGTGTAACTCTCGATAGTCAAGCCGGGTCCTCGACTGGTCGAAGGACCCACTCGACCGGTCAAGCTTAAAAAATACAGCTTACTGAACTTTGAGTCGAGCGAGCCTTGACTGGTTGAGCAGCTCCCTTCGACTGGTTGAAAAACCCACTCAACTGGTCGAGCAGCATGGTGAAAGACATTCGTTTTACAACCGGATGCACTACCTTTCCTTTGAACTGAGGAGGAAAGCCCCATCAAATGGATCACGTGATGCTGAAAAAGTAACAATCGACCTCCAAATTTCATGATCGATAACTTCCAACCCACTTTTGAAATGTCAAATGGTCTCCAAATCACATGACTCCTATTACATTTAAAAGCTACTCAAATTATCTTTCCAATGAGATAAAAGCGTTCCAATCTAACCTCTTACAATAGAGTCATGAGCATTTTTATTAGACTATGTGATGCTAGAAAAATTCCGGATCAATAGCTTTGACCCAACTTTTGAAAGGTCAAACAGTCTTTTATTGCGATAATTATAGTTCAGATTAAAAGATAATCAAATTATCTTTCCAATGAGCCCATAACCGCCCCGATCTAACATATAATGAGAAAGTTATGAACGTTTTTGTTAGATCACGTAATACAAAAAAAATAACCTTAAAAATTCATGATTGACGACTTTCAATACACATTTAAAATGTCAAATGGTTTCCAAATAAGATTATTCTTATCTCATTTAAAAGCTAATTAAACTATCTTTCCAATAGGCTAAAAATAATCTCAATCTAAGCTCTGACAAGGGAGTGATAAGCGTTTTCATGGGACTTCACGATGCTAGAAAATTTCAAGGTTGTCCTCTAAATTTCATGCTCAATGATTTCAACCCACTATTAAAAGGACAAAACGCTTTCCAAATCAGATGGTTTTTATCCCATTTAGAGTATAATAATTTTTTTTGAATAAGTTAAAAATTATCCTAGTCTGAACCTTGAAAAGGTTGTTATGAGCATTTTTTTGGGATCGCGTGATGTTGAAAAAAAATCAAAATCAACGGCTTTGACCCAACTTTTGAAATGTCAAACAATCTCTAAATGCCATGATTTTAACCAAGATTGAAACATCATTGAATTATCTTTTCAATGAACCCAAATTCACCCCATTTTAATGTTTAACGAGGAGTTTATGAACATTTTTGCTAAATTATACAATGTTAAAAAATTCATGATCAGCCTTGAAAATTCACGATCAATGGCATTCAACCTACTTTTAAAAGGTTAAACGATTTTCAAATCAGATTATTCTTGTCCAAATTGAAAGCTAATCAAATTATCTTTCCAATGAGCCAAAAACAATTCCCATCCAACCTCTAATGAGGGAGTTTTGATTGCTTTTGTGGGGATCGTGTAATGGAAAAAAGTTCAGGATTGAAGATTTTTAACCCAAAATTTGAAATGTCAAATGATATCTAAATGCCACGATTCTAGTTCTGATTGAAAGATTATTAATTATCTTTATAATAAGCCTAAAATTTTCTGAATATGACATTTTTACATTTGTACACTTGCACAACCAGTATATTTTCATTATAAATGAAAGTAAACTATTAAAAAATAATATTACAAAAACCCAAAAGATATAAAAAGCAAAAACAAGTAAAAAGAGATTAAGTCGTCTACTGACATCATTGGGCCTAAAAGCAGCATGTGTACTATATGCCCTAAAAAGTCCACATCAATCACCCTTAGCAGTCACATTCTCAAATGATCACAAGTGACCATGACTTTTCAAGAGCACGTGCTCGCACCCACATTGGCCCCTCAACCCCTCAGCCCTGAACACATATACATGATGAAGACTCAGTAACCCCATCCATAGTCGACATGGCCAAAAGATCAAGAGATTAGAGGACTAATTTCTCCAGTGCGAGGCCACATCCCTTATTCAAAATGTGCACGTGTAATCAATGTGCACTCCATCAACCAACTAATCTAGTACCTGCTCTTAGTCAATCTCCTAACCTCCCCTATCTGAGAGCCATCTCTAGCCTCCCCCCGATTAGGAGCCATATGGGTCTCGATGAATTAAACCATTATAAATAAGAAGCATGCAAATCACACCACAAGGGGAAGAAAACCATTATCCAGTCTCTTGGAGATTAAACAATTAAACAGCTCCGAGAACATTTTGGAGAATAACTTTATGCAATGGAAAATAAGTTACAAAAGCAACAAGGGACGGATCTCCCATAGATGAAATTTAAGGATTTTTGTCCCTTTTAAAGCTTTCCAGTACTTATGATTGATGGTAGCAGTTGTATCATGGGCTACCTCAAAGCCTTTTAGGTTGAACTTGATGATGTGGCAATACAAAAAAACTTTGAGGTGCCCAAATTCAAGAGATATGGTAATAACAATTGTCCTACGAGTCATCTTATGGCCTTTCATGGTGAGTTTGACGCATTCATTGACAATGGAGAGCCTACTGGATGGTAAGCAATGATGACAATTTGACTAAACTTTCTGGTAGAAATATAATTTGTGTTAACTTGTGCTGATTAAATTCTCCCTTGATATTCAAAATAAGCCCCCCTCCAGGGGGTAGAATGGTCAAATTTAAGGAACATGAGGAAAAGAGGGAGAGCCAATGGGCCTTTGCGCACAAATTTTTGGGTGTTTCAGCTTTTAAAAAAAATCAATAAACATGTGTAACAAAAACCAGTGGTGACCTATTAAACTCCTAGAAGAATGCCACTGATTTGCCATTCAATAAACTCTAGCCTCAATAAACGGTTGCAATCATCAATATTCAAGCTTTTTCGGTACACCAATAGACTGGAAAATATTAGACAATGTTTTTATAAATAAATATGGGTTGAATAAAACACCTCTTGAAAATGACAGTTGTGATTGAATAAAGTACTTTTTCATGAAATTGTTTCACAAAAATCCCTAGTAATTTAGTTTTGGAAATAAATTAGTATTCTAAAAATATCAAGTGAACTTTGTGGAGCCTCCAAGCAATGAAGTATTTCCATAAAAGGAAAAGAGTTTTTTCCCAAAACTAATAGTGTACGATGTTTAAGGTATTACAAAGTCTTTTATACTTTCAGGTGAGCACCGACAGAAAAATAAACTTGGATTTGGTTATCTTGAACTATTTGATTTTATCGGATTAGTATGTAATTAAAAAATAGCTAGCTTAAATTTTTCAGTGTTCGTTCGACCGAATTATCGAAAATGAAGTAATTAAAGCAGTACTCAATTTGCATTTTGGTCAAGTCAACTGCATGTAGTTAGTGAAATGGTCAATTGTAACTTCAGTGTTCAAATTAGAAGTTTGTGTATGTCATGATCCAAATTCCAACACCTGGATTGGCCAGACAATACTCCCACATTGAGGAGCATGACATGAATATAATACAAACTATGTTTCCATATTGAGGAGCATGACTCAAATATAACACAAACATAAACCTAACTACAAACCATTCCATAAAACATACACTTTCCTAAGATTAATAAAATATCCAATCACTGCTATCTAAAATCTTAATCACTTTATCATTATAAATCTTCTTATAATGAATTCAACTTTGAAAAGGAAATTAAAACTAGACAAATATAAATAAAGGTTAGAACTTTACTCCACTCCCTTCCTAACTAGATATTGTTCCTAAAATTTATTATCCACAATATAAAAAGAGTTTGATAGCCCAATAAATATAATCTCAATACAAGTTCAAAAATATAATAGGTCCGAATAAAATATCTTTATCAAGATACAGTAAAATTTAATACAAAGCTTTGAAATTCAATGACTAAAATAAACGAAGATTTCAATACAAAGAGAACATATTCGACAAAACTTTATAAAACCTTGTTAAAAAATCAATGGTTGAAATATACAAAGTTTCTAATATTAATTTATATAAGGTAAAACATGAATGAAAAGTTGCAAGTTATGTCTAAAGTAATACACAATAAGTAGTACAATTCGAGCTATAGAATGAATTGTACCAATTATTTATATATACCTTCCACATACGTGCACCTACCTATACAACTCTTCACAAGTACATGACCCCACACAAGTCAACCATCCCACATATATACCTACTTTAGCACATGTGCACTGCATGTGCACATACTCTCATATATATATATATATATATATATATATATATATATATATATATATATATATATATATATATATATATATAAATCCCTACACTTTGACCTTGACCATTGATTCATTGACATTAACTTTCAATGCCCCCCACATGCCACATCCCGAACGAAAACAATCATAGTTCGTCAAATCCAGGCTCGATCTTATGTAGGGCATGATGTAATTGTGCATTATACGCATCCAGATCGAAGAAATTCATTAATGAAAGGGAAAATTTGTCGTTCAAAATGCAAACCATAAATCGATCATAATGCATGATATAGGTATCATTACGAAATGCAATACACATAAAATTTGATTGGAATAGGCCATTCGAGGTCAACCGACTTGCAAGGTCATGTGATTTTGTTTCATGAGAAAACTCTTCATTTTAATTCAAAATAGCAGTTTCAAGAAAAACCTACTATTTATAGTAAATTTTAGTTTCGACGTATCTAATTCATTTTTAGAGTTTTAGTATATGCAATCTTCTTAGGATTTAATTACTTCTAATTATGTTAGGAATCATAAGACATCATTAAATTACGACTGTCTATTTTTAGTGAAATTTACTATTTTAGGTAAATTTTTGTTTAATTGAATTAAGACTCTATATTAGGGTTTTATTTTTATTTTATTTATTTATTTATTTATTTATTTTTTAAGTGATGTAATTGGGATGTCTGAGCATTATTGATTAATAAATTTCCAAAATTTATTTTTTTTTCCCTATGGATTAAAATTTACCTTGTGGATTCAAGGTTTTGCACGTTTGAGGTAGACGATGATATTCCTTATCACAATTCGTCACACCCCCATACTACTTTACACCCCACGGTCTTTGCTAACTTTTACTTGGTTCAAAATTTTAAACCAACAAAGAGGAAATCTCTACTAGGCCTGTCAATGAATTGGATTGACTCGACGATTTGATCAAATCCAATTCGATCCATTTATAACGAGTTTAGACCACTATACAGGTTTGATGGGGTGGGTTTGGATCTTAAGATGCCGATTTGTTTATAATTGGATTGATTCTAGATCCACCCTAATCAGATTCAATTATTCCAATAAATGTTTCAATCTCATTCGTTTTCTAAAAAATTTAAGCAAAAAATCCTAAGTTATTCCCTTCCCTCCCTCATTTCTCTCTCTCCACAGTCGGTAGCTCACAAAAAAAAAACCCATATTTCAATGAATGTTTCAATCTTCGTCGTTTACATAAAAAACCCAAAAATAAAAAACCCTAAGTTATTCCCTTCTCTCCCTCATTTCTCTCTTTCCACACCCACGCCCACCTCTTCTAATATCTAATATCAGAAATGTTTTCTTTCTCTTCTCGCTTCTTCGTCCTCTCCTAACATTTTGTTCTTTCCTTTTTGTTTTATTTCTCAATTTTCTTCTTATTTATAGTGGATTTTCTTTAACAGATTGAGGATATCTTTCTTTTCAGTTGCATATATTTATCTAGAATTTTTGTTTCCTACAGAATCTGTAATATACAACCTAAAAAACATTGTATTATCTTTTACGAGTGCATGTTTTTCTTGATTTTAATGTTTTTTTATTTACTATGTTGCTTTGTATTAGCTTCATTTATTTCACTGCATCAGATTTTGATTTTTTCGTTTCATGCTTTTTTATAAAGAGAATGTTGTTTTTTGTGCCTGAAATTGTTATTGATTTTTTTTTCTTTGTTGTGCTTAACCTAAAAAATATAATGCATATTGTTCATTTACTTATTTTTTGTATTATTTTATTGATGTTGCATTAGGACTACAAGTAATTTGTTGGATCGCTATATATGAACTCAGTCAACCTATTGATACGAATATTGTTGAGGTATCAAGCCAATGTAGTTCTCCTAGATGATGAAAATTAACATTTAAAGTATGGAAATACTATGATAAACATCGATCTCCAAGTGGTGAGGAAGTGGCTATTTGCAAGTATTGTAAAAGGGAAGTTTGTGAGGGTAGTACTAGTGGAATTAGCCATTTGAATAAGCACTTGACAAGATGTCCAAGGAAGAAGCATATTGATATTTCTCAACAATCAATATCATTGAACAAGAATGTAGGCGAAACAACATTGTTTGAAGAACTTTAAGTGATTAAGGACGAAGTTGTTTAGATCTTTGTTGTATGATAATTAAGCATGAGTATCCATTTAATACAGTTGAACACGAGTATTTTGAAATATTTATGAATAATCTTTAAGCTATGTTTAAATTGGTTTCCGACAACACAATTAGGGTTGATGTGATGCATGTTTACAAGCAAGAGAAAATAAAAGCTCTATAAGTACATTGATAAGCTATTTTTCTGAATTGGCCTTACTATTAACTTATGGACATCAAACCAACAAAATATTGCATATTGTTGTATAATTTCACATTTCATTGATGATGTATAAGAATTACAAAAGAGAATTTTTGCTTTTACAACAATAAAAACTCATGACGCAGAGACTCTATATAGAATTGTCATGAATAGAATCCTAGAGTGGAATATTGATAACAAATTATTCACTATCACTATAGACAATGCTTCCACTAACGATGCCAAGGTTAAAAGTACGAAGACTTGTTTTTTTTTATTATTGAGGATTGCTCGCATTATATGGACAGTTGTTTCGTGTCCGTTGTTTTGCTCGTATTCTTAATTTAATTGTGCAAGATGGCTTACAGAAAATAACATGTGTATATCGAAAAAAATGGGAAAGTGTAAAACACATTAATTCATCACCATCAAGGAAGCAAAAGTTTCAATTTGTAGTGGCTCAAGTAAAATTTATAGGGAAAAAGAATGTACCTGTGGATGTTCCAAAAATGTGGAACTCCACATATCTCATGCTTGAGGCTGCTTTGGACTCTAAAGAAACATTTTCTTGATTGGAGCAATGTGATCATGACTTCAAGGTAAATCCATCTAATGAAGAATGGGAGATAGGAGAAGTAATTAGTAAAGTGTTTAAAAGTTTTCTATAAAGCTACCAATAACTTTTCAGGTTCCAAATATCTATCTATTAATATGTACTTTCCTGATGTTTGTGAAATTAATCCCAAATTAGTTGAATGGGGAAAAAGTGATTGCAATTGTATTATATCAATGAAAATATAATGAAATCAAAGTTTGATAAGTATTAGCATGAATGCAGTATAGTTTTGGCAGTTGCATTACTTCTTGATCCTCGGTTTGAAATAGAGTTGATGGAGCATTACTACTATAAAATCTATGATAATAGTATTTATTTATACTTTAGTAAAATTTGACATACAATGGTTGATTTTTCCTCAGAGTATAAAGTTGTTGATTCGGATAAATCAATGACAACTTTTTCAACTATTGGTAAAAGCAATGGTAATAAAAGTTTTTCATCGTCTAGTGGTGTTTCTAATAATACCGAAGATAAATTTAAAGGGTTTGATAAGTGGTATTCTCATGCACATCCTGGCAGTCAAGCTTTCTTATAAAAATCAGAACTACCTCAGTATTTAAAAGATCCACTATTTCCTCACAACTAAGAGTTTAACATATTAAGTTGGTGGCAAATCAACAATCCAAAGTTCCCAACACTTTAAAGATGGCCCGTGACATTTTGATGATTCCAGCCTCCACTGTTGCATCGAAATTAACATTTAGTACCGATGGTTGAGTGCTTGATAAGATTCGTAGTCGCTTACTTCCAGAAGTTGTAGAGGCTTTGATATGTGAACATGATGGGCTGCAACATCCAAAAAAAAGTAAGTGGATTTTAAATTTATTTAGTTTTAATTATTATTATGTATTCATACAAAATTTTCTAATTACCATTTTTATGTATATGTTAGGTGCTTCTTCTCATATCATATGTATGAAGACGAGCACAAGTTAGAATTGCCATGATTAATATCTTCAATTTAGTAAGGAAAAACATGTATGATATTTTATTTGAGTTGATAGAGTTTTATAACTTTGTTTTCTTTTTGGTATTAGTTTACTTTTAGACTATTAGTTTGACTTGATGGAGTTGATAGTTGATAGATTTTCTTGGAATTCGAGATTAGTCCCGAGCTCGACATGAGCAAATGTCGATTCAACTCTAATCCATTAACGTATCCGACGGGGCGGGTTTGGATCCACTATACAGGTCCGACGGGGCGGGTTTGGATCCACTATACAGGTCCGACGGAGCGAGTCTGGATCTTAAGATGTTGATCCATTTATAATTAGATCGATTTTGGATCCACTTTGATCCGATCCGACTCTGACCCATTGATAGGCCTAACCTCCACATACAAACACCCCCATGCTGCCCCTCTCAGTCTTATTTCCCTTATCCTATGCCTCTCTCCTATGCTAACCCTCTCACTCCTCCATACCCCTCACCACTCCCTTCTCTTATGTTGTATTTTGTTTCAAAATTTATATTAAAAATTAAAATTTCAAATATTTCGGTTTCCCTCCACATTTGAAATTTATGTTACTTTTGAGTTGTGGATTTAGTCCCACACTAGATTTGCCCAAATTTTTTTTCTTATGTATAAGATATGATTTTTGCCTTGAGACTTGAGTCCCATTCAGGGGGCATGTGAATTTGGTTTTGTGGGGGCCTATGCCAATAGTTCTAATCTATACTATTAACCATATACGCATGCCAAGCCTAGTCCGTGTCTGTGTGCGTGACACGACGGGACGGGCTGGGTCGGGCCGCGGGTGCAAATGTACTCACACTCATGTCTTTTCGTTTTAAACTAAAGAGATGTGACTCGTAGGTTGGTCGCACCTATTGGGTTTAAACCCAACGGTCCAAACCCTTTTGAAAGGGTGCTTAATGCACCATTTCATAGTCTATATAAGGACTTTCGTTTTATTTTCAAAACAACGAAAATCATTTTTATTCTTGTGAAAACTTTCCATTTTCTGGTTTACGAGTTTTGGTTGTTGAGCTCGTCACTGAGTTAACTTAACACTTTTGGGTTAAACTGCAAGTAGTTTGAGCCTGCGTACAATGAGTGCACCACTGGACCGGGTTATAGTCATTGTATCTTGGAAGTCGATTGCTCTGGAAACCTGTTGCACTTTGGACGTTGTCCAAGAGGAGAAAATTCGATTTCAAGCTAAGTGACTCACGTCACGCCTCATCTCAACTTTATAAGTCTTCTATCTCAAAATTTATTTTCTTTTGGTTCTTGATTTTTAAATAGTCTATTTGATTCAACCAAATATTCCAACATTTTCTCCACCAAATCAATCTAGTTCTCTCTCCCTCTCTCCCTTTCATACTTCCCTTCCTCAGTAAAAGAGAGAGAAAAGAAAAGAAATGAGAGAAGAGAGAAAGAAAGAAAAAAAAAGAGGAGAGAAAAGAAAAGAAAGAAAGAGAGAAGGGAGGATGAGTGGTGCCTTCCATTCCTTACCTAAGGTACGTCGTCTCGCACTGTTACTCGCCTTGCCAAGTTTTGATCTAAGTTAAGGCTCACCATTGATGCCGATCCAAAGCTTTAATAGACCACACCATGGGATTAGTAGTGATTGAATCCTCACCATTGACGACCCCATGTGGAGCCCTCGTGGTGCATGTATGTTATATTGAGGCTGTCCATCCAGTGGGTGGAACCCACTGTGATGTATACGCCTTGCATGCACTGTCCATCTAGTGGGTGGATCCCACTGTCATGTTGGTGCCTTACACCCATGCTGTGCATCCAGTGGCGGGACCCAAAACACACACACACGTTCCAACCATCTACAGGTCGGGACCCACTCTAATGTTTGTATCGTATCCATTGCGCAGGCCCACTGTGGTGCATGGGTTGCATACACGTCGTTCACCCATTTTTCCAGGCCATTTCTGGGGTTGGCCCAGAAATCGGAGAGATCCAAGGGTTGCGTACTTGCGTCGAAGCCCACCTTGGTGTTTGTATCTTATACACACCGTCCATCATTTCTGCCAGCTCAGCCCAATGCACGAACCTTGTAGTGGGCAGATCTGAAATTTAAGTGGACCCCATCATAGGAGTCAGCGGTGATTTAACCCTCACCGTTGCAGCCTCCCTGTGGGGCCCACCGTGATGGTTATCTGTCATCCCTCCTGTCCAGGGGAGCCGCGTGGACCCTGGATGTAAGGTTTGAGTGGGGTCACCACAGAAACAGCAGTGACGGAATGCCCACCGTTGAAGCTCTCCTTGGGGCTACCATCGAGATGTTTTATTTGCATCCAACCTGCGGATTAAGGCCAGTGCCCTCTCAAATATCAGCGTGATCCTACATTTTGGTGGGCGCCACCGTGGATTGAATGATTACCGTTGAAACCTTCCCGGGACCTCTGTTGATGTATGTATTTTATACACCATGGTCCAAAGCTGTTTCGAGCCCACGGTGAGGTATAGGTTTCATCGCAGCCGTCCATCCTTTGACAAATCATGTTGGAAGTGGGTTCACCAGGAGGCAAAATCCATCGCTCAAGGTGACAATGACACCCATGGCTGAACCATGCTGGGACCACCTTGATGTTTATTTGCCATTATTTAACCCACCATGTGGTGATTTTGTCATCTCACCTTTTCATATGGTCGCATAGACCTGGACAGAAGGGAACTCACAAATATCTCGTTCATCTAAAAGCTCAAGTGGGCCCACTGCCAGAAACAGAGGGGGTGAACTCTCTCTGTTGAGACCATCCGTATAACCCATTGGGATGTTTATCTGCCATCTGAGCCGCCCATAAGGTCAGGTAGACCCTGGGCGTGGGCCATACCAAAAGATGGGGCGGATTCGAATCTTAAGTGTATCCCACCATCCAAATAATAACGATTGAATGCCTACCATTGAAATCTTCCATGGGGCCCGCTGTAATGCATGTCTTATCCATGCAGTCCATGGGCCCACTGCGATGATGTGTCCTATTCGTGCTGCCCACTACAGGCCCACGTGATGTATGTGCTTTATTCATGCAGCATGTGCTCTGAGGGCCGCAATGCGACGAGGCCCACCAAATTGTTTAGTGTGCCATGAGGCCCACCAGGCCGAGGAACCCCTGCTTTGTTTATTTGAGCCGTGAGGCCCACCGGTCAGAGGAGCCTACCTTGTTGTGCATGTATGGAACCCATCAAATCTTGCAACAAACTATAACGTTTATTTGCTATCCAACCAATTGTAAAGTTACACAGCCCTGATGATGATGAGAAAAACATAAGTATTAGATTCATCAAAAGTTTTGTGGGGTCCATTATAGGCCCATCGATGAATGTGTTTAGTACATGCTACCCATTCGTGCAACCCACTTGAGATATTTGTAATGTAATATTCTGAAAATTTTTGCGCGAATATTTATTTTCATATATATTATAATTTCAACACATACATTTCGGAGAATGACACTTGAACTGCGCTCTCTCTCTCTCTCTCTCTCTCTCTCTCTCACACACACACACACACACACACACACACTTAAACCCTTGTGCAATTCATATCTGTCGGGCCTAACAATGGTGCTTAGTTAAGTCTTTTAAGGCCACCAAAGTGTAGGACAACCATCCTTTTCAATGATCAGCCTCATACACGATCCTAAGATGACTAAATACGGTGGGACAACACTTTCCTCAATCCAAGTGTATTAGTCAGATTCCCTTAAGGCCGCAAAACATAGAGAAGAATGTCGCCAAAAATTCAAAATTATAGGCATTTCCAAAACAAACACAAGTCACAATGGGAAGGTGATATGATTAAATCCTGTAAAGCTGTGAAGCACTTAAGTTACCTTTTGTGGATGCCGGACTGACATAATGAATCTAACCACTTAAATGGCTGACCATAATGGCAGGGTCCCTCCTAACCTTTACTAAAGAGGGAGAGCAATGCGTCAATAGAAGCCCTGGCCAAAAACAAGGGTAACCAACCGCACCTGATTAGATCATGAAACCGTTAAACTTGAAACTCAAAAATCTAAAACCCTATGCCCTAGCATCCATATTGTTGGGCCTTGCACAAAACCTTAGGATTTAGCCCTCTAGAACAAACCAGAATTATGGATAATAAAACAATGAAAACAATCAATGCATCAATCACACACCACACAAGAGATTTTTATGTGGAAAACCCTCAAAGAGGTAAAAACCAAGGGACCTCGTCCAGATCAACAATCCACTATAAAGTAGAACGTTACAACCTTCTTCACTCACGCAGGAGTGGATAAACAGTAAGAGAAATAGAGAAAACAGAGAGATCTAATCGATTACGAGGACATAGAAGCGTTGAGATATAGATTACACAGTAGATAACTTCCACGAGTAGAACCTCCCTTCTATAAGCTTCCTCTCTCTCTTTCTCCTTCTCTCTCACCTTTGATAGCTCTAAACCCTTTAGCAAATCCCTTGTAAAGCTTTAGAAAACCCTCTTGCATTCTCTTCCTCCCTAGAAAACACTAAGGACCCCTTTTTTTTATAGTTTTAGGAAACTCCTTTCCGCATCCTAGTTGCGAAAGGACTTGCGCATCCCAGTTGCGAAAGGACGACGGGTTAAAAAAAAATCCATCAAATCTCCCCCTTTTTGAGAGAAGGAGAAAGAGAGAGAGGAAGCTTATAGAAGGGAGGTTCTGCTCGTGGAAGTTATCTACTATGCAATCTATATCTCAACGCTTCTATGTCCTCATAATCGGTTAAATCTCTCCGTTTTTTCTATTTCTCTTACTGTTTATCCACTTCTACGTGAGTGAAGAAGGTTGTAACGTTCTACTTTATAGTGGATTGTTGATATGGACGAGGTCCCGTGGTTTTTACCTCTTTGAGGGTTTTCTATGTAAAAATCTCTTGTGTGGTGTGTGATTGATGCATTGATTGTTTTCATTGCTTTATTATCCATAATTCTGGTTTGTTTTGGAGGGCTAGATCCTAAGGTTTTGTGCAAGGCCCCCAACAAAGCGGTATCAGAGCTAAGTTTATTGAATGGGTAGGATCGGTTTGGAATTATGGAAGGTGGCTCATCAAGGATGATCAGCCTCAATGGTTCTAACTGGACCATATGGAAGGCTAAGATGGAGGACTTGCTTTATTGCAAAGACTTATATTCTCCAATTTTAGGCATATCGGCAAAATCCAAGGATATGACTGATGATGATTGGAAGAAGATGAACCGAAAGGCAGTGGGGTTTGTTAGACAATGATTGGATGATTCAGTGTTCCACCATGTGTCCACGGAAACCTCAGCCGTTAACCTATGACTGAAATTACAAGGGTTGTATGAGAGGAAGACAGCTGGTAATAAAATTTTTCTAATAAGGCAACTTGTGAATCTCAAATTCAAGGATGGTGGTTTTGTGGCCGAGCACATGAATGAGGTCAGCAATATAGTGAATCAACTCACCTCTATGAAGATGGTCCTAGATGATGAACTGCAGGCTTTACTATTGCTTAGTTCATTGCCTGACAGTTGAGAGACATTGGCGGTGTCTCTAAGTGACTCCGCGCCAGATGGAAAGATATCCATGGAACAGGTGACTAGCTGTCTCTTCAATGAAGAGATAAAGGGGAAGTCTCAGGGGTCTACTCAGCAAGAGGCTCTTGTGACACAGAAACGGGGGAGAGGAAAGAACAGGAAAGGCGGGAAAGCCCGAGATAAATCAAGAGGCAAGTCGTGTAACAAAAAAGATGTTGATTGCTGGAATTGTGGCAAGAAAGGCCACTACAAGCATGAATGTCGTGGTAAGAAGAATGACAAGAAAATAAAAGGGAAGGAAGATGAATCAGATTTTACTGCGGTCGCTTCAGATGACGACGTTGTAGTTATTCTTTCTGCAGATCATGACGTATGTCTCACGGCTACGAGTCAAGACACCGACTGGGTGGTTGACTCGGGAGCTTCTTTTCATGCGACTCCACATAGGGACTCCTTTACAAGCTACAAATCAGGTGAATATAAGACTGTGAAGATGGGAAATTCTGGCGTATCAAAAATTGTGGGAGTCGGTGATATTTGTGTGAAAACTGATGTGGGCTGCACATTGGTTCTCAGGGATGTGAGGCATATCCCAGACCTTTGCCTCAACTTGATGTCGACGGGAAGGCTAGATGATGATGGCTATGAAAGTCGGTTTGCTGGTGGGCGATGGAAGCTCATCAAGGGTTCGTTGATCGTAGCCAGAGGAAAGAAGTGTTGCACCCTGTACAAGGCAAGTGTCAGTATGTACAAGGGTGGGTTGATCGCAGCGGAAGATTCAGCTATTGACATGTGGCATAGGCGTCTAGGCCACATGAGTGAAAAAGGGCTTCAGGTACTAGCAAAGAAGCAGCTCATTTCAGATGTGACAGGTACACCGCTTAAAACCTGTCTTGATTGTTTATCAGGGAAACAACATATAGTTTCATTTGTTAAAACTGTTTCTCATGTTAATAAAGTGCATGCATTAGATTTGGTTTATTCTGATGTTTGTGGTCCTATGAGGACAAAAACCTTGGGTGGGGCATTGTATTTTGTTACTTTTATAGATGATGCATCTAGGAGGGTTTGGGTTTATGCTTTGAAATCCAAGGACGAGGTCTTTGGTGTGTTTAAATTGTTTCGTGCTATGGTCGAGAGAGAGAGAGAGGTAAATCATTGAAGTACATCCGCACTGACAATGGTAGTGAATACATTGGCGACTTTCACGAGTACTGCAAGTCCCTGGGTATACGACATGAACAGACGGTTCCCAAGACCACCCGGCATAATGGTGTAGCTGAGCGAATGAATCGCACCATTGTTGAGAGAATCAGATGCATGTTATCCCATGCGAAATTGCCCAAGACGTTCTGGGGAGAAGCAATGCACATGGCGGTGTATTTGATAAATAGGTCTCCATCAGCCCCATTGAATGGAGAAGTACCTAAGAAGGTGTGGACTGGATAGGATCCATCGTACAGTCATCTCAGGGTGTTTGGATGCAGGGCATCCGTTCACGTACCAAAGGACGAGAGGTCCAAGCTCGATATGAAAAGCAGATAGTGTGTGTTCTTAGGGTACGGTGATGAAAAATTCAGTTACAGGTTATGAGATCCGACCGAGAGGAAGCTCGTCAGGAGCAGAGATGTGGTTTTCTTTGAAGATCAGTGTATAGAAGACATTAGTAAGCCAAAGAAGAACCAGCCTAGTTCAGTTGAGTTAGAGGACATGAATCTGGTTACTCCTTCCATGGTGCCAGATGACGGGGGAGTACAGCAAGGTGCAGAGGACAAGAGAGTTCCTTTAGAAGATGGACCAGGGGAGCAGCCCCCACTTGATCCACCTGTTGAGCCACAGGTGAGGAGGTCATCTAGGGACAGGCAACCGTCCAAGAGGTACTCACCGCATGAGTATATTATGCTGACTGATGGGGGAGAGCCAGAAGATTATTTTGAGGCCCTAGCCAACGAGCATAAGGGGGAGTGGTTGAAAGCTATGCAAGAGGAGATGGAATCCTTGCATAAGAACCACACCTATGACATGGTGAAATTACCTAAGGGCAAGAAAGCTTTGAACAACAAGTGGGTGTTCAGAAAGAAGATTGAGCAGAAGAATTTACAAACGAGGTTCAAGGCCAGACTTGTAGTGAAAGGGTTTGGTCAGAGGAAAGGCATAGACTTCGAGGAGATATTCTCACCAGTGGTGAAGATGACATCCATATGGGTGTTGCTTGGGTTGACGGCTAGCATGGATCTGGAGATAGAGCAGTTAGATGTTAAAACTGCCTTTCTCCATAGTGACCTGGAAGAAGAGATCTACATGCACCAACTAGAGGGGTTCGAAGTCAAGGGCAAGGAGCATATGGTGTGTAGGTTGATGAAGAGCTTGTATGGGCTGAAACAAGCTCCACGGCAATGGTACAAGAAGTTCGACTCGTTTATGTTGAAACATGGGTATGACAGAACAGAGTCGAACCACTGTGTGTTCACGCGCAAGTTCTCAGATGGTGATTTCCTAATACTGCTCTTATACGTTGATGACATGCTCATCATGGGAAAAGACATCAAGAAAATCGACAGGCTGAAATAGGAGTTGGACAAGTCTTTTGCGATGAAAGACTTGGGCCCGGCTAGACAAATCTTAGGAATGGAGATAACCCGTAACAGAAGCAGCAGGAAGCTCTGGCTGTCACAAGAGCGGTATATTGAGAAAATCCTAGAGCAGTTCAATATGAATGCAGCAAAGTCGATCAATACTCCACTAGATGGTCACTTCAGATTGAGCAACAGGCAGTGTCCCAAGACGAAGGTAGAGGTGAAAGGGATGCAGAAGATACCTTACGCGTCAACGGTAGGAAGTTTGATGTATGCTATGATATGTACATGCCCAGACATAGCATATTCGGTTGGTGTTGTCAACCGATATCTTGCCAATCCTGGCAAAGAGCATTGGGCAGCGGTGAAATGGATATTACGATATCTAAGAGGTTCATCCAGGTTAAGCCTATGCTATGGTGACGGTAAACCTGTGTTAGAGGGCTACACAGATGCAGATATGGCAGACGACATAGACTCCAGGAAGTCTACATCGGGATTCATGTTCACGTTTGCAGGAGGAGCGGTTTCTTGGCAGAGCAAGCTACAGAAGGTCGTAGCATTGTCAACTACAGAGGCCGAGTACATTGCAGTCACAGAGGCATGTAAAGAGATGCTTTGGATGAAGAGGTTCTTACAGGAACTTAGCCTGAAGCAGGAGGAGCACGTGGTCTATTGCTATAGTCAGAGTGCTATACACTTGAGCAAGAATCCAATTCAACATTCTAAGTCAAAGTACATAGAGATTCAGTTTCACTGGATCAGGGATACTTTGGAACAGAAGGTGTTACAGCTTGAGAAGGTCCACACGGACGATAATGAGTCAGATATGATGACCAAGGCCTTGCTCAATGGCAAGTTTGAGGTTTGTAGAAACCTGGCTGGCTTAAAGAAGGTGAATCCCTCCTGGGTAAAAAAAAAAACCCATCACATATAACCCGAAACCTGAAAAGCTTGGGATGGGAACTCGAAAACTGAAACTCCTTAAGTGTCCACCCCGAATTCCCTTAACCCAAGATCCCTCCTACACTTCTTGGACGCCAATATAAGGGTTGAAATGAAGGCAGTCGGAATCTAGTTTCCGCTACCCATGTTGATCCCTATGAGGTTTATTTACACACCACACCTTACTGTTAGTCACGACCCACTTGCGAATCGATGCCAAGACCTTGTGTTGAAATTAAATTATATTCACTCGGTCTACCACTTGAGCCATGGATTAGTGTGTGAATCCTGTAAGTCAATCCGAGTCATGTTTATGAAACCTAGGCTGAAATAGCTCGGATTACAATCATTAACAAAAAAAAGGAGGAAATTGGATTTTTCTAATGGTTGGCCAGCTATTTGTTCTTGGATTTCGGCTAAGTTACAAATTTATCCTCCCACATGTCTCAAGGAGACCTATCAACCAATTATATTTTGCCACATTGAATTTTCCCCTCCAAACTGTGATTATTTACCAAAATATCATTGGGCCACATCTTTAATACCCCACTTCCTCTCATTTCTTTGGGGGGGGGGGGGGGGGAGAGAGAGAGAGAGAGAGAGAGAGAGAGAGAGAGAGAGAGAGAGAGAGAGAGAGAGAGCTTGCATCCATCCCAAGCCATCCATCTCATCCATCTAAAGCCAGCCATCCAAGTCATTTAAGAGATCCCTCTAAACCAATCAAATCCAACCCATCCAAAACACACATATGATGAATACCGGTCATCAAAGCAGTCTATATCTTATATCTTATGGAGTAGGGTCTCTTCTTCCGGTTTTCACATCTCACCCTATGCAACTCTTTCCTATTTACTTATATTACTTTCTACCATGCCGCATATCTTCCTTCTCATACATGCCTTATTATGTGTTTGTATATTTCTCTCTTACCAATTCCATTTGATGTATGCTTTGTCTTGAAGATCAATCAGATTATGAGACATTAGAAATCAATAATCGATTTGTCTTTTAGTGTTTAGAAAGAACCATCTCCCAAGGGACAAGCGTTGCCAGCCAGCCGAAGGCAAAAAACACTTTGATTTTATGAATAAGGGCGAGAAGGAAGAGAAGAAGGATTAGTAGTTGCCCAGCCGAGGATTCGATTTCGGTCCCGGAGTTCGACGACGCCGCCTAAAACTAGTCTCGGTCATAGAGAGGCATTGATTTCTCCATGAAACAAACCCCATCTCTTGTTCCCTCCCGCCTCAACAGCAGAGCTAGGTGCAGATACAGATCTAGATGCGAGATGATCCCGAACCGATTTCATAACCACACAAACTCATGGGAAGAGAAGGGTGCCTAATCCCTTCATTACTGAGGCCCTCACTTGGAATTTCAGTTCTGATCCAATTGCAAGAGCTATTCAAATCAGGGATCCGTAGCTCATTGAGATTCTAAAGTGTCTAGCTAGTTGTAGATTCCAAGATATTTTGCTAGTAGTGACTCCAAGTCAAATCACATCATCTGTAGGCCCATATCATCACCCTACAAGAACAAACGACCCGCTAAAGCACGAAAGCCATGATTTTTCCAAAAATGGATTCCTATTTGAAGAGTGCATAACCGTATGGATAAGCTCATACCATCCCATCAATTTGGGATCAAATTCGGGATTTTATTTTCCTTAAAGAGGTATCGAAAAGGAATCAAAATATAATAATATCGATTTATACAGAAGAAAATGTTCTCTATTGATTCAAACGTTATACCTATAGGATAGGGAAAGAGGAAGAGGAAAAAAAAGTAATCAAAGAATTCACATAATACTTTTGATTGAAAAATCAATATGATTTATTTGAGTGGAGAATACCCCCTTCGTGTGCATATCTAGAGGAACCAATGATAAGTTAGGATGAAAGGCTCAAGATAAATATGCAATGGCCATGCACCATATAATAGTGTAAGCATTCATGAAATACAAGTTCTTATGTTTAGGCCTGACTTAACAATTGCATTGGAGCATCGCATCATCTCTAGTACAGAACATCCAACATCCTCATATCAAATCAAATTGATCATGCATTAGCTTTGACTAATGTTAGACCTAAGGTTGTATGGGGAGTACAAGCTCCTGGTGCTGTGGTTCACTGTGCAAAGTTACATTAGTGGTTGAGACAGGTGTTTTTGAGCATATGTATTAAAGAAACACTCGTGGTCCATGTACTCTAGCATGGTTTCCCACTGGTTACCTCGAGAAACTTATTAGTGGCTTAGATCTTAGTGATCAGACTATCCATCAAGTAGCTTTCTAGCTAGGCCCTATATTAAAAAGATGTTAAATGTTTAATCAAAGATTTTTAACTGTTAATATTTTATTTTAACCATCCCACTCTTAGACCGACATGTGATTTTGCTCACAATGGATACAAGTGGATAGTAGAAGGATTGTGTTACTTAGAGAATATGGAAAAGCAACTTTATAGACTTTTGATGGTGTAGGGCATACCAAAGTGTACAGAGGTGTGAAAGACGATAACAATGCACACTCTAAAACCTTGACTTCTTATAAATAGATTCTAATCCAGGGGGATAAAGCAAAAGAGAGCTCTTGGACATCCTCACCAGAGAGGCCAGCTGAACCAGCAGGAGCTGCTGGTGGAGAGATTGGTCTGGTTGGTACTGCAGGTGGTGCTGGTTGGTATCGCTGGTGGTGCCAACTAGTCTGGCTAGTGCTACCAATGCTGCTGACCGGTGATACTGGTGTTGCTGGAGGTGCCGGCTGGTCTGGTTGATGTTGCATTGCTGCCGGCAGGGAGGAAAGAGGAAGAAAAAGGGAGGAGAAGGGTAATAGAAAGTAATGCAAGGGCATTTTCACACCGGGCTTGAGTGGGGTTGCCTATGGGAGGGGCACACTTGGGGTGGGCGGCCCGAGTGAGGCAGTACCCATGTGATGTGGGGCCCATGAGGGGGGTTCGGATGAGGTCCTAACCCATGGGATGTAAGGCCTGGGCTATGAGAAAAAGGAATTGATTTGCTTCAGTTCGAGCTTTTAGAGCAAGTGGCTAATTATTCTTCAGAAGGGAGGGAAAGAAAAAAAGGGAAGTTATGTCTTTTGGATTTGTTGATCGCCAAACCTATCTGATACCATGTCGCCTTCACATGATGGAGAAGAAAACTGTTGGTGAACAAGGGTTGTAGAGGGTGATTTCTTACACCCTAAAAGCCTTTTATTAAAACCCAACCAAATACAAAAGAATAATGATGCACGAGAGGAGCACCAAAGATAATGCACACTCACACAATATAAAACCCCTACATGCATAAATATAACCCAAGACATACACATGCACATGCCAGCCCGCACACACACTACATAAATATAGATAGATGGATGGATAGATAAACATGCTTCAATGCTCTAAAAGCAATGTAAGTTGTGGTGCTCCTTGTTGCATCGGTTAACTTGGATAGTCCAACAGATTGATCTAAACTGTACAATAAGTCTAGAACACATTTTGTTAACCAGCCCAACAGATAGATCTGAACTGTACAATAAATCTAGAACACATTTCAAGGGTTACATTGTAAAAACAAGATATTGGATGATCAAATCCATATAGATTTTGCCTAACCTTTTGTAGCTGTCCTTTTTTCCAACTCATGGATGGGATAGTTATGATTGCCAAACAAAAGAGATTCTTCAGAATCATAAGCAATCCATGATGGGAGTTATCAAGTAGATGAATTGGTTAGGCCTATTTCTATACATATAATCTTGACTGCCCATATTAGAGGTTGTTGATTAGATGGCTGAGATCAGCAGATTGGTGTGGTAAACGCAATGGTAGTCCATGAAATTTGTGTTGGACCTAATGGATAGTCCAGATCAATCGATTGGGCTGTTTACAAAAAAAGAGATTCCCATTTTGCAGCCAGAATTCAGACTTACCAGCATCAAAAGATGTTCTATGTATTCCAAGTCATTGTTGTCAATTTATATAGTTCAGGGAATAGAAGTAATAGTACGGTACTGTTTTGTACGCTTATTTACATGTGTTTTTTTTGCATGACCTATGGTACAATTTTCTTCACCAAGAGAACCTTTAGGTACAATGTATCTTCTGGGCGGCCACTCAAGTTAATAATTTAAAGCATAAAAAGCTCTACGACAATGTCCCCCAGTGGAACCACCAAAAATAACATAAAGAATATAATGTAATGAAGCAATTCATTTGATAGAGGATGTGGCAGGCATAATAAATCTCATCTCTTTGAATTGGGGGGGGGGGGGGGCGCTGCTCAACTGCACGCATCTCTCTCCTTCAGTCTGACTTCTTCCTTATGAGACTCAAGAGAACTCCACAACTTATACTAGTGGCAACAAAACCCAGAGAAGCCTCAGTTGATACATGGTAGCCTGCAGGAACATGTGAGATATTCTAAATATTCTTGCTTACATGTGGAGGAGCTAAATATCACAACCAAGTGGACCCTTAGGATCCTCTGGCAAGAGCAATAATGATCCTAGAGAATCATTCAAAGGCAGAAGGAAAAAAAAAAAGTAGAAGGAAAGAGTGGCAGTAATCATGGGATCAATCTTTGTAGAGGTGGGAAGAAGATACCCACCAAAGAAATCCAATATCATCTTACACCCAATGAAACCCAGAACAACACCAATGGAAGGCTGCACAAGGAGAAAAAGTCTCAGCATACATCCAAACCATGCACACAGTTGCTACAAGAATAGAATTACCAGGAAAAGGTTCACAAACTTTACAGTGAGTTCTTAGCATCCATCACATTACGTTTCGAAAGCTATCTCAGTTCAATGCTTCACACACACACACACACACACACACACACACACATCTGAACTCCAAAACATGTCCGCTAAATTAGCAACAACAATGAAACATCAAAATTGAACTAGATCTATCAGTGAATATATGTGTATGTGTGTGCGTGTGCTGTTGGTTAGCAATCTTCTAAAGAGACATTTTTATTTTTGATGGCAGTGAAAATGTTTCAAAAGGAATTACAAAAAGGGTAAAGGGGAAGAGGGATGATGAGGAGCCAACCCACTTCACCTGCAAGGAAAGAAATACAGTGGTCCACCAAATGCCCAATGTATCTTCCCATTTAAAATCTTTAAATAAACTGTGAATTTCCTAATGCCCAAAGGATCACCCACTCTTAGCCCTCTAACAGACCGCTTTGACACTCTGATTTGTTGTTGAAGATTCTATTGTTCCACTCTCTCCAGAGGGACAACCAACTGGATAGCATATATAAGTGCCATAAGATTTTCTCTTTTTCCCTTGAAATCCCCAATTTCCACGTAGTGAAATGGCCACAACTGAACAGGGAATGACTATGTTAAAAGGATCATAAAGCGCCTTCAAAGATAGGAGGCAACTTTGCAATAAATAAAATAGGTGGTTCATTGATTCCACATCCTTGAGGCACAGAGAACAAATGTTTTTAAGGATCATGTTCCTTCTCCTGAGATGAATCGACTTTTGTCTTTTTTTGTGACCAACCAACCAACCAAATGCAACCACTATTGGTGGGAAATGGAAGCAAAATAAATAAGTTGAAAGGGCAAATGAGTATCCACCCTGCCAGATGTAAGTAATCAGTAACAGGATTTCACTGTCGGCTGAGCTAGAATCCATCTGTCTTTGGAGCCACATATGATTGACCATTAGCCAATGCATAGCTATCATATGAGACTAAAGGAGCCACTATGTGTGTCGAACAATCTGCAGTGGACTTCGACTGATAGACAGTGCTGTCGATAGCTGAATCTTCAATAGTAACTTTAGGAGAAGCAGAAATGGGGAGACCTTATTGAAAAACTTGGATAATCCCTTGGATAGCACAAAAAATGTATTTGGAAGGTTTGACAATCGAATAAACTGCTGTTTAAAAATTCTTCTCAGTTCCATATTCAGAAATCTCTGCAACCAAATTAACAACATTTTCTTACTCACTGCAACCTCAAGCATCCATGAGTTAAAATATGTGAAGGACGCTTATGACTCTGCAGAAATAAAAAGACCAGCAAAGTATACTTGGAGAACAACTTATTTCACAAAGTCAAAAGCAGGCTCTTTCCTGTCTTCAACATAACTTCAGTTGGAAAAGAGTGGAATATGGCTGCATCACCATCAAATTCGCTGATTCACATAACTGCATGCCAATGTATAGGAGACTCGCAAAAAAAACATAAAAAAATAAAAAATACCTTATGATCTTCTACTGTTACTGACCATGAAATGGCACTTCCCACTGGCAATAAAAAAGCAATATAGCAATATCAACATTTTCTTCTGATCCTACTCTTGTTGACATCAGCTTAGTTTCCACATCGGTATGGATCTGGATAAATCTTTTGCAAAACCAATGTTTTCTCCTGATTTTTACTCTTGTTAATGTCAGCTTAAATTCCATCAGTATGCATTTAGATATATCTGTTGCTGAATCCGTGCTCCAATAGGCAGAGGAACAGCTGGGGCTGGAGGTTATCTGTGACTAATACCATGGGTAGTGGCACATGTGTTGGGGTTGAGGAATGGCCCTAAATTATAATAATTGCTTATGCATACATCTGGTGTATTAGTAGTCAATACCATCGGGCAGGCAGCACTATGGAAAACAATGAAAAATGGACCAGAAACCTACAAATTCGGATGATGGGCCCCATCAGACCATTGGATTGGGCTGGTATTGGTGGGATGCACTTGATGCACGGGTTAATTGTTATACATACACAGACCATGGTGGGCCCTACACCAATGAGAAAACGATGAAAAATGCTGATGCATACATAGACTCAAGAGGGTGGAGCCCACCTTGAGATCAGATTGGGCTGCTTTTTTTTTTTTTTTTTCTAAAGCATCATGGCAGGGTGGACTTGATACATGGGTTGGATAGCATACACACACTTGGTTGGCCCTGCAGAATCTGGTGATTTTTCTGTTGTGGCCATCCCCTTGCATTGTTCCCCATAGTGTCGCCGGCCTAATGATTGGATCAGCTTGATTTCTAGGGCCCTGCGCAAGCATACAGTAATTGGACGCACATGATGGACGGGTTGGATATCATGCACACAGTGTCTATACTAGCTATCATGCCTACAGTCTTCACTCATAATGAGGTTAAGATATATTCATTAGAAGAAAAAAAAATCCAAAATTTACATGCATACATGTGGTTAAAAGAAAAGATAACAACTCTAAATTGAAATAAATCAAAAGCAATTGTGGGTCGAAAGAATTTGCCTGTATGTATTCCAACTCCGACATGCTTTCACTAATTAGTGTGTATAGCGACCTTAAACCTGCATTGGATAGCCAACGCTTGATAAAGTTAGCCAACTACCTGTCCAAATGGAAGAGATCAATATGCTTGAGTTGCAATGCAGGGTGGCATTGTTAAAATCTACTTTTGATCATTCTGTCAGTGTTCAACAAAGGATAGGTGAAATTCTAAGGTTGCAGAATGCCAGGCCAGTCCAATTCAAAGAACTGTGATAACTAAAACAAATCCCAGTTCACTCTAAACCTAAAGGAATGTCACATTTCTAGTGTCCAAGTAGAAAAAAGAAAAAAAGAAAAAAAAAACTTGCCTTTAGATGAAAGAGAAACTAAAGATCAATACTAAAATGGAAAATTTATAAAAATGACAACGGAAAATCAACCTGAATGCCTCCTTTCTTTGTTTTTGTGGTTTGTTGTAAATATTTTGTTGTTTGTTTTCAATAAATTCATCACTGTTGAAAAAAAAAGAATTAACAAAATGCCCAAGTACAACATAACGAAGAAAAAAGAGAAAAAATATGTTATAGTTGAAATGGGTTGAGGTGATTTTACATTTTTCCAACGCCATTCTAGACCCAAGTTCTGCATTTTAAGCCAATTTAGAAGATCATTGAGAACTGTGTTATGATCCCTCACTGACATATCATCATCATCTAAGCCTTAGCCCAACCATCTCCGTTTTTAGCACTCAAATTGGTTATATCTTAATTTGGACTATGCTGCATGATTCCAAGGAAAAATAGGGGACATGTGAAGAGTGAATCCCACTGGCAGAAGAAAGAGAAATTCTAGTGGAGAGAATTTGAATATTTCATTCATATTTCTCAATGAGAAGAGAACATCTGAAATAAGACAGATTGCTTAGCCTAAACAAGAGAAGAACAAGTATAGTGAGATATTGCACATTCGCACTGCTTATTTTTAGCTTTTACATGATAAGAACAAATATAATGAGATATACAACAAGAAAATACATAGGCATGGTCCACAAGTATGTAAATGAGTACAAAAACATGCTCCAGAGGAGTATGCACGAGGTGAACTACTTTAACACTCTCCCTCAAGCTGGAGCAAACATATTGATCATGCCCAGCTTGGTTGTAATTGTGGTAAGTTGAGACTTGGCAAGAGATTTGGTTAACACATCACTCTTCCTTGGATTGAACATGTGGAATGACGATCTCTTGTGCTGCAATCTTCTCATGAATGAAGTAACAATCAGTTTTAATGTGTTTCGTTCGCTCATGGAGGGCTAGATTCGTACAGATGTGGATAGCAGCTTGAATATGACATCTCCAAAAGGTCTTGAACTGAAAACCCCAAGTCAGCAACTTTTTTAGCTAGAGTAACACAAGCCATGTGGGCCATACCTCAATATTAAACCTCAACACTGGACCTAATCACCAGGGTTTCTGTTTTTACTTTTCCAGGTGATTACGTTCCCTCAGCAAATGTACAGTATCCAAAAGTTGATCTTCTATCATCAAGACTTTCTGCCCAATCTGCATCCGAGTAACCTAATATTATTCTTATGTGTCCATGCTGTGAGTATAGAATGCCTCCCTAGGTGCACTGTTGAGGGTCAAATATTGCATATTGGACCCCATTTATTACTTGGTTTCATGCACATGATAATGCTTAATGTTCTATTTTTATCATGTTTGTGTTGCAAGATGAATTCAAGAAGCTTGGATTGAAAAGGATGCTAAAAGCATGGGTTTAGCGCTCAAGAATCATCAAAGCCAGTGGACGGATCGACCGTTGATAGTTTGGGGCCACCTGATCTCTGGATATGCCTCAATTTTGGACTCGACCCCTTAAATTAGATAAATGAATGAATGGACAGTGTAGATCTTTCATACAGAGATCATAGTGGACCCCACACGAGAGTTGCGTGTACACCACCATGGTGCTACCGCAGTGTACCAAACCAGAGAAGTCCGTCAGTGTGCATTGACCCGACTCCTACACGAATTCAAATTCTTGCTGCTGCGAAAACGGAAACAGGGAGTTGCGGTCCTTCTTTGTGGGCCACAATCATCATCCAAGTTGATGATCCAAACCATTCGTTGAAATCAGGAGGTCAAATCGACTGTACCCTGATCTGCTGCTCGATTGCCTCAAACATTACATGTACATGGAGATTTAAACGCAAGACAGATGATGCCAAGAGAAATTCTGTGGGCCACACTAAATCCGAACGAAACCACGCCATCTCCGACCAGAATTTCAAGGCGAAACTAATGGACGGGGTGAATTTCTCAGACATTGGAGTATGTGGACCCCACTGATACCACCAACTCTAACAGCGTAAGATGCGCTCATAAATTTCAGCAGCGCACACAGAACTATTGTGGCCCACCTCGACGATCTGTACGGAAGATCCGGACCGTCTATCTTGTCCAGAAGATGAATTCGACCCCAACCCAGTTGAATTTGCACGTAGACAATGGCCAGCACAACCGACACTTCTGCATTCAGTTCCACTGTAAATTGCGATGTGAAAACAGGGTTGATTCTCAGACTCCAGCCAACCTACGGACAACACTCTTATAAAAAGGAAAGAAAGAGAGAGAGAAAGAGATAAAAGATCGTTGGCCGTTCCTAGTCGGACGCACCAGGACAGTGTGGAGAAGCCATCAGCGGGAGTTTTTCTCCCCTTTTCTTAGTTAGTTTTGTTGTTCTTCAGAGATTCTAGTTCAATCATGTCTATGGTTGGCTAAACTTCTTAGCTAGGGCTAAGAGGTGAAGCTTGTAGCGTGATAGATGTATTGCTTTGATTCATGTTCATATTGAACTCTCTTTGATTCCAGTTTGATTATAAGGAATACTTTTAGTTTTTAATGATTTGTTGTGACTTAAATTACAATAGATTTGCGATAGCTTTGAGTATGTTCTTTTCATTATTGAGATTGTGAATTTAGGAAATCCTGTTGTCCACCATCGTCCCCTGGGCATGATTGGATGATGGAATTCCCCCTAACTCACACAATTCTCTCAGACTGGTTGTGGATTGGTAAATTCTGTTGTTTGCTTTGTCTCATGGGCATGGTTTTGTGATGGAATCAATTCTAGTTTTCATACATCTCATCCATTGAAAACTAGATCAAAGGAAGTTCAGATTTGATTTTAATGAGATATTTTCCAATTGGATGAAGATCGAACACTGATTCCAGTTGTGTTCGTGAATCAAGCATAGATCACCCTGATCTCTACAAGTGGATCCTTGGAAACCCTAGTTTACCACTTTTGAATTTCACAAGTTTTTTTTAAAAAGTTTTTCACAATTATTCTCTCACATTTTCTAGATTAGGTTTTTATCTTCTTCTAGTTCTAGTTGCTTCCAGAAAACACATGAGATTAGTTCCTGTGGATTCGACCTCGGTCTTACCGAGATTATTACTACATCGTGACCCTACACTTGGGGTTGTGAACATGCACCCATTGTTTGTACTCTAGAAATATGTTCTTGTGTATGTTTTTGTGTATGTGAAGTACTTTTTTGGGACACCTTATTTATAAGGTGTGCTGGTCAATCTGACTAAGTAATTCAGCCATAATGCATCCCCCTTTTCTTCTCCTCCTTTTCTTCGCTTTCTTTTCTACTGTGTATTAGAGCTCTTCTTCTACATTGATTGGAGGTTATGGAAGTGGGAGCACTGCTGCTGTTATCGGTCCATATCGGTACTGTCAGCAGCGAATGGACAGACGGCTCCATGAAGGAACATTGTACAGTACCAAGTAGAGAATGATTTCAGAAGTTTTTATTTTTATGACTTTTCCTCTCTCTCTCTCTCTCTCTCTCTCTCTCTCTCTCTCTCTCTCTCTTCATTTTCAGTTTCTGATTGTGTGGTTTTTCTGGGGGTTTTTTGAGGTGATTCTCTCCATGGGTTGGCTGACAAATTGCAACCCTCAGAAACAGGAATCGTTGGATTCCATCAAGAACTGAAAGTGTGGTGATCACTTTTTCGTGAAATAGAGTTGTCGTGCAACCCTATTTCTTGTTTTGTTTTGTTTTGTTTATTTTCCTGATAATTCCGATCAATTCCTAGACCTGAAGGAGTGAACCTGTGGGGAATGTGTATATCCTCATCTGCGAACATGTTCTGGTGTAGCTTGGTGCTTGTTAGTGTTATTGGTGATTTCTCTCTTGTGAAACATGGGTATGATCTCCATTAACGATATTTGCAGCAGCGACAACCCGTTAGATGTTTCTAGTGTGGATGCACTATTAGGTACAATGGTTGAACTAGTCCAACCTGATTGAGTATGATAATTTCATGGTTTACTCTGTGTGCGTGCGCGCGTGTGTGTACGTGTACATGTGTGCGTGTGTGTGATTGCTCGATGGGCAGAACGGTTGATATTGGTGAGAGAAATTATTGCTGACAACAAGGCATCCTTAAAGGCAGTGGGAAAGATGGCAATAGTGAAGACACATCATCTATTTTGGACGACTTGTCCAACCTACTGCATCGAGCTCATTCTTGAGGACATAGGAAGAATGAAGGTTGGTTGAGCAACCTAAGTTGATCATGACATATTTATAATCATAATGGGAAAATTGCCCAAAAAAAAAGTTAACCAATCAGCGAGAGTTATCGAAACTAGGGGTGACAGAATAGTTACAAATTATAGAGCCATTGAGAGTTTAAATACTAACAGACGGGCAATTAGTGAGAATTGCATTGAGGCAGTTGGAGAGCCATTGAGAGAAATTATTGCCGACAACAAGGCATCCTTAAAGGCAGTGGGAAAGATGGCAATAGTGAAGGCACATAATCTATTTTGGACAACTTGTCCAACCTACTGCATCGAGCTCATTCTTGAGGACATAGGAAGAAAGAATGAAGGTTGGTTGAGCAACCTAAGTTGATCGTGACATATTTATAATCATAATGGGAAAATTGCCCAAAAAAAGTTCACCAATCAGTAAGAGTTATCGAAACTAGGGGTGACAGATTAGTTACTAACAGACGGGCAATTAGCGAGAATTGCATTGAGGCAGTGGAAAGACTCTAGGTATGGAAAGATGATGAATGGCATGCCCATAGAAATGTGCGTAGTTATAAGAGACAAAGAAGTATTAAAAGAAAGATCTCAAATTTATTAAAGCGATGTAACCTTTGATTTATGTTCTTCAGCTTGTAGAAATTGACAAGAGGTGGTGTACTTTCTTTATGAAGTAATAGATACTGCAAAAATTATTCAATGCGAATGTAAAAACTATGAGGATTACTGGAAGTTGATAGACAGGTGTTGGAAAAATCAGCTTCACCACAAACTCCATGCAGCAGGTTAAAAAAAAAGATATAGCTTTTTAGTTACTTGGCAATCTTGCTTACTGTTATAAGTTATTTATGGGTCTCTATATAGCTTTCTGATATATCATATCTTTAATGATGGTAGGCTACTTCGAAAACCATCTATTCCACGCGCCAATATTTTAAGGATGATGAAATCCATATCAAACTAAATAATGTTAAAAAGAGATTAGAGCTAGTGATTCGAAGGAGTTCGAGTTTTTATGGAGATTGATCCTTATTTGGGCCTGATCAATTGAGTTTCAATGGTTTTTTATTTTTTTTGGAGATATAAACCATGCGATCTGTATATTTCCATGCATTAGCACTATCTGATCTCCTTCAGTCCTAATTGATGCACTGTTGAGTACAATTGCATCATTTTTCTACTATATTGATTGTATGTTGGGTTCGGGTTCACATATTTGGTGTTGTGGGGCTCTTTTGAAGTGGAAGGACATACATCGTAACTGTGGTGTATGAGCATACCATGAGTAGTCTGCTTTGGGCTCCTATAGTGTTCTTGTGGACTGATTTTTTATTCCAGCAGTGTTTTGCATGATTGGCCTTTAAGTCTGGGTGCTAATATGGAAGACAAATTCTCTTCAGGAGCTATTATGGGGTCTTCTGATTCACATACAATTTTATTTATTTAGTTATTTTTTATATCATAACTATGAAATTGAATGGCAACAATTACTTGCAAGGCTCAATAGTCAAGTTGTCTTTGGAAGGTAGAGGAAGGCTCACCTGCACTTTGGATGAAGCTCATGGCCAGTGAATGAGAAGTTCAAGATTTGGACTAGCGAGAATTATCAAGTTATGACCTAGTTGCTCAACAATAAGGAGCCTTCTGTGAGCAACTCAGTCATGTTTCTAACATCAACCAAGAAGATATGGGATGCTATTCGTGATACGTATTCAAAGGCTCATAACATAACCCGTGTATAAGTTGATTTCAGATATTTATAGATTCTAACAAGATTCTAGAAGCCTAAAGGAATATTTCACTGCACTACAAGGTATATAGGATGAGTTAGACCTTTATCAACCTTTTCCATCTTATTACACTAAGGCTTATGATTTCATCTGGTAGCAGCAGCAAGAAACTCAGATTATGCAATTTCTCTCCAATCTTAATTTTGAGTATCAGTGTGTTCGTGATCACATTATTGTTGTGGAGCTCTTCTCATCTCTTGTTGTTGTCTATGATCTTGATCAAAAGGTTGCTACTCCATCTTATGCTTCTCCTATAGCTTTGGATAGATTTACTCACGTGGCTGGGGATCAACCTCATTATAGTTTTGGCACTACAAGCCCGCAATTGGGGGACTCATGGCAGTGGCCATGATTCTGGTCATGGTGGTCGAGGTAGGGGCTGCGATACTGATAGAGGCAGTTGTGGCAGTGGTTTCCGTGGTGGACGTGGCTGTGATAATTCTACGTGTGTCTGTACTCTATTGTGGTGACACGAATCATATTGTTGACTAGTGTTGGGATATTATTGGTCGCTCTTCATGGGCAGGAGCCTATCAAAGTAGTGCTACTCAGAACTTTGAGACTTCTCGTCCAACTCAGGCCATTTCTGCAGTGCCCTAGGTGTTACCTACCTCATGTGATTCCGTTACTATATCCCAAGACACTCTACTCTCCTCAATACAAGGCTAGAAAAATTCAAGAGCAAAAGGAGGAACCAAGGGTGAACCTGAGCTGGTTCCAGGAGCCAAAGAAAGCCCTTTAACTGCCCCCGCATAGGAAGGCTTCAAACTGCCAGTAGCTCCCTGACCATTGAACTGGTTGGGAGTCTTGCCATTTGGCCTAGAAAGACCAGCATTCTCGGGAGGGGCACTCGGACCAGCAGACAGGTCTGGAGGGGACCCAGAACGGGAGAGCTGCTGGCCACTCACTGCCTGAGAACTTACCTTTCGGCCACCAACAGCAGAGGGCTTCCTAGACTTCTCCACCGAAGGACTGAATCTACCTCTTTCTACGAGCGCTGGAACTTGAGAACCGGAACTGGTTTAGTCAACATGTCTGCTGGATTTTCCGCCGTGGCAATTTTCTTCACTGTGATGTCACCTTGTGTCATAACCTCCCGAATAAAATGATATCTGACATCAATGTCTTTGGTCCTCTCATGATACATTCGATTTTTGGTCAAATGTATTGCGCTCTGGCTATCGCAAAAGACTGTAGTTACATCCTCTTGCAACCCCAAGTCACTGACCAAACCTCTCAGTGATGTGGGGCCCGCAAGGGGGGTTCGGCCGAGGTCCTAACACATGGGATGTGTGGCCTGGGCTATGAGATAAAGGGATTAATTCACCATGATCTATCAGTTCGAGCTTTTACAGCAAATGGTTAATTGTCTCGCATTGACATGTCCAAGGAACCCCTAACAATGGTGTTGTTGAAAGGAAAAACAGTCATCTCCGTGAGGTCAGTCGCACTCATCTTCTTGGTATAACTATTCCCGGATGTTTTTGGGGTGATGCATTGTTAACTACTATTATTCTCATTAATGTAATACCATATAGAATATTACTGAATAAGTCCTCCTTTGAAATCTTACATCCTTATGACAAAGCATTTTCCTCACCTCCTAAGGTCTTTGGGTGTGCATGTTTTGTTCATATTCTTGATGGTAATAGTGATAAGTTGAGTCCAAGGTCAATATGCATTCGTTGATGTCACCTTCTTTGGGATATCTCTTATTTCTCTTTAGAAGAGCACTCACTGTATGACCATCTTACTACTTAGGGGGAACTTCCACTATGTGACTCTATACCCCTCCCAATTCATTTCTTTGATGAGACCCCCACTTTTGAGTCTACCAAGCCACTTCGTGTGTGCCAATGTTGGAAGAAATCCTCCATTGATTAGCCTTCCATCCTTCCATATGCTTCCAGCAATGGTTTCAGTGAAACCTCTCCTCTTAATGATCTTCATATTGTTTTGTGTAAGCCTACACGTTCCGATACTTAGCATCCTACAACTAATTTTGTTTCCTTTTAGCATCTTCTCCATATTTCAAGTCCCTTGCAACCTCCATATCCTCATTTATCCCTCATAGTTTGAAAGAGGCTTTGAGTAATTCAATCTAAAAACAGGTTATGATGGAAGAGATGCAAGCTCTTAAGAAAAATAATATCCGGGAGTTAGCTCTTTTACCTAAGGGAAACCAAACTATTGGATATTCTTGGATAAGGATTACACCATCAAAATCAACTAGATGGTTCTATTGATAGATATAAGGCTCAGTTAATAGCCAAGGGCTACACACAAACATACGATGTGGATTAATTTGAGACTTTTTCCCACTGACCAAGCTTAATTCTATTCGTGCGGTCACTTCCTTGGCTGCAAATTTGTCTTGGCCATGGTTTTAGTTGGATGTGAAGAATGCATTTTTACATGGCAATCTTGTAGAGGTATTTATGGATTAATCATTAGGGTTTCCTTTTGACAGTTTAGAGTCCTTTTGAAAAAGTCTACCTTTCTTCATTGACAATTGCCCATTATATAGGTAGATTACAAGCTATTTAGGGAAGAAATACAGGTTCTTGACTACCATATATACATCTATCTAAATATCTTCAGTATAGCTAATATATCTTAATTAATGAAGGAATAAATCAGATAATCATCATAAATCAGTATATCTTAATTAATATATCCTGTATATATCCTGTATATCTCATCATAAATCATAAATCAGTATATAAATCAGATAATGTATATCCAGTATATCTCATATCGATAATCTGCAGATAATTAATGAGGTTTGTAGATATTTAGTTTAAGAATCTGTTTGTAGATATTAGTAGTCAGTAAATCAATAAATCAGAATCAATGGAATCAGAATCAGAAAGAAGTGAATCATTGTGTAGATTGATATTTCCTTCATCCCCCCTCAAATTGATCTTTAGTAAATCGACAAGCATCAATTTGCTAACAAAAATGATGGCGCCGACGTGGCATGGCTTTGTGAAGATATCGGCGATCTAGAGTTGTGGAGATATGTGGAAGAGTGATGACTTGATGATCATAGGCTTCCCGATTGAGTGACATGATCAACCTCGATGTGCTTGGTGCGTTCGTGATGGGGGGTTGCGGCAATTTGGATGGCACTAGTGTTGTCGGCATGGAGTGGAGTAGGATGTACGGGAATGAAACTGAGCTTCAGTGAGGAGACCACGCATTTTCCAAATGATCTCGGAGCATGTTTGAGACATGGCTCGGTACTCGGCCTCGGTAGAGATGATTTGGAGACGTGGTCCCTTCTTGCATTTCCAAGAGATAAGGGCATCACCAAGAAACATACACCGGCCGGTAGTAGATTTCTGGTGTCTCAGGGCGCCCCCACCGGCGGCGTCACTATAGGCTTGTAGTGAAGTGAAGAACCTAAGGGAAGAATAAGCCACGAGTAGGTGTCCCAAGAATGTAGCGAATTATGCGGCGGACTTGATAGATGGAAATGCCTCGGTGCTTGCATGAATTTCCACGGTATGAACAAAGATAAGAGATGTCCGGTGGGGTAATGGTTAGATAGATAAGACTACCAACCAACTTCCGATAGGTAGTAGGATCCTCAAGAAGCTCCTTCGTCACGTCGATATTTCACATTAAGTTCCATGGGGTGTCAATAGAAGTAGCGTTGGTGAGGCCAGGCTTGTCCTACCAAATCTTGACTATACTTGTCTTTGATGCAAGAGGAGACCGTGCGGTGCCGATGATGCACCTCTAAACCAAGAAATAGGTAAGTCGGCCAAGATCTTTCATGTGAAATGTGGAATTCAACAAAGTCCGAATCAAAGCAGAGATTGCCTCCAGTCGAGCCGGTGATGACGATATCGTCCCACATAAACAAGGAGGACGACGATACTGTGGATGTCCTTTGTAGAAAAGAGAGGAGTCATACCGACTTTGAGTGAAAGAAAAACTAAGCAAAGTAGATCGAAACTTCTCAAACCATACTCTTGGTGCCCGTTGAAACCATACAAAGAACGTTTCGGTTTGCAAACATCATTAGGTGAGGAAGTGGGCATACCGGAGGAAGTTTCAAGTAAACGTCTTCCTTGAGATCACCGTGGAGAAATGCGTTCTTAACATCCATTTGATGTAAGGGCCGGGATTGGGATGCGGCAAGAAGCGAGTATAGTTCGGACGGTGGTCATTTTGGCGGCCGGTGCAAAGGTCTCATCATAGTCGAGACCATATTCTTGTTTGTTGCCAAGTGCCACTACCAGAGCTTTGTAACGATCTATGGACCCATCGGAATTAAGCTTGATAGAAAACACGAACTTACGCTAGGGGTTTCACGGAGGAGGGACATGGAATAACATCCCGGGTTTGGTTTTCTTCAAGTGCGAGAAGTTCGATTGCTTTTCGCCAACACTCATGCTCCATTGCCTGTTTATAAGATGAAGGAAGAGAAATAGACGCAAAGTGGTGTGAAGGATGAAGGAGAAGAGAAACCAAACCTATCCGGGGTCTACGAACCCGAGTTTGGAGAGAGGGAGGTGCATGTCTTGAAACAGGAGCAGAATCGGGAAGAAGCTTGAGGGGGCTCGGGAGGTCTTGAAGGTTGGTGGGAAGAGGTGGTGGAGCGTCGTCGATACACTAGGAGAGGTTTAGAAGGACCGGATCTGCAAGAGAGTTAGGAAACATAGGCAAAATGAGAAAATGAAGGAGAAACATGATCTCGATGGGTAGAAAAGAAATATTGATTTTCGAAAAAATCACATTTCTAAACTCGAATGCGACACGATTTGGATCATAGCAAAGAAAACCTTTACTTTGTCTTGAATATCCTAGAAAAGCACATTTAATTGGTCGAGTAGTAAGTTTTGTGCGTTCATGTGCGTGAACATAACAGACTATTACGAAGGTTAGAATAAGTTGGAGGGTGACCAAATAACCTGTAAAAGGTGAGTCATGGTTCAATATGGGAGAAGGCAATCTCATAATGAGATGGACTTGGGAAAGAGCTTCACACCAAAATCGAGAGGGCGTGGAAGATTCTAACGAAGAGTGCGAACCACATCAAGAAGGTGACGGTTCTTCCTTTCACCACTCCATTTTGTTGAGGTGTCAAGGGCAAGACCGTTTGATGCCATGATTCACCTCAAATGAGACATATACTCACCCCATTGTCGAACGAAGGATTTTGACATGGGCCGAAAATTGTGTCTGAATATATGCATGAAAAATCTTAAAAATAGTGAAAATACTTCGTCTTTGGAATGAAGGAAATAAATCCATGTGAAACGTATAGTCGTCACCAAAGTATTTGTAATTAGCATGCGAAGTGACTATGCCATACCCCACACATCACTATGTATCGGATCGAAAGGTTTGACAACATGCGGTGTGTGAAAAGAAAGGGTAGAGTTTTACTTTTGCCAAGTCTCGTTGCAATCAAACCGAACAACACTAAGAGATGGTGTTTCATTATTCCCACCAGATTTCAATAAAGCATGAAGTACATTAGAGTTTGGATGTCCAGACGTTTATGCCATGCTCTAATCAACATGAGCCAAGCGACAAAAGGCAAAGAAAAAGAAGACAAAGGAAATTGAAGAGGAAAAAGACGTCCCACTTTAGGCCCCCTCGCGATCATCCGCCCGACTTCGTTGATCCCGCACAACACAACCAGATTTAGAAAACTCTACTTTACAATCATTATCAACTAACTATCGACAGACACAAGATTGGTGGTAAGACCAGAGATACGAAGACATCGGTGAGAGAGGAGGAAACATCACCGAAGGGTCGATAGGTAAATGATTGCCATCATGCCAGTATGAATTTTGAGATTTCCAAAATATTTGTTTACATCCATTGTTTGTCATATGATGGGAAGCCCCTTCAAAGTACCAAGGAGATGATGTAGTGAAGGGTTTACTCAGTCCTAAAGTGAAAATGCGAAATGATCATTTGTTGAATCATGTCGGGGTCACGGGTTGGATGAAACGGGAGCAGAGCAGAGCACTTTGTTGTATTCACCAAACTACCCGCACTAGAAGAGCCAACCGAGACAAATATATCTTGTTTCCGATTTGGGGGGTCGAGTTGGGCATTCCTGATGATATGGCCATCCTTTTGCAATAGTTGCAGAATTTTTGGGGACGGTTTGCGGATAATGACCAAATCCCTTGCAATGAAGCACCGAACAAAGGCTCATATCCCCGCCGTGGCCTCGCCTTGTCTTGCATAGGCCTCCATATTGTTCCATGGTGGTTTGAGTGAGAAGGCGCCGTTTCGCGAAGAAGATCATTTAGGCATGTATCCAAGGAGGGGACAGATTCTCGGTTCATAAGATTGGATCTGGTGCCTTCAAATTCGGCTTAGAAATTCCCTCCGAGTAGTTTCATGGACAGATTGAACAGGACCTTCGGATGGTAAGTCGGCATAAACTATATCGGTGTATTCACCCAAAGATTAGTGAATCTAGAGTAAAAATCGAGAGATAGAAAGACTATCCTGTTGGAGAGTATTCATGTTCAAGCCGGAAACGACGTTTTGTTTTTGTAGACCTTCTTCGGGTATGTCCACATCCGAGTACCTGGAGAAGATCGAAGGTTCAAGATGATGTTGGTTCAACGGATCCCAAAATCCATGCCATAACTTGTGCGTCCTTGACTTCCCACTTGGCGTGTCGGTCTTTGTCTTTGTCTTTGTCGAGCTAGGTTCTCCATCAACATGTCCCCACAACCTTTGTGAAAATCCCGAAATGAAACGCTAAGCAGAGTAGTTCTTCTTGATAGAAACGAATCAAAGAAACATCGACTTATCGGAAGACATGAGGTCAAAACTAGAACAAGAATAACCGAGACTAAGAAACTTGAGAGCACGAGACAAATGGAAATTTAGAGCTATACGATACCATGGATTAGATCCTTTTGAAAAAGTCTACCTTTCTTCATTGACAATTGCCCATTATATAGGTAGATTACAAGCTATTTAGGGAAGAAATACAAGTACCATATATACATCTATCTAAATATCTTCAGTATAGCTAATATATCTTAATTAATGAAGGAATAAATCACTAACTGTCATAAATCAGTATATCTTAATTAATATATCCTGTATATATCCTCTGTATATCCATGATAAATCATTAGTATAAATCAGATAATCAGTGATATCCTCGATATCTGTCATATCAATCTGCAGATAATTATTAGTCAGAATTTTAGATATTTAGGCAGATATTAGTAGAATCATTTATGGATTCAAATCAGAAATCATTAGGGTTTCCTTTGACTAGTAGCTCACATCTTGTGTGTAGCTTGAAAAGTCCATCTATGGTCTTAACCGGTCTCTTCGGGCCTAGTTTGACAAGTTTAGCTGAGCTTTTATGGATTTTAGATTTGTTCGTAGTCATAACGATCATTCTCTCAGTGAAAATATGCTCTTAACCTATTATTAGATACTAGGATGCTTGGGTGTAGACCTGTGTTGATACACCTATGGATGCTAATTAGAAGATCGGTATTAATGATGACGATCTTCATCTTTTTTTTTTTTTAATCCTGGTATGTACCGCAACTGGGTTGGCCATCTTATCTATTTGACTATAACGCGGCCTAATATATTATAGGCTATGGGAATCATTAGCCAATTTATGCATGCTCCTCACGTTGCCCATCTTATTGCAATTTATTGAATTCTTTGTGATATGAAACTGGCTCCTAGTAGAGGTTTTATTTATTTATTTTAGAGGCAAGGTCACCTTCACATTTTCAGTTAATCTAATGCTGATGGTGTTGGTAGCCTTCTTGATCACCAGTGTATGTCTAGTTATTGTACGTTTGTAGGTGTCAATCTTGTCATTAAGAAAAGTGGTCATTTGCAGCTCGGTCCACTACAGAGGATGAGTATCAGATGATGGCTCTTGTGACTTGTGAGCTCATTTGGCTTTGGACACTACTACAAGAACTTGGCTATCCTTCTTCTAGTCTCATTCCATTACATTGTGACAATCAAGCTACCATAAACATTTGCTAGTAATCCTAGTTTTCATGAGCGCACTAAGAATATTGGGGTTGATTGTCATTTTATATGGAAAAAGGTAGCTAATAAGGAGATTGAGACATCTTTGTTTGCTCATGGGTGTAGTTGGTTGATTGATGTCTTCACTAAATCTCTTGGTCGTGACTTTTCTCATCGTATTATTGACAAGTTGGGAATGATAGAATATCTATGCTCCAGCTTGAGGGGGAGTGTAAAAAGATTTTTTTACTTATATTGTATGGGGATTGGGGGATGTTTTAGTGTTCTTACCCCCCATGGCATTATTGTAATTTCCTTCTTCTTATTAATATAAATATATTAGTCTGTCGCAATGATAGACTAATCCAATCTCTCCCCAAGTTTCCTCTCTTCTCCTCTCACTTCTCTTTTTAATCTTTTCCTTATTTTCTCCTATTTTTTGTTTCTTGAATACCAATTGTGCTAATAGTGGAGATGATTGTGGTGGTGAGAAAATAGTGCCTAGCACCTATCCTGTATCCGCATGATGACATCAGTGCACCGCACCCACACCATGCCAATTAATATCACAGAAAGAGCCTAGTTATGGTGATCGACCATGGAGATGATGGTAATGATGATGATGAGGTGCCCTGGATACAGGCTGGTGTATAATTTATATGTTTTAGTTTTGTAAACCTTAGTAATAGTAGATGGTAGTATTCATTCCTATAATCTATGCCTAATTATGTACTCTTTAGATTTTACCTTATGCATCATGAACTGACGAAGATGACAGTTAAATAGTTGATATACAAGCATAATATCTTATATGAGATAACTTCATAATAGACAAGCTCAAGGACTCAACATCAGAGCTCCATTAGACAACAGTCTTACCAAAGAATGGTATGATACACTAACTTATGTTCAAAACACCAAGAAAAAAAAAAACATAAATACTTAGGTATCTTGTCTCTACCCTTTCTAGATATTTTCTATAATTTTTTGATTTTTTTTTTTATAAAAATTAATATGGTGTAATACAAGCCTATACAGGGCTGATACTGAAATGTGATGCCCATATCATATCATTTTTCACCCATGCCTACATGGCTAGCAATATCAATATTCAAACCAACAGGTGCACCCTTTATGAATTGAATGATTCATTTAGTAGCCTTGTAAGGGAGATTGATTTCCTACAAAACAATTCTTTGAAAACACTCAGGAAGAAGACTGCCGTCTTCTAAATGAATTCTACAATTGGGTATAAGAGAGGTATTAATAGGTTTATAGCGTAGATTTCTTGTCATGGAACAAGTCGAGAGCACACTTCTACTAGAAAGAACAAACCCTTTCTTTATTGAGACACTTTGGTACAAAGAAAATACTTCAAAGGACCAAGGTCTTTGATGTCAAAACATTGTCATAGGTGTTATTTTAATGCATTGATGGCGGCATTGTCGTTGCCTAAAAGAAAAATATTGTTGATATAGACGATCAATAAGTTGTGTAATCACATTTTGCTTGGCAAACATTAAATGATCAGCACTATATAAAGAAAAACAAAAGTTGGTAAGTGTGGTGCTGAATTTATCAAATGGGGCCCGCAGTGATTGGTTCAAGTCATCGATAGCCTCTTTAAGGCAACAAAGGAGGTGGGTCTCCCCCTTATGAGTAAAGCTTGGTGGAGGAATCATGTAGACCTCTTCAATGAAATTAGGGTTGTACACGAGCCAAGCTAGCTCAAAAAGCTCGCTCAATCTAGCTCGACTTGACTCGACTCGAACAATGACTTGAGGCGAGCCGAGCTTCATATGATCTGGCTTGTTTTGAAAACAAGCCAAGTTCAAACACAGTAGAGCTTGACTCGAACCCGGCACGACTCAAAGCTCGAGCTCGCCTTGACTCGAATATATTTTTAATATTATATATATTATTATTATTATATTTAAAAATAATAAAAATAATAAAACATAAACCATACCATACCCGTCCGTCCCTGTCTCACCATTTCCCTTACCTAATTCGCTGCACTTGAGTTCCTCTCTCTCTCTCTCTCTCTCTCTCTCTCTCTCTCTCTCTCTTGACTCAGTGTTTGCCTGACTTATCTCAGCCATATGGCCTGCACTTGAAATCATCTTAGATAAATGCATTCTTGACATCAAGTTGGTATAGAGGGTAATGTAAATTTGCAATAAGAGAGATGAGAACTTGGATGGATTTAACATTGGCAACTAAAGCATACATTCCCAAGTAGTCAATGTCATAAGTCCTGGTGTATCCTTCGGCCACCAGCCTTGCTTCGTAGCAAGCGATGTAGTCTTTAGTACACCAAGAAGTACCATATCACACTTGGCTTTGAAGATACCAATGGTCACTTTGGGCCCCTTCCCATTCAATGTTCCTCCCTCTCCCACCCTCTTCATTTAATCTCCCTCCCTCTATAAATACAGTTTTGAAAGTGAGTCCCCTTTTTCTTGTGAGATCTCTTGATCATTGAAAGCGAGTGAGTCCTCTTGAATTTGGGTGAGTGAATCCTTGGGCCATATATAGTGTGTTGCCATCTTCATTTCCAATCAAAGCAAACAATCTTACTTTTTCTCTCCATTTCTTTCCTGTATCCATTTTTTTCCTTTTTGTGTGTTGGATCGGCATCAATTGGTATCAGAGAAAGTTCGGTTCTTGAATCGGGTTTGATTTCTTATGACAAGAGGAAAAGGAAATTGGGCGAAACGGACGACTTCAATTCAAGATGCCCACCCTCACGAAGAACTTGAAGAATTGAGGCATGCCAACAACAATCTACAACGCATGATGGAGGAGGTTTTGCAAAGATTTTCCACACAAGCCTCCACTAGTATTTTGATTTATGATGAAGACGTCCATGAAGTGTTTGATTAAACGATTGGACCAAAAGAAGGTAACGAAGACCACATAGAATTTGATGATGATGAGCTGATTTATGATGAAGATAGTATTCTGATTTATGATGAACACGTCCATGAAGTGTTTGATTAAACGATCTGACCAAATGAAGGTAACGAAGACCACATAGAATTTGACGATGATGAGCTAATTTATGACGAAGATACATAGAATTTGATGATGATGAGCCGATTTACGACAAAGATACCTATGAAGTGTTTGATGAAATGTTCGGACAAAATGAAGGTCAAGTAAACAAGAACCATATATGGAATTTGATGATGACGAGCCAATTTATGATGAAGATGCCTGTAAAGTGTTTGATGAAATGACCAAACCTAATGAAAGTGAAATGAACAAAGACCACATGGAGTTTAATGATGACAAGCTGACTTATGACAAAGATACTCATGACATACTTAATGAAATGATTGAACCGAATGAAGGTGGAAGTCTTGTTATTTGTAAAGTTTTGGCTGCTCATCGAACACCCGAAGACCATTGGCTATGTATTCTGCATGACGAGAAGGTATATGTTAATCTCAAAAAATACTCATTCAATGTTGACAATATAGTCTTTTTGGGCTTTGTCGTCTCATCCCAAGGTATGAAAGTAGATGAAGAGAAGATCAAAGCAAGCGTGGAGTGGCCAACCCCAAAATCGATTAACGAAATATGATGCTTTCATGGCCTAATAACATTCTACTGACGGTCCAAAGTAAAAGGCAAGGTACTTGCACTAAATATCTTGTTCGGTGGAAGAACAAGCCTCGATACGAAGATACGTGGATCAAAGATGAGGAATTACGAGATCTCAACAAAAGAATGTGGGAAAGAATTACAAAAAATTAATCATCAAATCAACCATATTTTGGTAGATTTGCGATCGATTTAGTGATATTTTTTAATAATTTTTTTTTTTTTTTTTAGAAAATTGTTGTTTTTCACTTAAAAAATACCCAACAATCGTAAATTTTTTTATGTTGACTGTGGATGGTTCCAATTGATGTAGGATGAGTAGATGTACATATCCATGTTTCGATTTTGAATTATTAATACTATTTTCTTCCTTTTAATTTTCTTATTTTCAGATATATAGTGACTTTTTAAGAAAAATGAGTAAAAATAAATAAAATTTTAATTGATGTTCGGTGCGAATGGTCTTAAGTTATGTAGGACGAGTAGATGAACAAATGCATATGTTGATTTTGGATTATTGATAGCATTTGCTATTCTTTTATTTTTCTTATTTTTCAATGAATAATGACTTTTTTTCTTAAAAAGGTCAAATTTTTTTTTTTTTTTTCTATTTAATGTTTGTGTGTGTGTGTGTTATATTGAAAATTGAGGATAATTATGTGTGTGTGTGTGTGTGTTGATTTTGGAGTATTGAAAGCATTTGCTATTTTCTTTTCGGACGAAGAGTGACTTTTTCTGAAAAATAGTGAAAAAATATATGTTAATTCATATTGAGTGTGAATGGTTTCGTTAGATGTAGTATGAGTGTATGTACATATCCATGTGTTCGTCTTGTATTATTAGCAACAATTTACTATTTTTTATTTTTCTTTATTTTGAATGAATAGTGACTTTTTGTTTAAAAAATGGTAAAAATATTTTATATGTATATATTATAATTGATATTGAGTGTGGATGGTTTCATTTGATGTAGTATGAGTCTATCTACATATCCATGTTTGTTCCTTGGATCATTAATAGCATTTGCCTTTTCTTTTCTTTTTTTTTTCGGATGAATATTGAATTTTTCTAAAAAATGGTAAAAAAAAATTATATATTTTTTAATTGATGTTAAGCGTAGATGGTTTCAAGAGTAGTACATGTATATATCCATGTGTTTATCATGGATGATCAATAGCATTTGCTATTTAATTTCATATGATAGTGATTTTTAATTAAAAATCATTAAAAAAATATTTTTTTAATTGATGTTGAGTATGGATAGTTCCACTTCATGTAGGATAAGTAGATGTACATATATGTGTTTGTTTTGGATTATGAATAACATTTGCTTTTCTTTCTTTTTTTTTTTTGTTTAATTACAAGTGAATTTTGGATGAATCGTGATTGTATGTTTATATTTTGGGCAGGCAAGGAGCTTGATTCGTTCTCATTTAGCGTTTACTTGAGAATTTAGTTGAGCACTTTACACTTTCATTTAGACTTTACTTTGACTTTTGTTTAGACTTTATTTTAGACTTTAGTAGTAAGAATATGGCTACCCAACCTCTAGTGAAAATATTGGATGGAAACATTGTGAGAGGGTGGGTCGCACTAGGCACGTAATGAAATACAACTATTAGGGTATCATGATAACTAGTAGAATCACGCGACTCAAACACTATGTGGCACATTAAAAAGGCCAAATTGTGGGGCACAACATCGTGGTAAGAGAGAATGAACATGACGCAACAAATTTGGAAGAGTCGAAGGGGAAAAAGAGTCATCATGCAAAAAAAAAAAAAAAAGGGACAGAAGAAGAAGAGGCAAGATGCTCTTAATGTGGCCCAACAGGAGGTGTTTGATCCTGATTATGTGGGCGTTGGTGATGAGGAGAATATTGACTTTGATTAAGATTCAAATCATGAGGTGATGATAGCTAAGATAGAGAGCGCAATATTCGTGCAAAAAAAGACTGTTGATGCATGTTTGGGGGGAGGGGGTCCATATGTGATGTAGGCGGAGCGGTGAATGTGAGAGTGGGAGTGTGACTGTGAGTGGGGTAGATTTAGTGGATTACAGTGTCTTCAACAGCCGATGGGAGACTTCTTCATGTGTTCCCCCCATGGCTAATGATGTAGATGTGGTGGAGCCCGAGAGACCTTCATGTGATCACATTCCATTTAGAAAGGAGATGACAAAACAAAATATTGATCAAACAAATGTGGACTAGAACTATGATTGAGAAGCTTGGTAGGGCAGTAGCCAAGTTATTCATATATGACAACATACACCCCAAAATATTGCCAATCCCCTGTATTGGCAAGTGGTAATTAATGCTGCGATAGAAATAGGCGAAGGAGTTAAGGCACCCACGACTAAGGATATTAGGGGGAAATTGATAGAAATGGAGTATTAAGATGTGAAGGTATACGTGGCTACCTTTAAACCCTGATGCACAATTATGTGAGATGGTTGGACTAGCCAAACCTGACATAGCATGATCAACTTTATGGGATATAGCCACTTGGAAACAATGTTCCACAAATCAATTGATGCATTGGATGCAACAAAAAAAATGCAGACTATGTTTTTGCCCTAATAGATAAGATGATGCATGAGGTTGGAGAGAAGAATGTGGTGCAGACTTTGACTGACAACAAAACAACATATAAGTTTGCGAGAAGAATGATGGAGGAAAAGAGACCACATATTTTGATCACGTGTGATGCACATTGCATCGATCTCATATTAGAACATATTAAAAAGAAGAATAGTGCCGCAACATTAATTGAAAGAGGAAAACAAGTGACAACATTCATTTACAACCATAATCAACTAGTCATTACAATGAGAAGGTTCACAAAGGGGAGCAAGATACTTAGGGCCTGCAGTGACTAGATTTGTGATAAACTTTATAACTCTTGAGAGTTTTTACTAGCATCAGGAAGAATTGAGTGAGATATTTACTTCTTGGGAGTGGCTTCAAACAAAACCTGGGTAAAAGATATTGGGGACACTGGTTAAGGTTAACAAGTTATAGCAACTATCCGGGACAACAAATATCCTCAAGGTGATGGAACTATTAATGAGGGTATTCCGTTTTATTGAATCTAATGAGACACTTGCCATGGGCTACTTCTACAATGTCATGGATAAAGTGAAGCTAGCCATTTGTCGAGATTGTAAACATTACGTAGATTACTGGAAAATGATTGACAAGCACTGGACAAATCAACTTCACCACGATCTTCATGTGGCAAGCAAAACTCTTTGTTAATATGCATTTGTTATCCTCAGTTTGGTTATTATTGTAATGTTGGTTCCTATCTAAATCCGAGATTCAAATATGCCAAATCATTTGTTGAGAATGATAAGATTCGTGTTGAACTAAAGAACGGGATGAAGAGCTTAAAGCCCGATTGAGATAAGCAGAAAAAGGTATTGAACGAAGTACATGTCTTAAATTAGTTGTCTCTAATTTTCTTATTTCAGTGTTTAAAACAATATTAACGTTTTGACGTATTGTCTAAAGTTGAAAATATACGCACTTTGTCAAGGCAACTTTGGAGATGCTCTTACGCAATTGGTACTAACTCAAATGCCTCCTGGTAAGAAACTGATATTTTATTACTATTATCATAGAATTATTTTATTAGTAATGTCATATTAAGTTATCAACATAAGCCTTTTTCCTATGCAGTTCATTACTGGATGCATTTTGGAGTGTAAGGGTTGCAAAACAATTCTGATCAAAGTTTCAAGCCAGACAACTGCATCTAGCTGAGGAAGGAATTGGAACTGTTTTGCAATTAACCATTTGAAGAATAAGAATAAATTTGCGAACTAGGATGTTGGATCCGCTCATCTATATGCACTACAACGTGAAGCTAAGATTATGGAATGCAAGTGCATGGTGAATCTGCTCGACAAAGACAACTTCTGTCCAATAAACTTGAATAACATTTGCAATGTGGACCCACTTCAGCCTTTGTTGGAACAAAGGGAGATATGGGTAAAAGAGGACAATAAAAAAGTTGAGTTGGATGATCCAGTCATACACGCAACGCAACAAGAGGTCATACAGTTGTCTTGGACACATGGGGGTAGATTTGACTCAACAGAATAGTGCGAGCAGCAGCAAAACCAAGATAGTGATCATGGCGGTAATGATGATGATGCACTTGCTGGTCCCAATTATGGTGTTTCTTAGTACATTGTGCATCGTTCATAAATAGCAAGTTAAGAGCATCAACAAGGTACACGAGGAGAGACTTATGTATCGGTGGATTGGAGGAGATGAAGGACTAGGAGCAAGGTATTCAAAATCAGTTACGTAACTGTAACGGTCATAATCGTTACGCATTACAGGGTTGAAACAGCCATTACAGAAAAAATAGGTCGTAAAAGCCCTGTAACGGCATTATAACGGACCATAACGGTCCTGTAACAATTTTTTCAAAAAATAAAAAATGGTTGTAATGGCTATATCATAACAGTGACAATGGTGACTGTTACAACCACCATTACCGGTTTGAAACACCTTGATTAGGAGGTCCGCAAGTACATCAAACGGCTTACGTAGAACATGAATATGATTATATGAATATGGATACAACACTGGGCTAATAAGGAACCTCTTGGGCCATTGATGCAGGACACATGATTTAATGCTAGCATGCAACGTGGAGATTATGAAAGAGTCCATAAAGTAATTCAATTAACAAAAGATGCTAACCTATCAAGTAATTAAGAGTAAATAATAGAAAATAAAATCTTATTTAACCTAAATCATATGCCCGCAAGCTAAGAAATCACATATATCAATTAAAACTAGGACCGATGGAGGGATAGAACTTCTAATTTAGCATAGGCACGTTCCACAATAAATGGACATATTTGTAGGTTTTATGATTAGGGTAAGGGGAAAATCTGAAATATGGAGAACTAGGGTTTATGGGAAATGAGGATTTTGGAATTAGAGTTTTTAGAAATTGGGGAAAATAGAAAATTGAAGATCTAGGGTTTAAAAGGTTATAATGGAAGGGGAAAGAGGAAGATATTAGATGAAGAGAATAGCTTTCGAAGAAGAAGAAGAGGAAGGATGTACTTTGGAATCCACCACCAAACAAGCTTTTACCCTTCCACAATTTAATTGGGAGGGGGGTTTTTTTTTTTATTAAAAAAAAAAAAACCTGGAAAAAAAGGAAGAAAATTCCTTCACACAAGAGAGCTCTACTCTTTTTTTTTTTTTTTTTCTTCTCAATAACACCACTAGGGTTGGAACTCCACCCCCCCTGTGCTTTTATAATAAAAAATTCAGAATTAAAATTCAGCATAATTACAACTATGTCACTCACTTAAGTGGCCCATTATCCAAAATAAGAAAACCAAAACATATACTATCAATCTTAACCATCAAATAACTCTTAAAAATAACAAAAAACATAAAGAAAGCAAAATCAGAGTCCAAGGGGCCCAAATCTAAAGGATCTGGTGGCCGGTGGCTTGATCGGCAAGATCCAATGGTCAGATCGACACGAAATAGAAATCATATGACTAAAATGATCTCTTAAGCAGCCCACATGCATCATCCTAAGGTGAGGTCTTCCTGATGCACGTCCAATGCATGTGGGGTCTTCAAAATGGCCTGGTGGGCCCCATCTGGAGCCCGTCACTTATTCACAAAGAAAGCCGTGCTGATGTAAGTGGTCGTCTCCATTTCTATACATCCGAGTAGGTCCTCTGATGTCCTCATCAATTTCCCTTGGCTGAGGAGATTTCGCCTTTAGCGAAATAAAGCTGCAATGATGCTCGAGGATATTTGGGTCTCGTCGCTGAAGCTTTGCCTCTATGATCCACGTACTGTTTGATTTTGGTCTGCCCTTCCACTTGACAAGGTACTCCTGATAACCGCTATGTCGCGTGGAAACCACTTCTTCATCTAAGATATCCTTCATCTCCTCTCTTCTCATAGGTATGGATGGTACGGATGGTAAAGGTTGAGAAGAGGGGTTAGATAATGGTTATGGATTTTGAAACAGGTCAGGGGCATCATCATCAAAGTTCATGTGAGGGTTAGGGGAATGTCCATGAAACGGTACAAGATCTTCCACATTAAATGTGGAACTGATACCCATGTTAGGTGAAAGATCTATCAAGTAAGCATTCGAACTTAGTCTTTTCAAGATTTTATATGGTCTAACGCCACGGGCTTGTAATTTTTTTATGGTTCTCTGTGGAAACCTTTTTGGGCATATTTTAATCATGACTTCATCACCCATTACAAACTCTTTAAACCTATGGTGTGAGTCAACAATCATTTTGTATGTTTCATTACTTATATTGATTTTTTTTTTTCTAATCTCCACATGCAAGTCATGCGTATGTTGTGTAGATGCATATGCAAACTTTGAAGGCCTATGGAACGCAAACATGGGTATGCAATCTATAGAGGTCCTAGGCTCATCTACTTGTCTTTCCAAATCCACGTCCTTCCCAGGACTCATTTGATTGTGATGAAGGTTTGGTAGGGTTAATGTGTGAATGTCTCGCACGGGTATAAGCTCATCCGCTATGTCCTTTAGAATAACAACACTGGACTCCTTCAATATCGGACTCACCTCAGATGGTAACTCTACATTAACTTCGGGTGTAACCTCAGGTGGCATCTCCATAATAATCTTAGGTCTGACCTCACTTGCCACGTGTGCATACAACACCAAATCAGTTTTAGTCTCTCTTTCAGACTCTTTGGCATTAACTATAGGAAGAGACTCAAGCTGGAGTTTCGTCAAATCTTCAGGACCACATGTCTTAACGTCCTCCATTTTAGGGATGCTTTTGGGTGGGAGAGACGTCAAGACAATCCTTTTGCCTCCATACAAAAATGAACACGTATTCGAGCGACCGAATAGTGTTGCGTCCATGTCATACAACCAAGGCTTGACCAAAATGATGTTGCCTATATCCATAAGCAAAACATTACACTATAACGTGTCCATATAGGAACAAAACTGGATGTGAATGGAACAACACCAAGAGACTAGAATTGAAGATACATCAAAATAGGGTTGAGGGTGAGGAACGACTAGCATACTTAAGCGGTCCACGGTGCGACCAGATACCACATTGATGCAACTGCCACTATCAATGATCACCTTGCAGTTTTTGCCACCACACTTGGCATAAGTGTGAAAATTTGAATCTCTGTGCCAATCATCACTTTCTACAATTTGGTTTAAGGCGCGACTAATAATTTGATGTAGGACAATTAACCACTTCCTCTAAAAGCTCGACCTGTTAGAGTATGGCGAATTAATCCCTTTATCTCATAGCTTAGGCCCCACATTGCATGGGTTAAGACTTCGGCTGAACCTCCTTCGTGGGCCCCAAATCACATGGGCCGCCCACCCTGAGTGTGTCCCCACATCCTACGGGCTACCCTACTCGAGCCCAGTGTGAAATGCGCATTAATCACCCCGGTGAGGAGTCTTGAACATGAGACCTCCCCCGTGAGCCCCAAATCACATGGGTCACCCACCTCGAGTGTGTCTCTACATCCCACAAGCGATCCCACTCGAGCTGGGTGTGAAAATGCTCCTGCTTTAATCACCCCTGGTGAGGAGTTTCGAACACGAGACCTCCCGCTTTGATACCAATTTGATGCAAGACAATTAACAACTTGCTCTAAAAGCTCGAACTGTTAGAGTATGGCGAATTAATCCATTTATCTCATAGCTCAGGCCCCACATCGCATGAGTTAAGACCTCGGCCGAACCCCTTCGTGGGCCCCAAATCATATGGGCCGCCCACCCCGAGTGTGTTCCTACATCCCACAGGCAACCCTACTCGAGCCCAGTGTGAAAATGCCCTTGCATTATAATTGCAAGTGGCACAGTCTCAACTTGATCCTTGACTTGTGATTGGACATCTTCCCGAGTGTCGAGGTTTGCCTGAAGGGAGGCTTCAAGCCGATTAACAAGCGCATTGATCACCGTCAATTGAGTTGTGGTGGTCCTATTGTGCACTTCAATAACCGTCAAATGGTTGTTGATAGCGTTAAGGGCCTAGTCAATCCGCTCTAGATTCATAGTGGGATGTAGACCAAAGCCACGTCCTAAATGAGTGGGCATACACAAGGACACTCTAAAGGAAACCCTAGGTCCTAGGACAATGTGATGACAATGAAAGTACTAACCTAGAGATCACGCTAGACACACTAACCAGAAAATTTAGCAAGTCGCTATCCTCAAAACTTATGTTGAAAATTCAGCGAGATAGTAATCCGAGGGTACCAAACTGAAAATTCAGCACGGGTGTAATATGAAAATTACAAGCTAAAAATTCAGCAATGCGACAATCTGAAATTTTTATGCTGAAATTTCAGCAATGGTATAAGTTGGGCCGCGAACTGAAAATTCAGCAATAAGATACTCCAACAAAAATTCAGGAATATGATCCTATATGCAATCCATACTCTACTAACCTAGATGTGACTCTAACCTAGATGCAACACAAAAATCATATGCTAAACCTATACTTTGATACCAAATTTGATGCAAGACATGATTTAATGCTAGCATGCAACGTGGAGATTATGAAAGAGTCCATAAAGTAATTCAATTAACAAAATATGCTAACCTACCAAGTAATTAAGAGTAAATAATAGGAAATAAAATCTTATTTAACCTAAATCAGATGCCCGCATGCTAAGAAATCACATATATCAATTAAAACTAAGACCAATGGAAGGATAAAACTTCCAATTTAGCATAGGCACGTTCCACACTAAATGAACAGATTTGTAGGTTTTATAATTGGGGTTAGGAAGGGAAAAATCTGAAATATGGAGAATTAGGATTTATGGGAATTGAGGATTTTGGAATTAGGGTTTTTAGAAATTAGGGAAAATAGAAAATCGAAGATCTGGGGTTTAAAAGGTTTTATTGGAAGGGAAAAGAGGAAGATATTAGATGAAGAGAATACCTTTCGAAGAAGAAGAAAAGGAAGGATGTACATTGGAATCCACCACCAAACAAGCTTCTACCCTTCCATAATTTAATTAGAAGGAAGGATTTTTTTTTATATATATATATATATATATATATATATATATATATATATATATATATATATAAAAAACCCCTAGAAAATAAGGAGGAAAATTCCTTCACACAAGAGAGCTCCACTCTTCTTTTTTTCTTCTCAATAACATCACTAGGGTTGGAACTCCACCCCCCTGTGCTTTTATAATAAAAATTCAGAATTAAAATCCAGCATAATTACAACTATGTCACTCACTTAAGTAAAGTGGCCCATTATCCAAAATAAGAAAACTAAAACATATATTATCAATCTCAACTATCAAATAACTCCAAAAATAACAAAAAACATAAAGAAAGCAAGATCAGAGTCCAAAGGGTCCAAATCTAAAAGATTTGGTAGCCCGATGGCTTGATCGGCAAGATCCAACGGTTAGATCAACATGAAATAGAAATCATATGACTTAAATGATCTCCTAAGTAGCCCACATGCATCATCCCAAGGTAGGGTCTTCCTGATGCACGTCCAATGCATGTGAGGTCTTCAAAATGGCCTGGTGGGCCTCATCTGGAGCTCGTCACCTATCCACAATGAAAGCTACGCTGATGTAAGTGGTCCTCTCTATCTCTGGTACATCCAAGTAGGTCCTCTAATGTCCCCATCAACCATTTTCATGTTGGCCTAGCTCTAGTCAAAATTTTCCATATGGATACACATCCATATCCAAATACGAGTTATTTGTCATCGTAATCTCATTCTCAGCAATATGGGGAGTGACGATGCAACAATACAAATAGGGTGGGCTTGGTAGCTATGACTACAGCCATGGGTCTAGTGTTGGTGGATACTTACTTTAAGGTTAGGGTTGGCCCAATAGATGGCCAGTGAGGATCGATCATCCTCAAGTTTTGTTAAGCTTGGTTTTCCCTTCGGCTCTTGTTATTATTGATTTGCAACACTTGTTCCACAGCCGCAGCCAAATGATGGCGAGGACGTGAAGGTCGAGTAACCACAAGTAGTAAGATTTTCATTATAGTGGTGATTGATTGGTGGGTGACTGGGGAGTATTTACTAAGGTAAGTATTTCTACACGAATTCATATATTCACACAAGTTAACTCTTCTTCACCCACAAATACTGCTCACCAACCACACACTACAAAACTTAAGCATAATATAACTCCCCTAACTAACCATCAAGGTAGGTATAATCAAGTTGCAGGGGAGTTAATTAAATAATATTATTTCTTTCTTTTCTTGAGAATGACAGGAGTCACAGCACATGATGAAAGTCCGAACTAATTTAACTTGATGTATGTGAGATAGGTAATACCATAAATAATAATACACTGCAAATGTGAGATATTTTGGAATTACATTCATGCTAATATATGATATTAGATAGTTAGAAAATTAAATATAGGAATTTTGCAATCACTCCAAGGTCATTAGGTTCATAAATTCATCAAACTGGCCGAGACAACATTCTCACCAAAGAGTGGATCATTCCACCATCATAAACATCGTCAAAACAAAAAACAAAAGAATACATATTTGGAATTCTCTTAATATCTGGGTTTTATCCCATATTTTTCTAAATTTTTTTACTAGGAGCAACGGCCATGACAGGTAACAGTTACGGCGACCTCCTTGATATTAAGCATCATTGTATATACAAATGCATGGTACTTTGAAGTTTAAATAGTGTATCCTAGTCTTTAAACAGATAAGGATAGAGAATTACCTAAGATAGCAAAGAGATTTGAGGAGAAAACTATGAAAGGATCTCGTGTGACTCCAAAAACTGCTGGTATCGAGTCAACCTATCAAAACAAATGATTAACCTGAATTCTCATCTTGACTTACAACCAAAACTTGCAACAACTGAACAAAGTCACCATTTAATTTTAAAAAATGAAAAAAAAAAAAAAAAGAAAAAGAAAAGAAAAAAGAATGATTAAAAATAGGGAAGTTATGAGAAACTACTGCAAATGCAATATCACTGAGTTCGATGACGGCCACGGTGAGGAGTAATGGCGTGGCCTGCAAAAAAAGGTATAAATTATGTTGAAATTCATGAATTAACATAACTAGAGTAAAATTAAGTTCGCACATCTGTAACTTGAACATATGGGTACTGCATACATGAGTTCATGCCACCTTAAATCCTGCAAACAGCCAGCTACAGTAGATAACTGACTTTTGATAACACTATGAGAAAGAAGAAAAAGACTACAACTGAAAGAGGGATTCGCCAAAACTTACTTGCCATGCACCATCCTGAATTTTAAAGAACCGATCACCATCATAATTGGCTGTCACATGATGAAAGGACATAATGAGAAGAATTAGTAATTCAAATTATGGATCGTAAAGATCAAGTAAATATGAAGCAAAGTATCCAAAAGTTTTCAACAAACACCTCTCAGCAAAAATTTAGAGAGGATTTTCAGAACTAAATTCCTCGAGAATTTAAATTTTACCAAACAATGTGTTGACTTATTGGGAGCATCAGAGCATGTTTTTTGGTGAGTAGAACTGACTAAAATATTCTCGTCTACTTCTTTTTTTTTTCCCTAAAGAAGTGGTAGAGTTGAGCATTGGGATGGTGTCTTTATGACATCCAATCCGTCCGACAAGTGCATCCAACCAAGATGACGATATGAACCAAAAACCAGGCTAATCCAATCATCAGGCCGTCCACGTGAATTTGGAGGCATCAGGCAGTCCACATATGAATTTGGAGGATTTTCAGTGGCATACATTGTATTTTATGGTGTGGCCTAGCTGATTATTTGATCCACCTGATTTTGGATTGTATAACCATCTCAGAGGGATGCACCAGTTTGACAAGTTTGATATCATAAAGACGCATGAAACTGTCTTACCTTCCCCGCCCCTCCAACTTCCCTTCTCTTACTCTTCTACCATGGAAATCAACACATGTGCATGTGTACCTCTCACGCACACGCACACGCACACGCACACGCACAAGCACACGTGTCGTGTGTATGCACGCGCACACACACACACACACATATATATCTGTGCGTATGTATATATGTATGTGTTTTGTGGGTGTGGGTGTGCGTGCGTGCATGCACATGCATGTAATGGAACCCTCATGATGCGGACACAAGCACATTCAAGGTGTACCAAAGAAGAAAGCGCAAACCACAAGTGTCGTCCTTATGGATAGGCGACTATTGAGGAGCTGAAGACCTTTCACATGTGATTGGACATATAGAAGACCCCACTCAGGGAAGACACATGTGAAGGAAGATTGGAGAAAGAAGACCGAGCGCCCGAACTTTCCCGTACTTATGTTATTTGCGCGTTTTTGCTTATTTAGGAGTCTTTTAGTAATTTTATGTCTTTATTTGCTTATTCTAGGGGTATTTTAGCAATTTTATGTCTTTATTTGCTTATTTAAGTGGGCTAAAGCCCTAAACTCGAATTTTAACTATTGATTAATGAAAAGCAAACCCTTTGGTTGCCTCCTTCCTCTCTTTTCTCTAATGGTGCTTCTTCTCTTCCCTTGATCTCCCTCTTCTAATTTCTTCTTGTGCCCTTCCAACTTCTTCAAGGTAATTATTTTCTTCTTTCTATTTTCCAGTTTTGGCTAATCCTTCTTCGATCAAAATCTTGAGAACCGATCTAAACCCTAAACTCCCAAATTCTCAAATCCCTAATCCGAGAAACTTCTTGGTTCTTCGGACTAGTGATCCTCATTGATCGATTGGGTGTGACCATGCAAGATCGGGAGGTCTCATCCCTCGCCGGATCCAACCTAAGTAATAATTGAATGTCATACTCCATGGTTGTGATGATGGTCCGCTCCATTGCATGTTTCCTTTATGATTTTCTCAGTTATGATGATTACTGCTAGAATTTTAGATCATTTATTCCTTTTATTTCCACTGTTTAATTATGTTCATGAGCATGCATCATAATTAGGGTTGTCCTACGTCACCTCAGGACCATGCTAAAGTTGTGTTGTTGCCAAAAGGCCCCTCAAAAAAACACACTAAATCCAATTTGTTGCCAACAAGTCCGACCCTCACCTCAATGAAATTATTACTATTATATCTATTTCCTCAGAAAAAGAAAAAAAGATCCCTTATAATGTACAATCAAGCATCCATGAACATAGAGACATCATTGAAAAACATATAAGCAAAGTCCACATATCGACACTTTTCCTGACCACTTGGAAGAAATAAGGGTCTTCTTTATGTTGGCCTTCAACAACTTCCAATCCCACACCATCCATAGGTGGGGCTATTTCCAAACATGTTTCTTAATAGAGATGTAGCACAAACAGTATATATGCATCCTCCTGGTTTTTGGTGACCAAGAAAAGATGGATTACATGCAAAAACAATGTCATTGTGCATGGTTTAGCAAATTCAATAGACCTACATTGGAATTTATCTTTGGTCATAATAATGTTGATCCCTCCTTATTTGTTAAATGAATAACAAAGGTGCAATATATAGTAGAATCTAGCACTAGATTCTGGCCATGAAGACTTTCTTAAAACATAGATTTAAGACTACGTATCATAGGGGCCTCCGATTGTTTCTTGGGATCTCAAGTAGCACACTCCAGAGCTAGGTTGTTCTCTATCAATTGAAACATGTTACTAACATATTAAAGGTAAGCCATTTGATTATGTTATGGATCCCAATTAGAAATTAAGCATTAATGATACCTGAAGCCTATAGAAGACAGGTGGGAAAGCCAATTGATGAGGACATCCGCACATCACCCATCTGAGTGTACACAAGGAGGGCAACAGTATCTCTTTGGCTAGACGACCCGTACATGGGGCCCACGGAGCCCGGATCATCATGAACTACGTTTCGAGGAGTATCGGATCGTTGATCTTCATTGACACATCGTTTCGACGGTTGGACACGATCAAGGACCATTATCACCGTTGGAATGAGATCGTGACCTCCGGCCGGCCCGATGGATGACATATAGGCCATTTGATGGCATAGATTTGTTTTTAAGTTATATTTGTTAGTTTATTTTACATTTTTTGCCTTTTTATGAGCTCTATGTCACTTTTTTAAAGGGGTGATTTGGTAAAATGACAATAACTAAGGGCATAATTGTAATTGTATTTTTTATTATTTGAGAATATAAAAGTGAGGGGGGGAGGGGCGTGGAGCTCTCCATGCTATGACTTCATTTAAAAACAATATTCGCAAGTTCTCTCTTTCTTCATGTGCCTTGAAGATTGCTTCCCAGTAATTTGGATAGTAGGTACGGTGTGAAGTCATTCCTCTTCGACGGAGGTGTGAGGCTTCCTTTTACTTTCCATCTTTTTCTCTGTCCAAAGAGGTATTCTTTACAAACTTTCATCTCTTTCATCTTCCCTTTTGATCTATACCCACCCGAATCACTTCCTTCTTCTTTTCATCATCCACATTAACCCAAATCTATGAAATCACCAAACCCTAGCCAAAACAGTCCACATGTTTGACCGTATGGCCACACGTGTGAGCCATCATAGCTAGCCATACGGCCAGTCCTACATCTCCCTTGATTCCTCTTTGCTTCCCGATTAAAAAACCCTTGAACCCCATACCTTAACCCTAACCTAAACCCCAAATTCCCGAAACCATCTAAACCCTAGATTTCTATTTACCCTAATTGGCTCTAATTTCCAAACACCCAACCCTCCAATTCTACAATTCCCATCAATTAGGACTTGAAAATCACAAATCCTTTAACCAATCAAGCAACTTAAGCCCTAATTTCAGTTTTCCCCTAAATCCCATGAACCCTACGTTAACCTAAACCCTAATTAGTATTAGCTTCCATTTGAAATTAAATTAGTTCCTGTGCTAATTGGATGTTTCTACATCCATAAGATCCTATTAGTTAGTGTTTTAATGGTCATGCAATGCGTAGTTATTACACGTGGCCTGGAATTCTCATAGTCAAATGCTCGATTCTCGATATGTATGAAGATTTAGCATAGTTTGTAAATTTAAATTATTTAGGCTAAGTCATTGATTAATCTCACTTGATTATTTAGCCACATGCATGCGTCCTGCATCACCTATGTTAGGCATGCTTAACATCTAGACAACAACTTGAGAAGGGGGAGGGACAGTTTTGTTTTTTGCTGTTTAACCTTGGTTTCCTTTGTTTTTAGGTTAGCAAGGGCAGTGTGCTCATTTTCTCAGCCCATTTTTTTTTTTTTTTTTTTTTTAAAGGATTAGTAGATCACAGAGGCTGCCTCCCTCCCTCTCAGCAATTAGTTGACCAAAGGATGCCAATTTCACATTAGTTAGGAAGTTTAACAACCCTTACCCAAGTGGACCTTTTTTTTTTTTTTTTTTTTGGGGGGGGGGGGGGGGGGGGGGGTTGTTTGGGATACATTACTCTCTTTTTTTAGTAGGCATCAACTACCCATTTGACCTCTCCATAAGTAAAATGCATCTCAGATCCCCCCCCCCAGCATGATTGTAACTCCAAGTGAACAGTGTATGCAGACCGCTAGTCATGATTTATCCAACCATCCATTTTAATTAAACATGCCCACCAAATGAGTAGACAAGTCTAAGTTTCAGACCAGATCATATTTGCTACAGCCCCCAACATAATGAGAGGCCAGATCACCCTGATACTTCTATCATTTTATGAGTATTTTGCAGCTCAAAACCCATAATCAATTATAATATAACTTAGAGAACCGTTTTTCTATATAAAAAGTAATTAACAAAGGAGAAGTAAACATGCATGCCGACAACAAAAATAAACTGATTAATTGCTACATTATATAAATCATTATCTTAAACATGTAATTGCATAAGACCTGAATGGTCCATGTATTTCAACAACTACATCTATTGTGTTTCGATCCTTATAGAACCAAACATAGTAAAGGTGATGACCAGCCCAGTCAAACTACAATCACTTCTCTCATATGAGCAGCAACCAAATAGAAAAGGGAAAAAAACAAACAAGATTCTCGAAATGCTAATCGACATTTTAGTGATGCAGGACAATTAACCACTTGCTCTAAAAGCTCGAACTGTTAAAGTATGGCGAATTAATCCCTTTATCTCATAGCCCAGGCCCCACATCTCATGGGTTAGGACCTCGGCCGAACCCCCTTCGTGGGCCCCAAATCACATGGGCCGCCCACCCCGAGTGTGTCCCCGCATCCCACGGGCTACTCCACTCGAGCCCGGTGTGAAATGCGCATTACTCACCCCTGGTAAGGAGTCTCGAACACGAGACCTCCCCCATGGGCCCCAAATCGCATGGGTCACCCACCCCGAGTGTGCCCCTGCATCCAACAGGCGACCCCATTCGAGCCCGGTGTGAAAATGCCCCTACATTATTCAGGCAGGTAGCAAGTAATGTTAAATGAGAGATTTCTTTAACCAAAAAGCTCACCAATGATATGGTAAATCACCACATACATGCATACAATATAAAATATAAAGAAAGGATTGGTATAGCAACACAACCATAGTACAAGAAAGCCTTGGATTATTCAAGTGTACCTTTTAGCACTGACTGACGGGAGTGGATTGGGTACTACCCCACTAGGACCTAGCTATAGACAGATGGTCCTGACAGGGACTCTCCATCCATTTTGACAAATCATTTTAGGGCAAGATCCCAAAAAGGAGGCAGATTGAAGGCTCAAGTGGACCACATGACAGGAAGCAATGACTTTTGTGGCCCCCAAGAAGTTATCAATGGTAGGCGTTCAATCCCCACTGCTCCCTGTGGTGTGGTCCACTTGAGCCTTCGATCTGCCTCCTTTTTGGGATCTTGCCTAAAATGATTTGTCAAAATGGATGGATGGCGTGGATAAAACACATACATCACGATGGGCCCTACAGAGCCCCTATCAGGACCGTCCATGTCCAGCTAGGTCCTGGTAGGGATGGTACCCAATCTGTGTCCCTGACTGACTAGGTAGTAATGCATCATCTCAACTCATTAAAACTATATATGTACATAATAGAAACTACAATTCATGCATAACAAACAATATCGTCCAAAAATTCCTATCAAAAGTGTATATTCTAACCAAAAAGTCGATGGAAATAGTAAGAACTAAGAAACAACAAAAGAGCAAGAAATAGGAAGGTACAAGTGACAGGAATAAATTTCTGGCATGTTTTCACAATGAAGTTGTTTGACAGGTCAGTCTCTTCTTCTTCTCCAGCAAACATCTGTTAAAATTAAAACATGAATGGGATCACTAATTCAGGATCAATGCTTTAACTTTCTTTCACTACAACTTTTTCCATCCATGTAAAGCTGGCATTTGCTTTTTTATGCAAAACACAAAAAATAAATCGAGTGATAAGCTGCAGAAACCTAATAAAATATATTGTGAGGTTAAGAAGAATGAATCAATGATAGCTGCAGCAAACATGGATCTATGACTTTAGAACATGAAGAAAATCAATTATGGTCAAAATCATAGGAGGAGCTTCTGATAAGGAAGCAAACTACAATACAGTTATTAAGAAACAGAGTCCCATCTGGGTCAATTTCGAATAGAGAACTGATTAACTACGACTAATTGTACACTGCCAACTTTCTTTTCCCCTCAAAATTTCTGTTTGCACGTTGGACCATTAAACTACAGTGATTATGAAGGGACAGATGCTTGTGAAAATGAATCATATGCTAAGTTCACCTATTCCGGACACACGTGATCCATTAATATACCCCATGCTGATGTTCTATTTTTTCTAAGACACACATTGCTTAAGAGTTTTCTATTTTTCCATTTGAGCACCTCTGGACAATCATTTCCATTGTCATTCACTTTCCTATTGCTTGAATATCCTCTTCAATACATGGCCATGCATCATCCAACATTATTTTAGGAGGCACATCTTATTTTTGAGGATTGGTAATGATTTTCCCACTACCATTGTAGCCCATTAGGATATTTCTCCTATTATCCCTCCTATTAGAAAAAGGGATGCAGTTTCTACCTACTCCTTTTCTTCTAGAAGCTATTTCCTTTGTGTTGCTTCCCTATCTAATTTTAGGATTGAGATTCTTTGTTTTTAGCCTCCTTTCTCAAAGCATGCTGGGGTATCATTTCAGAAGCTGGAGGGAAGGATATTGCAAGTTCTTTTTTGTCTTCCATTTCTCTTGGTTTAATGAGGCTTATTGAAGCTAATATTCAGGTGTTCAAGTTGAGGTGGCCAGCCTGGATTTGAATAAGATCATTTTGGCTCCTTTGGATTCCCCTGAGAAGTTGTGTTTGAATGCAAGAGTTGCAAGCAGTCTCCTACCTAGAGCTCAAGCTTCTATCTCCTTGATTGCCTCTTCACACAAGAAGGCCATGGACAAGCACACCCGTATCTCTTATAGTGGCCATCATGCACAATTTTTGTCTTTAGCCAATTCCCCTATTTTCTCATAGGTTTTCTCACCCTAGCCCAAGGTGTGGGCGAATTTTATTCCTGTCTTGGGGTGTGGGTTTTCTTCCCCTGGCCCAAGGTGTGGGTGTGTTTCCTTCCTCCTCCTCCTCCTCTTCTTCTTTTCTTTTATTTTCTATTGAGGTTCTTCCTCCTCTTTCTTTGTATTGACTTCTGCCCTTGGTTGGTAATAAGAGAGTTTCCTTTCTTACTTGCCAAAAGAAAAAAGTTTCATAGCTTCACTAAAAATGGCAATGCCCTTCTAAATTTCTCATTTGCCTCTTAAAACCCTCTCACTTCAATGGCACTGATGATTTATAAAATTTAAATGTGGGTTATTGCTTTTTAGTTTGGATTTTTTAGAGGGACCTAAGGAAAAGGAACACGGCCATAAAAAATTTGTGCATCCTATGCATGGCAAAAGGAGGAGGCGGTGGATCATTTATTCTTACATTTCAAGTTTTCTAGAACCATGTGGGGAAATGTCCTCACCCTATTTAGGATTGATTAGATGATGCCCAATCTTTACAATGGTTATGGACAAGTTAACGTACCATTTGCAGGAAGAGATCCCATGGTGTATGTTGTTTGCATATGACATAGTTTTGATTGACAAGACAAAGGAGGGTGTAAACACAAAGCTAGATTTATGAAGGGATGCATTAGAATCATCTTCTTCATCATCATCTAAGCCTTATCCGAATTACTTGGGGATGGCTACGAGAATCTTGTTCTGCCATTCCACTCTATCAAGGATTCAAGGGCCATACCTTCAGTTAGGAATAAGTTATCAAGCCCTTTCTTACCACCTCTATCCACATCCTTCTGGGCCTTCACCTTGCCCTTTTAAAGCCTTCAACTTGTACCAACTCCTGACTGGTGCTGTTCTTGGTTGCGATTGCACCTGACCAAACCATCTAAAGTCTGTCATCCCTTATCTCATTACCTATTCGTACTACTCCTAAGTTCCCTCAAATGCATTCCATTTATAATTCTATCATTTCTAGTCTTGCCACTCATCCACCTCAATATCCTCATTTAAGCTACGCTCATCCTATGGACATGTTTTTCCTCTGTTTCCCAACATTCTATCCCACGAAGCATGACTGGTCTTATAGCTATCCTGTAAAATTTCCTTTTCAGTTCGAGTAGTACACGACGATCGCCTAAAACTCCAGCAGCACATCTCCATTTCTTCCACCCAGCTTGAATTCTCCAGCAACATCCTTTTCAATCTCTCCACTCCCAATTTCAAGCTGGGTGGAAGACACACAGATGTGCCTCTAGAGTTTTGTGTAATCTTTGTGTACAAATTAAACTGAGGGGGAAATTTTGTAGACTATAAGACTAGATATGCTTTATGGGACAATGTTAGGTAGCTAAGGAACAGCATGTTCACAGGATGTGTAGCTGAAATGAGGATGTTGAGATGGATGAATGCCAAGACGAGGTAGGATAGAACTAGAAACGACCGCATTCGAGGTAACTTAGGAGTGGCATTGATAGGTAAAAAGATGAGGGGCAGACTTAGATGGTTTGTTCAAGTTCAATGAAGACCAAGAATTGTGCTGCTTAGGAGTGAGTTGGTGGTGCAAGTTGAAGGCTCTAAAAGGTAAAGGGGAAAGCCCAAAGGGCAGGTTGAGGTAGTAAGAAAAGACATAATGAACTGCATTCTAACTGACTTCATGGTCCTTGATAGAGTGGAATTGCAGAACAGGATTTGTGTAGTCAACCCCAATTAGTTGGGATAAGGCATAGATGCTGATGTCAGGTGATGCCCGATCTGGAACCTTTGGTGTCTGCATCTGCTTGCAAGCCTCTGCTCATGTTGGAAGGAATGCAACTATAGAACTTTCCATAACAAGTCCAAGTCAAAAGAGGCAGTTTCCAAAAGAGTTAGAGGCAGGGTTCTTAGTTGGGCCTTGGGGACCTTTTTGCCCCTACAGTTATCATCATATTTGCATGTTAATACAGATCAGTAGAGAGCAGTACATGTTATCTCTGGCAGTACTTCAGATAATTGTACAGATATTGGTTTTCCAACCTCTGATATTAAAGTCAATTGAATGATAACATTGAACATGTTCAACAAGAAAAGGGCAACATGTTTTCTAATAAGAGAAAACTCTAAGCTGGGAAAAATAAGGGGTACCTTGTATGATGAGAAGAGAAGCACTGAGGCCAGAAGTAAGTTCACCACCTCAAACCTCTAACAACAACAAAGCAGCAGCATTTTACCAGAGGATCCAATAACAAGAAACATATAAAGATCAGGGCCACAATGATTGAAAATGTGAAGGATTACTCATCAAATTAGAAATCAGCAACCTGAAGGGTGGCAGTTCCAAGCAGTATCATTGATGCACGGAAGATTATTGCACCAGCAATACCATATGAAAGCACCCGGCTCTAGAATTCAATATAATCAAAATTCCAACACCAATAAGATTCATACAATGAGTATGTTAATTAGAAAATAATGATATAGTTTGATGCAAAGCAGTTTGCAGCCTCAAGGGTGCTAATATTACAAACCACTCAACTTCATCCACAAGAAAATATTGAGGAAATGCCACAATAGTACCTGATATATAATTGGTACTTTGAAGTACCTGAAGATCAAAACAAAGACGAAAAGATTGTCCACTGATAAACTTTGTTCCAATAAATACCTGAAAATTAAGCAGAATGTTCCTCTTCATACTGATATTCAGGGACCCTTGAAGCAAACACAAACAATAAATCAAAAGAAACAGCAATGATGCTGAAATCAAAATAAATTTTTCAACAGCAATGATCAAACTTATTCAACACAAACAAACAATAAATACATGGGAATAGGACAAGCAACATGCTGAAGTCAAAAGAAAATTTTCAACAGCAATGATCAAACTTGGAAAAAACTCAGTTCTGAATGAGAGACAACTTATGCTACATGACTTCAACTGAAACAGGAAAGTGGTAAAACTTTCTGAAAACAGATAAATATACACAGACAGAAAATTTATATGAGATGAACGACGCTTCTTCTAATTTTATTCTGATTTGAAGAATATTCTTGACATTTGAGTATGTTATACATTTGATTGCAAAATTTAGAATTAGAAAGACCACAAAGCTCATTAAAAAAAATGCAAGAAGAAATTTCTAAGGAAAAGACACAATCTCAAATTGTAAGAACCACTGCCCTTTAATAATCTTTCAAAGTAGAAAACATTTTATCATTTGGTTTCCTTGAAATTGTTGTGGAGAATTAGGGGTCATAGCACTTAGACAACATTCCAGACTAATAGCGTACAAAATTGGCAAACACCCACTGGTAGTCTGAGAAATATCGGTCATGAAATGAAAGCTCCGAATCTTACTTATGTTAGGCAAGGTTCTGTTTCAAGAACAGCTATGGCAGGCCTCTTGTGAAAAAATGAGCAGACTACAACCCTTCAGAAGACCAAAGAGCCATACAAGGGAAATGATGTTCTGCCCCTATGCATAATTGTGGCTAGGTAATTTGTCAAGAAGGGATCAGAGATATAACATGCAGTTGAAAAGATGACTTCGAATGAATTCAAGGGAACATGCAATTCATACTATCCAGCATCACTTGCAACACCATCTTAAAATACTTAAATTATCTATTCACTGTAACTTCTTAACGGATATTTTAGTTAAAGAATTAGACTAACCACCCGTATGAGATTGATTTATTACTGACACATCAAATGGGCCATCCTCTTTCTGTGATTTCTTTCATCAACAATTCTCCTGGTGTTCAAGACTTGAGATTTTGTTGCAGTCGTTCTGCTTATCGGCTTGTAAGATCTCTTGTTATCTGTTTTTTCTTTCATACCATATCTGCAAATGCAGATGACTTTTCCTGCTTTATTTATCCAAATTTTCAGATCTCTTTACTGTTGTTCTACTTCTGTTCGTTTAGATCATCTTTGCACATTTAGTTCATGTAAAAAATACTAACAGATTACAAAACATGTAAACTTCTAAAACATGTAAGTAATTTATCATAGCCCAACAGCAACAAAATAGTATTTGCATTTATCTGAATTGGCATGTTAAAAAGGTGTGCTTGACATGTGTTAACAGATGTGAATGTGGACTGTACCACTGTATAGCCCACTAGTTTTGTATCCCAATATAAAAGGAGAGAGGGGAGAGGAGAGAGGGGAGATGGCCCACCCAGTGTTTTCAGTTTCTTGCGATATCACAGATATATCTCATGATATATCTGTTATCTCAGTTGGGTGGATACAAAACCCAGCTTTAATATCGATTTTTTCGTGGTGTTGTGCAATATATTGAACAATGTCATGATATATCGTGGGTATCGCAATATCGTACGATATATCTACACTCCCCCTTTATACATTCTTAATGTATTGTGTGATATATCGATTTCAAACGCAATATCGGATAAAACGAAACTAGTGTTGTTTTGTCTAAAAAATCACAAAAAAACCTTTTTTTAGGGGGACGAGGGACTTCATGGTACATTGAGAGGTAATTTCAGCCAGTCGACTCTAGTTTGTTAGAAGAAAATCTTTGAAATTTATCCGGAATCGTGATAGAAAGATTCTTGGGGTCAGATTCTAATAGGTGTGTATTTTTTAGTTTTGATGTGTTGCAAATAGTGTCAAATGGTATAAAATCCATTATTCTTCATGTTTTGCATGAAAAATTATACATTTGGAGCTTTGATTTCAATATCTGCAAGAGATGGGCCGAGTTGCAGAAAATTTGAGAAAAATCAAAATTTCACCAATTTTTCCCAAATCAGTTGCAATCTTAGGTGTCCAAACTCAAAATCAAACATATATATAACCTGATTTATACATTCTTGGCAATTTGGGATTTTTTAGAAAAAATAATTTTTAATTAAAAAGATTAAAAAATGTTAAAAAATATTCTTTTTTTAAAAAAAATTATAAATTCACAGGTATATTTCTAGTTTTCTACCTCTTCTTTTGCTTTTGAATGTAATACTTGTGTTTTTATCATCTTACATTTATAAATTTTATGAATTGACTTTGGATATGATTGCATTAGTTTAATCAGACAGCACATAGTTTAGAACCCTATACAAAGGAAACCTACTATGCGCACTAGTTTTTTATGATTTTTTATTTTTTATTTTTTAAGTATGTATTGGTGTTTGATGAGGACATCCTCTCACGTAAACCCTTGAGTACATATTAGAGGAGGCGGGCCACACCGATTTCCCTGCGGCTAGGCTAGTATCCGTGATCGTGTTGAACACCTCATGTGCATGTGCGAGCATGTGGAAGACACCATATTGGGAAGATGCACATGGGTTGCTTTATAGAGTGATCCAAATCGTTGGATTGAGTAGACGTGACGATCGGACCATTAATCGTGGAGCGTCCACACTAGTTTTTCTTAGATTTTATCAACTTATAGGATTTAGTTTTGTTTATGTTATGTTTGGATACTATTATGAGTGTTTTTAGTTGAGTTTAATTAGATTAAGGCTATTTTCGTCAAAATTCACAAAACATGGTGTTTATTGTAATTTTTGAACTTTCTTGAAGCTATAAAAGAGGGTGGGTGTGTGAACCCCTCCCTCATTGGATTTTGTGATAAAAAAAAAAAAAAAAAAAAAGAGAGAGAGAGAAAAAGATCTTGCTTTCTTCTTCCATCTTCATGCGATTTGGAATGAAGATTGGTGCAAGGCTAATCTTCATCAACAGATGTGCGGGGTCTCCATCTATCCCCACACCATCTTCTCTCTTCCCCTCCATCAAGGTATTTTCTTCGACTTCTTCGAATCTCCCATCTTAAGCCTTTATCCTTTCATAAATTCATCTTTCCTTTACCTTTCAACAATCCCAAACCCTAACTGACCTAACACATCCATCCCACGCCACACGTGTGTCCGTACGGCCACACGTATGAATCCTTCGAGTTGGTTGTACGACCACACATTGCCCCTTTTGGCTTTCCATCATCCTTATATCAAAATGCCTTTCTTCCATTCCCAACACCCTAATAACCCTAAACCTAAAATCCATAATTTTCCTACTTTTCCAAATTACCCAAATCCTAATTTTTACCATAGGTTGTATTAGGTTTTCTATTTTGGAATAGACTATACCCTATGCTAATTGGATGTCCCTACATCCATTAGATCCTAGTTTCTTTTTATTTAATGATTTTATGTGACGATGTTGGTAACTTAGGCTAGGATCATGCATGATGTTCTCTTGGTTTTCATGGGATTCATAGTGATTATAGCAATACTTTTTTTTTTTGGTTAATTGTCTTAATTTTGCTACTTGATCTCAGATGTTAATTAGTTCATGCATCGGTCCTGCATCATGTTTTTTTTTTAACAATCCCTAAAGTTTCATTGAAAAATTTGACCAATTTCCCAATATTTCCCCATGTTTCCCAACAACAATGATAAATTATGCAATACAACCAATATATCCCGTGCGATAGCCAATATGTATTCGTATCCCAAGGGTGCAATACATTACGCAATAACGATATGGAAACATTGAGCCCACCTAGTTTTTATCCCAATATAAAAGGAGAGAGGGGATGTCCAAACTTAATTCTCTCTCTCTCTCTCTCTCTTTCTCTCTCTCTCTATCTATCTATAAAAACTACATGGTATCAAAGCATCCTTATTTTTTACCTAATCCATCTTTCTCCCTTCTATCCTATAATTATTTTTTCCTTCTTTTCTTCTTGGTCTCCTAGGAATTCTTTTCTTTTTGTTGTGTCAAGCCTTTCGTAAAAAGGGAATGAAGAGTTCGTGATCATCACCTCTCGTGTGTGGATGTATGGACATGTCGGTTGATTGCGTTCTTCAGATGCCATGTTCATGATCATCGACCCTCATGCTTGGTTGGAACATGTGGGCGTGTGAGCTGGTTATTCTCTTAAAGTTTGATGTACATAACATGTGAAGCATACAAGCTGGGTATTAATTATGTTGCGAAAGGTTAGCCTATTTTTCTATAAACTTGAGGAATATATTCTAGTCCCTTGTTTCGGATGGAAGTGAAAAGTTATTCAAGACCGGATTCATAAATTCATCTGATATTTTTAAGGGTCCAAATAGCCTTTATTAAATTAAATGGAACGAATTATCTTTAGTGGTCCAAGTATTTTTAACTACCAAGGCCAAATTAAAATATTTGACCATCGAGAAGCCTAATGAGAGTGCTAGTACGTATAATCAATGGATCCAGGAGAATGCTAAAATTATAACATGGTCGTAAAATAATATAGAGACGTCCATTAGTGCGAATGTAATATTTTTGGATACTGCCAAGGAAGTGTACAATGCATTAGGAGAGATGTGTTCATCTGACAAAAAATGTCTCTCGTGCGTACCAGCTGTTTGAAGAGATATTCAGATTTCAATAAGGAGTTAAATCCTAGGTGAATATTATTCAAAACTTAAAGGAATGTGGGAGGAATTGAAAGTGTATCAACCTCTCAGTATTGATTTGAAAAAGCAACATTAGCAACGTGAGAAGTTTCAGGTGGCTAAGTTTTTATCTAGCTTAAAACTCGAGTAAGAGCCGGTTCGTACATAGATTTTTGGTGGCAAGGATGTGTCATCTATGAACAAAGTATATGCACACCTCCAATATGTATCCTTGGGGTCTACAAGTGTGGCCAATGATTGCTTTGCTCTTGCATCTTTTACTAGACGAGGTAAAGGAAGTGTTCGCGGTGGCGTAGGTAATTAAGGCAATCGTGGTGAAGTGGGAGGAGGTCATGATAGAAGTTGTTGACCTAAGAAGTGCACCGATTGTGGTCTTACGAATCATTCGGTTGAAAATCGTCGGACCTTCATTGAAAGCCAACATGGGCTAATTAAGCATCTCACATTGGAGAGCGTATTGGGTCTCATCAAGTTAGTTCTACTTCTACAAAGGAATAGCCATGTATACCTAGAGAGATGGTCACCCTTACTCAAGCGGAATAGTCCAAGTTGCTAAAAAAATCTGCAGAATTAGTTTGTTCCTGCTAGTTCTGCTCATACAGCTATTTCCTGACCTCAAATATGGCCAGTCTAGGATCCAAGTTCCCTGCTCCATGGGACATTTGACTTTAGAGCATTTGACAAATGACAGCCGAGTCTAGTACATTTTTGTCTATTAATACATTTTTAACGGGTTCATATGTCACTTCGGCATATGGTGAAATGGGCACTGCTCATCCAAGTACTTCCCTTTCATTGTCATATGCTCTTTATGTCCCTAAATTTTCTTTAAGCCTTTTGTGTGTTAATATGTTCACCAAACTCTTAACCACTCTATGACTTTTTATCCTTTACATTGTGTTTTCTACAATCTAAAGACAGAAGAATATTGGCGTAGGACATAAACATGATGGGTTATACTATCTTAACCGTTAAGTAGCTAGCACAGTAACTTAGAAAAACATCTCCCTATCAGCGGTACTACAATCTCGATCTTCCATCCATGAAAATTCTTAAAGGCGTTATTCCTTGTTGTTTGTGTCAGTTCTATACTATGAAACGTGTGAGTTGAATAAACATCATTGTGTTACTTTTCCGTCACGTGTGGAAAAGCGTAGTTTAATTCCTGTTTCTTTAGTCTATTCAAATGTTTGGGACCGCTTAAAATTCTCAGTAGGTCAAGATATATGCATTTTGTCACATTTATTAATGATTTTTCGCAAATGACTCAGATCTATTTAATGAAAGATGGATCTAAATTATTCTCTATTCTAAGGCTTTTCGCATGGAAGTGTAAAATCAATTTAAATCAAAAGTGCATGTTCTTCGTCCAAATAATACCAAGGAATTTATGTTCCAATCCTTTAGTCTATATTCTTCTAAAACGGGTATATTGCACCAAAAATCGTGTGCCTATACCCCGGAACAAAACAGTGTTGCAAAACGAAAAAATCGTCACCTACTTGAGGTGACTCGTGCGTTATTAATTTAGATAAATATTTTCAAAAGTTTTTGGAGTGATTCAATACTCACAATGTGTGTGTGTATATATATATATATATATATATATATATATATATATATATATATATATATATGTTTTAGAGTCCTTTTGAAAAAGTCTGCCTTTCTTCATTGACAATTGCCCATTATATAGGTAGATTACAAGCTATTTAGGGAAGAAAATACAAGCTGATCTTCAGCCCCTACCATATATACATCTATCTAAATATACTGTACAGCTAATATATCTTAATTAATGAAGGTATATATCCTGTATATCTCATAAATCATCATAAATCGTATATAAATCAGTATAATGTATATCCTGTATATCTGTCATATCAATCATCTGCTTTGTAGATAATTAGTCAGTAATCTGCTTGTAGATATTTAGTTATAAATTTCTTTGTAGATATTAGTAAATCTGTCAGAATCTGTAAATCTGCAAAGTGTAGAATCAAATCAGTAAAGTAGAAAGTTGTAAAATCATTGTATGTGTAGATTGATATTTCCTTTGACATCCCCCTCAAATTGATCTTGGTAAATCGACAAGCATCAATTTGCTAACGAGAAAATGATGGCGCTGACGTGGCATGGCTTTTGTGAAGATATCGGCGATCTGCAAAGTTGTGGAGATATGTGGAAGAGTGATGACTTGATGATCATAGGCTTCCCTGATTGAGTGACACAACCTCGATGTGCTTGGTGCGTTCGTGATAGGCCTGGGTTTGCGGCAATTTGGATGGCACTAGTGTTGTCGGCATGGAGTGGAGTAGGATGTACGGGAATGAAACCAGGCTCGTGAGGAGACCACGCGACCAAATGATCTCGGAGCATCTCAGACATGGCTCGGTGCTTTCGGCCTCGGTAGATGATTTGGAGACGTGGTCCTGCTTCTTGCATTTCCAAGAGATAAGGGCATCACCAAGAAACATACACCGGCCGGTAGTAGATTTCTGGTGTCTGGCGGCCCGACCCGGTCGGCGTCACTATAGGCTTGTAGGCCCAAGTGAAGAACCGGAAGGGAAGAATAAGCCACAGTAGGTGTCCCAAGAATGTAGCGAATTATGCGGCGGATCTTGGCGATAGATGGAGATGCCTCGGTGCTTGCATGAATTTGCGACGGTATGAACAAAGATAAGAGATGTCTGCCTGGGTAATGGTTAGATAGATAAGACTACCAACCAACTTCCGATGGTAGTAGGATCCTCAAGAAGCTCCCCTTCGTCACGTCGATATTTCACATTAAGTTCCATGGGGGTGTCAACCAGTAGCGTTGGTGAGGCCGGCTAATTTGAACCAGATCTTGACTATACTTGTCTTTGATGCAAGAGGAGACCGTGCGGTGATGATGCACCTCTAAACCCAAGAAATAAGTAAGGTAGGCCAAGATCTTTCATGTGAAATGTGGAATTCAACAAAGTCGAACATGAGAGATTGCCTCCAAGTCGAGCCGGTGATGACGATATCGTCCACATAAACAAGGAGGACGACGATACTGGGATGTCCTTTGTAGAAAAAGAGAGGAGTCATACCGACTTTGAGTGAAAGAAAAACTAAGCAAAGTAGATCGAAACTTCTCAAACCATACTCTTGGTGCTGCTTCCAAACCATACAAGAGAACGTTTCAGTTTGCAAACATCATTAGGTGAGGAAGTGGGCATACCAGAGGGAAGTTTCAAGTAAACGTCTTCCTTGAGATCACCGTGGAGAAATGCGTTCTTAACATCCATTTGATGTAAGGGCCAGGATTGGGATGCAGCAAGAGCGAGTATAGTTCGGACAGTGGTCATTTTGGCGACCGGTGCAAAGGTCTCATCATAGTCGAGACCATATTCTTGTTTGTTGCCAAGTGCCACTAACCGAGCTTTGTAACGATCTATGGACCCATCGGAATTAAGCTTGATAGAAAACACGAACTTACTGCCAAGGGGTTTCACGGAGGAGGGACATGGAATAACATCCCAGGTTTGGTTTTCTTCAAGTGCGAAAGTTCGGTTTCAATTGCTTTTCGCCAACACTCATGCTCCATTGCTGTTTATAAGATGAAGGAAGAGAAATAGACGACAAAGTGGTGTGAAGGATGAAGGAGAAGAGAAACCAAACCTATACGGGGGTCTACGAACCCAGTCTTGAGTCGGAGAGAGGGAGGTGCAGTCTTTGAAACAGGGAGCTTGTCTTTGAAGGTTGGTGGGAAGTGGTGGTGGAGCGTCGTCGATACACTAGGAGAGGTTTAGAAGGACTGGATCTGCAAGAGAGTTAGGAAACATAGGCAAAACGTAAAATGAAGGAGAAACATGATCTCGATGGGTAGAAAAGAAATATTGATTTTCGAAAAATCACATTTCTAGAAACTCGAATGCGACACGTGATTTGGATCATAGCAAAGAAAACCTTTACATTGTCTTGAATATCCTAGAAAAGCACATTTAATTGATCGAGTAGTAAGTTTTGTGCGTTCATGTGCGGAAGATGAACATAATGAGACACAACCAAAGGTACGAAGGTTAGAATAAGTTGGAGGGTGACCAAATAACTGGTAAAAGGTGAGTCATGGTTCAATATGGGAGAAGGCAATCTGTTAATGAGATGGACAACAGTGGAAAGAGCTTCACACCAAAATCGAGAGGGCGTGGAAGATTCTAACAGAAGAGTGCGAACCACATCAAGAAGGTGACGGTTCTTCCTTTCAGCCACTCCATTTTGTTGAGGTGTCGAAGGGCAAGACCGTTGAGAGATGATGCCATGATTCTGTAGGAAGTCCTGAAACAAATGAGACATATACTCACCCCATTGTCAGAACGAAGGATTTTGACATGGGCCGAAAATTGTGTCTGAATATATGCATGAAAAATCTTAAAAACGAAAAATACTTACGTCTTTGGAATGAAGGAAATAAATCCATGTGAAACGACTATAGTCGTCAATAAAAGTGACAAAGTATTTGTAATTAGCATGCGAAGTGACTGGTGCCATACCCCACACATCACTATGTATCAGATCGAAAGGTTTGACAACATGCGGTGTGTGAAAAGGAAAGGGTAGAGTTTTACTTTTGCCAAGTCTGCAAAGAATTGCAATCAAACTGAACAACACTAATAGATGGTGTTTCATTATTCCCAAGAAAACCAGATTTCAATAAAGCATGAAGTACATTAGAGTTTGGATGTCCGAGACGTTTATGCCATGCTCGGTAATCAACATGAGCGAGAATTACAAGCGACAAAAAGGCAAAGAAAAAGAAGACAAAGGAAATTGAAGAGGAAAAAGACGTCCCACTTTAGGCCCCTCGCGATCATCCGCCCGATTTGTTGTTGATCTGCACAACACAACCAGATTTAGAAAACTCTACTTTACAATCATTATCAACTAATGACTTGGTGGTAAGACCGGAGATACGAAGACATCGGTGAGAGAGGAGGAAACATCACCAAAGTGGCCGTGATAGGTAAATGATTGCCATCGTATGAATTTTGAGATTTCCAAAATATTTGTTTACATTGGTAAGAGAAGTAGCATTGTTTGTCATATGATGGGAAGCCCTAATCAAAGTACCAAGGAGATGATGTAGTGAAGGGTTTACCGAGAGTCTAAAGCCGAAAATGCGAAATGATCATTTGTTGAATCATGTCGGGGTCACGGTTGGTGAAACGGGAGCAGAGAGCAGGAGCACTTTGTGTTGTATTCACCAAACTACCCGCACTAGAAGAGCCAATTGAGACAGTATATGCTGTCTCCGATTTCTTGGGGGTCGAGTTGGGCATTCCTTGATGATATGGCCATCCTTTTTGCAATAGTTGCAGAATTTTCGGGGACAGTTTGCAGCATAATGACCAAATCCCTTGCAACAGAAGCACTGAACAGTGCTCATATCCCTGCTTCGTGGCCTGCCTTGTGCTGCATAGGCTACAGGAACAGATGTAGATCGTCGTTGTTCCATGGTGGTTTGAGTGAGAAGGCGCTGTTCCTCGCGAAGAAGATCATTTAGGCATGTATCCAAGGAGGGGACAGATTCTCGGTTCATAAGATTGGATCTGGTGCCTTCAAATTCAGACCTTAGTTTCATTAGAAATTGGTCCCTCTGAGTAGTTTCATGGACAGATTGAACAGAACTAAGACCTTCGGATGATAAGTCAGCATAAACTATATCAGTGTATTCAGCCCAAAGATTAGTGAATCTAGAGTAAAAATCAGAGATAGAAAGACTATCCTGTTGGAGAGTGGCCAATTCATGTTCAAGCTGGAAACGACGAAGCAAGTGTTTTGTTGACTGTAGACCTTCTTCAGGTATGTCCACATCTGAGTATCTTGAGAGAAGATCGAAGGTTCAAGATGATGTTGGGTTCAACGGATCCCAAAATCCATGCCATAACTTGTGCCCTTGACTTCCCACTTGGCGTGTCGGTCTTTGTCTTTGTCTTTGTCGGAGCTAGGTTACCGCCATCAACATGTCCCCATGACTCCTTACCTTTGACGAAAATCCCGAAATGAAACGCCCAAGCAGTGTAGTTCTTGCCATTGAAACGAATCAAAGAAACATCGGACTTATCGGAAGACATGAGGTCAACAGAACTAGAACAAGAATAACCGAGACTAAGAAACTTGAGAGCACGAGACAAATGGAAATTTAGAGCTATAGCTCGATACCATGACAGATTTAGAGTCCTTTTGAAAAAATCTGCCTTTCTTCATTGACAATTGCCCATTATATAGGTAGATTACAAGCTATTTAGGGAAGAAAATACAAGTGATCTTATTTACCATATATACATCTATCTAAATATACTGTCATGACTAATATATCTTAATTAATGAAGGTATATATCCTGTATATCATCGTCATAAATCATGTATAAATCGTATATAAATCAGTATAACTTGTATATCCTGTATATCATCATATCGATCATCTGCTGTAGATAATTATCAAATCTGCATTGTAGATATTTAGTACATTAATCTGAATCTGTTGTAGATATTAGTATCATCTCTTGTAAATCAGAAATCATGCAAAGTTCAGTAAATCGTAATCAGAAAAATTTGTAAAGGTCATCTATTTGTGTAGATTGATATTTCCTTTGACAATATATATATATATATATATATATATATATATATAATCGAATGCCTTCAACTACCTTAAGAATTTTTACTCCCAGATACTCCTTTATTATTATTATTTTTTATTTTTTTTGTGCCTCCTAGAGTCTTAGGATGTGTATGCGTTGTTTATCAATTGGAGTCGGGCTTTATCAATTGGAGTCGGGCCATGATAAATTAGATCCTAGAGCGAAATGTTATTTTTCCCTTTTTACTCCCCAACACAAAGACGTAATCATTGTTACAGTCCTTCACTTTGAAGAAAATTGTATCTGCAGATGTTACATTCTTCCACTCCCTACTTTTCAAAAGACAATAAATCTCTTAATGTGGAAATTGTCCTTGTACTTATTGCGGTTGAAGAAAACATAATCTAATCTCCTCCCTCCACTAACTCCGCCATTCCAACTCTACCTCAACACAAAGTCTACTCACGACGAAACGGAAAGATAGTGCGCCCACTCATGACATGCCATCCACTATATCTTCTTTCGAGCCAATTGATCCAGTGACTTCTCCAAATAGGTTCAATGTTCTTATTGCCCTGAGGAAAGGTAAGCATGAATGTATCGATCACCCCATCTCCAAATATGTCTCCTTTCAATACTTATCTCCCAATTTTCATAGATTTGCCCTATCATTGTCCTCTCATTCTATTCCTAAGTCATACCACAAATAATTGGTAACATAAGGAGTGAAAATGGGCAATGGAAGAGGAAATGGTTGCCCTTTATCAAAATAACACTTGTAAGCTCACCAGTCTATTATCGGTAAACGTGTTGTTGGTTGCGAGTGTATACCATTAAGTTTCACCTTGATGGTACAATTGAACGATTGAATACTCACTTCATAGCTAAGGAATATACTAAGACCCTTGGTGTTGACTATACTAAAACTTTTTTGCTACTGCCAAGTTGAACTCTATTACCGTTATCCTTTACGTGGTCATTAATCATGGTTGGTCCCTTTTACAATTGGATGTTATAAATGCCTTTTTTGGTACTAAGCCAATTGATACACCAATGGATTCGAATCACAAACTTGTTGATGATAAAGAAGATGTATTTGAAGACCTAGGGAGGTATAGAAGATTGATTGGGAAACTCATTTATTTAACTACCACTCAGCCAGATATATCTTATGTTGTGAGTCTGGTGAGCCGATTTATGAGCTCTCTGATAGTATCCACATGATGTAGTTGTTCTGGTTTCTTAAAGGAGCATCAGGTCAAGGAATTTTGTACATACGAAACAATAATCTTCAAATCATTGGGTAGTCTGATGCAGATTGGGTAGGCTCTTTAACATATAGGTGGTCAACTACTAGGTACTACACATTTGTAGGGGAAAATCTAGTCGCACGAAAGAGTCAAAAGCAGTGTTGTAGCCCGATCAAGCGTTGAAGCATAATATAGAGCAATTGCTCGTAGTACTTGTGAGTTGATGTGGATCAAGAAGTTATTGCAGGAATTATTTTATGATAATCAAGCAGAACCCCATGTTGCAAGCAATCTAGTCAATCATGAGACAACTAAACATATTGAAGATGACTATCATTGCATAAGAGAGGTCTCCAGTGTTGAAATCTACACACCATATGTTCAGTCTCAGGATCAACTTGCTAATGTGCTCACCAAGGCCTTAGTCACAGTCAATCTACACACATATGCTCCAAGCTTGGCATCAACAACATCTACGCTCCAGCCTGAGGGGGAATGTTAATGGATGTGATACAGCTTGAGGGGGAATGTTAATCAGTTGTTATACTAGTTTAGGACTTGGTGGGGATTTTTCTTTTGTTACTTAAGGATATTTTTGACGTATACTTTTTATTGAATAATATAAAGGATGGGGGGGTCGTCAAAAAAAAAAAAAAAACTACAACATGCAACTTTTTAAGTAATGAAATGATATAATAATGCATAAGCAACTATGTTTTGTACAGTATAATAATAAACCCAGCCTATCTCTTATCATGAGGACTTGTGAAAATATCGTATATGAGATATGAGAAACATATTGTGTATATCTTAGCCCCATCATACCCTGCAAAAAACTCAGAAGCCTTGCCAACTCCATCCTTCATACCTAGAACGACACCAAAGGCCACGGCAGCACAAACCTGTAAAATGAAGGTTAATACTTTGGAGAACAATGCTCAGCTTCAATCAGAAACAGAAAAAGAATCAATATGGAAAATCGTCTTATTCATTTTGCATGCTATCGCTAGAAAATTATTATCTACAAGGACTCACACATAATGCAACAGTTCTACCAGAAGAGTACTTATCATTCCCAAGCCCTGGAGTGATTGCATTTGGATTACCAACAGACGTGAGATTATGAGTAGTACTATCACCGTCCTTGATGTCATCACGTGATTGAGAACTGGCCTTTCTTTTTGTTTCTTCTGCAGATTCAGTTCATCGACACATTATTTTCAAACAAACTACCAGCAATCCAGAGGAGTAGGAAATGTTTTGTGGAGGGCTCTAACAAGTATTAAATACTTAAAATTAGAACTATAGAAATCTTGTTAATAGTAAGAAACACAAAGGATTGGTTGCACCTTTATGTAGGACGCAAATATCAATACGGAATACAATTTTCTTGGCATATTCTATCAGCTTATACAGATGCCTTCAATTCATAATACCTATGGCACAATTTGCATGAATTTCCTGAGCCAATGTAGCTCAGTAATCCAAGAAAAATGATAATCACCGCTATTAGCCCCACTCAGAAAAACCAAAGAAAAATCTTCAATTACAAAAAAATAAAAATAAAAAAATAAATAATATTGCCCATGCATGATAACATTATTCAAAGAAGAATTTGGAGCACCTAATGAAGTGTTGATAAAGGTGCTTCAAAGTTACCGCCACATGAGTTTGGTGCAACTCCACTTTCTTATTGTTTTTTTTTTTTTTTTTCAGAGATAACACCAAATTTTATTAAACCGTTACCACAAGAAGAAGGCAGCAAAAAAATACAAGGCAGCCGCAACTAAGAATTGTAAATAAGAACATAAAAATACAAGGAAAAACTTGTATAAAAATAGTTGAGATACCTCATTCGTCATTTATGGTTGTCAAAGGTGCATTCGTGAGTCCAAACGAAATTACAAGGAACTAATAATGCACCTCATGTGTTCAAAAAGTTGTTTGGGGAATGTTAGCATGACATACTCGAATCTAATGATATCCAAATCTTAAATCAAGCCATGAGCCATGTAATTCATAAAGTAGCTCTTTAATAATTATGATGGGAAATCTGTTCTTAACAGTTAGTTTGGAGAATGATAGTCAACACACATGCGCTATCCCATCCTACTTACACACCAAGGCATCAACAATGAGTAGGGGATCTGACTCTGACAAATAACCCTCACATCCAACATACTCTTCACAACTTTCCCAATTTCATTCTTTTGAAGACGTGGATAATGGTAGGGTCAAACAATTGGAGGTTGGCCTTTGAAAGTTAAAGGTATCCTATGATCATGTGACGGTTGTGGAGATAACTCCTTTGCCTTGAAGAAGAAACTAGCCAAATGCACCAGAATTAGGTGGAGCTTATATGGATCCTTACTCTTGTTCGGGTGGTAGACTCACCGGAGTTTCAACACCCGGTCAAGGGTTCGAGCATTCATAGGTGGTGAAATCCCACTACGGCGTGAGTGTGTAGGGCTGTGTGTGCGTGTGTTAAAATAAATAAATAAAAGGTAGAGCTTATGGTGTTCTGGCTTAGTGTCCACATGCCTCTCAACCAGAGTTATTCTGTAACTCAAAGGTATTCTTAAGGATCAACTTTTCCATGCAATGGTTATTGATAGTTTTACTAGTACCGGTGTCTAATCTCTTCAACTATGTTATTTCCCCATGGAAGAGAATTGCAAAACAACTCCCAAAAGTCACATAAGATGAATCCTAAACCATGTAACCATTGGGCTCCAAGAACAAAATCAGACCTTCCTAATCATAGAAGATATGTTCTGGTCTTTCATTAAAAAATACATATGTTGGTCTTGAATCGGTAACCCTGCATGGATGAAATTACGTGACAAAACTTCCCTTCACATGTTAGCTTTTACCTCTATCAGCTACAACATCTTGAAGTGATCATAAAATGTGCATCCTACCTAGATTGATCGAGATTATGAATTAACTGTTTTGCTATCTCCTCGTGCATGCAGTTTAAGGGGATGAAATGCTTGCCCAGGTGTGCACGGAAATTTCTCATGTCTCCTCAAACTCTTCAATGTTTGTACGGGGATCATTATCTTCTTCCCCCAATCATACACATTTATCCGCTTATGAAATTAAAATAATTAAAAAAAAAAAAAAAAACCCTCCAATGTCTTTGGTGGAATCAGGAAAACCCAATCAAGAAGGAACAACTGTTGAATCTTACAGTGATGTCCAGAACTACATTTCTCAACAGAATTTATAACATTAACCCCCTACCTCTGCGTTCTTTCATCTCCATTGCTGCCAACATTCTATCAGCAAAAGGGGCTGGTCTAGGATTTATTGGCGCACCCATTCCTGTTGGTGCAAGTTTTCTACCATGCCAATGCACCAATGCTTGGCTACTTGCAGGCAAGACCAGAAAATAGCACTCGGAGAGTATTGGGCTTGCACATCTGCACATCATGACAGATCTCTCCTTTAGTCCGTTGATGAGACAGTTGGCCAAGGAGTCAGCGAGAACAGTAGTTTTGTTGGTTAATTTTTCAAGTTCAATACTCACAAATTGTGGACATCTGATGTACATTGGTGACTGTCCTGGTGAATCCTCAAATTGACTTGGGCTGAAGCACATGTGTGGTGCGGTGCCTTAATAAATTTCGCCCAAGACAGGGTTCCATTAATTTTATTTAGCCATTGATGCCATTGTATAGTTTCGTGTTCAAGTAAATAGAGGAAAGATGGACGTTTTGAGATTTGGCAATTAATGGAAAGAGAAGAATTGTTCCACCAGGTGACACACAGCTTGTAGGATCCTCTCCGTTGAGTTGAGGAAACTTGGTTCACGGAGAAGGTGCATGGAAGGAGTGATCGCTATTGATTCGAGGGAATGAAGCTCCCGAAGCAAGACTTGAATGTTCGTTGGCAGGCTACGAAATCAAGACTCCCTCTCTTACTTCTGGGAGATGATATATTGGAGAGAGAGAGAGAGAGGGGGGGGGGGGGGGGACACGACGGACGACAACACACCCTCTATCGTCAACATATATTCCAGGGGCATAGCTCCTGCCATTGACTCACATGCCATGAGCATTACCATATGAGCCCACAGCAGCGCACTACAGATGAATGTCTGTGATTATTAATAAGAAAATCAAAGGAAGAAAAGACTCACTCACCAGCAGAGCCTGGGTTTACAGAGGCCGTAATCCTGATGCCACTTTTGGTTTGACCGGAAAGGAATCCGGACCGTTTATTGGTAAACTTAGTAGCAAAGGGAATCGGGGAGGCGGGTTTGAATAAGGGGGTGTATTGCTGGGAAACAAGAGCAAACGGAAGCGAAGCAGCCATCGCCGCCATAATAATGAGATTTTTATTGGAGGGAGGAGACGACGGGCCTTCTCTATCTACCTCTTTCACCCTCTCTATCAAGAATGAGGTTTTTGCGGTCCATGCAGCGAGCGCGGGATATCAAATGCAACGGGTAGCATCTCTCAAAACAAAATCGTATGCCCCTCAGGCGATGCCCAACTATGGGAAGCGGATTGCGTCCTGCCTCCGCTTGGACTCTAATACGTCCAGGCAGGGCTCTGTGGGGCCCACCGTAATGTATGGGTTTTATCCACGCCGTCCGCCCATTTATCCAGATCACCTTAGAGGCAGAATTAAAAAATGATCCATATCAAGGGTTCAAGTGGACCACACAAAGGAGATTGAATGTCCACCGTTAAAAGAGTGCGGATCGTCTCTGGTGAAGGGACAGGAATTCTCATTGGTCTACTACGCCATTTCCAATGACTCCGACACAACCCACAGGATAAGCTGGATTTCTCTCTTCCAACCATGAGGATTGACTAACAAGTGGTAACGGGACGGAAAACAATATATGGTTATTTATAAACAGCACGAGTATGGTTCACTCGATGACTGGATATGGCTGATTTTTGCACTAGATGATCGGTGTGATTGGGCAACCTCTTGGCAACCTCTTGGACGGATTGGATGTCTTACACGTAAAAGTTTGAAAGTTATCTTTTGGGTAGACCATCAATGGAGGTTAGACAAGTCACGGTTATACCCAGCGAATAACTTCCAACTTCTCATGTGTGCTCGACGGCTAAATCGTCAAATAGGCTGGCTCTATCTTAAGGATCACATTGTGCAATAGTTTTTTTCTTTCATTATTTTATAAGTCATTATAATCTAAGCCTTATCCCAACTAATTGTGATCTTTACATAAATCATATTCCATCAGTCCACTCTATCAAGGGTCAGAACTTTAATTAAACAATATATTATGAAAGTTGTTACTTTTGTCCTATTGAGCCTTTACTCTTTTAAAGCCTTCAGTTGTACCAAAAATATATAGTCTGCAATCAATTGAAATAACGGAATAGGATTGTAAATCTTAGATTAATTGAGATAAAGTTTAGATGATGATGTTGATATGCATACATATTAGGCCTTCTCTTTTTGGATAGAGTAGGCGGATACTTGAGAGGGATTTAGCTCATGCTCCCTATATGATATAGGCGAGGCATTGTCCTTTTTGTGATGCCCGCTCGAAGGCCCTGTAAATTCCTCCTTAGTGAAATAAGATCATCTTTCTAAAAATTTTTTAAAAAAAAATCAGCCTCATCAATCATCATTAACATCATCATCAAAGCATTGTCCCCATTGATTGGGGTCAACTCCATCAATCTTGTCATGCCACTCCTCCCCGTCATGAACCATATTCTTGATTAAACTAAAGCCTGTAAGTTATTTATTACTACAACCACCACTGTCCTTTTGAGCATTAGACATTTTAGAGATTTTCAACTACAACCAACCAACTCCTTTTAAGATTTAAACACCTACAATAAATTAGAATAATGGAATAGAATTATAAAATTTATATTAGTAGGGATAATGTTTAGATGACGACGATGACATACATACACCATCATCCTCATCGTTAATCTCATAATTGATTGGGTTTAAGTCAATGCACTTAAGTCACAATCTCAGCTTTGAGCTTCTTTTCAATTGGGCTTCATGAGATCTCAATTCCGTCTTTCACAAGTTGTTTCTTATGTGATCTCACTTGGATCTTTCGGGAGTCGTTTCTTAACAATAAGATTCTATCTTCAACAATGTGCAGTTCATTGTCAAACGGGTGCTCCTGGAACAATAATTATTTTAGCTTGTATCAAAGTTAATCAACCATGTCCCCTCTCTCTCAATTCAAGTGAATGATTTTTGTTTTTATCAGTTTTTTTTTTTTTTTTTTTTTTTTTTTTTTTTCGAGTTTGCTAGATTTTATATTTAGGATTTTGACCGTACTAACCTCAAAGTTTGGGCAAATTACCTAGAAAGCTACGACATTCCATATATATCCCAAGAGTGGCATTCTGACAAGCTTCCAAAAATTACTTGGACCAAAATGCCCTTGTCCTTGTTTCAGTAGTTGTACGGTTTTGTAGGGAATAAGAAATTACATCGTATTTAATGCCAAGAAAGTGATGTGTACGAAACCCTATTTTTGCATGTGGGCAAGGACCAAACTCATGGGGCCCACATTGATGTACGTGTATAATCCATGCCGTCCATCCTTTTTGTCGTGTCATTTTAGGGCTAGGGCCCAAATATCAGCCTGATCTAGAGCTCGTGTGGGTCACATAATAGAAAAAAATCGTGACAATGGAACCCACTGTTGAAACTTTCTAAGCTCACTGTGATGTTTGTTAGAAGCGGACATTGCCCAAAAATAACTTTTTGGGCCCACCAAAAGCTGGCCGACAAGGTGGACGGAACGAATCTCTCCATTGTTGGCCTTAGGCTATTATACCAATGGCTATCCCGTCATTTAGTAGTAAAGGAAGTGAACATGTAACAACCGTGACCCATATAATATGAGAACCACGACCCATATGGGCTCACATTGTGAGTGTGTGGGGTGTGTGCTCTTTACTCTTGCTCGAGTGGTAGACTCTCAGGAGTTTCAACACCCGGTCAAGGGTTCGAACATCCATAGGTGGTGAAATTCCACTAGCGTGAGTGTCTGGTGTGTGTGTGTGTGTGTGTGTGTGTGGGCCCACATTGAAGTATGTGTATAATGCATGCTGCCTATCCTTTTCTCATGTCAGTTTAGGGCTACAACCCATATAACATGATAACAATGACCCATTTCACATGCGAACCACGACCCACGTTAATAACTATAATCCATAACAACCACAATTCATATAACATAACAACCACGACCCATTTAACATGACAACAATGACCCATTTAACATGACAACCATGACCTATATAACATAACAACCACGACCCATTTAACATGACAACCACAACCCATTTAACATGACAACCACGAACCATATAACATAACAACCACGACCCATCGTTCGTCATATCCACAACCCTTCCCTTCAGATTCAATACGACATTCCCTTCGAATTCAGCGTGACTCTTCAGAATCAGCGCCACATGTTAATAACTACGATCCATGACAACCACCACACATATAACATGACAACCACGACCCATATAACATAACAACCACAACTCATATAACATGAGAACCGTGACCATAATTATAATATAATATGAATAACAGTTCTCTTCAACGGGCACCCAGTGAGTGAAAAACTCTGTTAAGAATGTCTTGTTTTACCCTGATCAAAAACTCTGTTGAGAAAGTCAAGCTTAAACAAGACATTCTTAACAGATTTTTTCAGCTCGTTGGGTGCCCGTTGAAGAGAACTGCTATTCAAATTGTATTGTAATTATGGTCGTGGTTCTCATGTTGTATGAGTCGTAGTTGTTACGTTATATGGGTCGTGGTTGTTATGTAATATGGGTCGTGGTTGTCATGTAATATGGGTCATGGTTGTTACGTTATATGGGTCATGGTTGTCATGTAATAGGGCCAGCGACTCCATGGAAATTTTCAACAGAGTTTTTTAGCTCGATAGGTGCCGGTTGAAATTGTCGAGTTGCCAGAGTTCGGAAGATCGTCAACATCCCTAAAGGAAGGGAAGGGATCACCCATAAATGAAGAACGTGAGAGGGACTCGATGGTTTCTTCGAATATCTCCTCCAATATTTTGATTGAAAGAGCAAAGAAATCCATAAATGTTTAAGGTGTTGCAATAAAGATTCTAGTTCGGATTGACTTGTGAAAGTAATTTGAAACTGTAACGCCCTGAAAATCCGGGCAAATGCCTGACTCCCGAGTTCCAACAAATCACTTATGCAACATATTTCATGATGATTGTATGTTGTCTGTGTTAGTGCATAAAACATAAATGAGATTATACCAAAATAATAATCCATACTCCAAAAACAATTACGTTACGCAAGCGGAAGACTGAGAGATGTATATAAGTATAAGCAAACGTATAGACCGTTACTACTCTCCAGAGTATGATTACATTACCAGATCAAATATTTACATGTATTAGTTCAACATTCAAAATTTCAAAAGTATAGTCCATCTATAACTGAGAAGCCCTGTAATCCTCGTCGATCAGTACGACCTAAGTAAAATCGCCTGATAATTGCATATATGAGAACTCATCCTCATTGTCGTAGAAGTCAGGATCCGCCTCATACGTCGCGTCGCCGTCTGTAACTAAGATAGAGTCTGGTTGGTGTGTAAACACCGTCCCAGAATGTGGAAGTGAGTAGCTAACTCAGTGGAATTATAACGCAAAGGTTAACATGTTATCAATTTGATTAAGCAGTAATAATAAAGTAGTACAACAATTCAACCCTAAGTACTCTTATTAATGCAAGGATGATATGATATGATGCATGCCCTCGCCTGCACTCCCTCTGCGAACTTCATCTCACGGTCGCGGCAGGCACCACTCCAGACACATGCTACTTTCTTGCCAAGCACCGTGCAATGTAATGTTATGATCGTGTTAGTCCAGTTCTTACTTTGGTTTATTTATACAGCAGGATTGGGAATCTAAGATACCTCCCTTATATCAATTCCCAACAATGATCCGGCCTAGGATCGTCAGTCCTAGCAACTCCATATGATATTGTGGTTCTAGGTCACTACAAAAGGGCTCGTCGCCTTATCAGTGCAGGCCTAGTTTATACTCTATTGAAAGGGTCATCGCCTCAACGCAGTCTCAGAGTATGCTCGAGGTCACTACAAAAGGCTCGTCACCTGATCAGTGTAGGCCGACGGCTCGAATACAGTGTCCCATACCACCGTATTCGGCTCACGAGGCGGTGTTGCTCACTGGTCACTACGGGGAGGCTCGTCGCCACAGTGTAGGCCGACAGCTCAACCACGGTGTCCCATACCACCATGTCCGGCTCATGAGTCTTAGCGGATCGAAGTACCAAGGTTAACGGGGATTCCATTAGTAGGTTTGGTACCTTAGGTTCAAGCAGTAGTGTCCAAACATGGTGAACATACATCGGGCCAATCGGGTTACTTGGCGGGCTCGGTTAGCACGAGCGCACGTTGAGTTAATTGACATGAAGTGTGTAAGCACTCTGTGTGGCCTAACCACTGTCGACAACCCAAGTACGACTTGGATTCATCGAACACCTCCTGTGTGGCGAACCTCAGCCACTAATTCAAGGCCTGTTACCGATTGCCTGGACTATATGATAGCCCCAAACACATTCAATTATAATAAATATCCTATAAAATAGTTAAAGTGGTAATGGATCAATACTTCAAATCATACAATCATATGAACATGTTCTGAAATGCAATGTAAACATGAATTCGCATACATTCAATTCATAAACAACCAGACATCAGAGTATGACATACATGGAGGAAATCATACACATCATTGAGGTAGTTGAGAATCATATCTCAACCCGTATACAGGTACACCTTACTAACTACTAACTCATTCAGACAGTTTACAAACACTTAGCCTACGCATTCCATCATATATGATATATATTAGTTATCATACGTATTAGGGCCAATCCTCTCGTCAAAGGGTTATCGCCTATACAACAATCATATATCCATGACAGTTAGTCATGGCGAGCACGAATGCGAATTCTATACTCATTCAGTCATTTTCACAAACACTTAGGCTACACAATAGAACATACGCAACATATGTTGATATAACATGTATTAGGGCTAATCCTTTCATCAAAGAGTTGTTACACATACATCTAGCATACATAGACAACAATTAATCATCGCAAACTCAAATTCAAATTCTATACTTATACGATTATTTCAACAAACACATGGATTAACCTAAATTCAACATAGTTCATATATATCTGAAAGGCTAGACAGACATCGCATTTGGCATGTAAAATAGTATCCATGTCAGTAATAAATCATTAACCGACATTGAAAGCCTTGAAAACCATAACCTATACGTTTATAGTCCGCACCTTACGCCGGTAAACGCGTAACGGAGTCGTTTTAGACACTTAGTCTTTGTCAACGACGGATTGACAACCTATAACATGAATTAGGTTAGCTATTTCATAACTTACACTATCTGAAGCCCTAAAACAAATTAGGGTTAGGTTTTCTTACCCAAGTGCGTTGTTAGAAACACCGGATTAGCGATTCAGAATTGATGAAATGGTAAGTGGAGTGGCAGGATTGAATCCCGAGAGCAAACTCCCACACTCTCTCTCTTTCCTTCTCTTTCTCTCTCTTTTCTTTCTAGGGTTTAGGAAATTTGTATGTGTTATGAGAGAGAGGATTTGAGCCCTTTTTATAGGCCCAAAACTGATGGGAATGACTCCAGGGTCATGGTATACTTAAGTTATGTACAAAGGACATCAGTTTCGATTCAATAGAACACTTCTAGAGACCCCTTTTCTGCGTGCGGTCGGACTTAAGCTCCCTGACCTTGGATCTTGGTCAAGCTGAGTTTTCGGTCCGATCGGATTTACAGATCGACCGTGGCGGACCAGTTTCAATTCAACGGTCACCGGTACTCGATCAGGGCCACGAGTGTATTGACATGTGTAGAAAATTTCTCCTGACCCGAGGGAGTATTTGGGTCAGATTCTGACAGTCTGAATCCTTATATTTGGCTCGCAAGCGACATGTCTCAGTTTACTTAAGTTTGGATTTTATTTCTAAATATATTCATGTTTCTCACACACTTCGGTCCAGGCTCAAGTTGCACATTTATGGACACTGTTAGGACTTGATTTCCGAGATGGTAGTCAAGCCCAGCAAGGCGGTTATAACGGTATAGTTTCGGAGTAATCGGATTTTTGACGTGCGGTCCAGGTCCGATACGGAGTTTCGAAATGCTCCCGAGAGCAACTGGGTTTAGAGATGAATCCTAGATTTCAGGATAATGTAGCGTTAATAATTCTACAAGTTTTGGGTCTTACAGATCGTATTTAAAGTGATTAGTACTAATCTCACAGGTACTCTAGTTTAGCACTAGCTAATCCTCGCCTAATTTCTAAAATTTGGTCTTGAGTGATTTCTGCCTGAGGTGGTACTCGGGTCTTTGTACGGATTTTTTCGAGATGTTACAATCTACCACCCTTAAAGAAAAATTTTGTCCTCGAAATTAGTACCTTTTCGTACTCCTCGAGAATTTGAGGGTAGTTCTTACGGACCTCGGCAGGTAGCCTCTTCCTCCGTGTGATGCGTCCACAGTACCTTCACAAGTGGGATAACCTTGCTATGCAATACCTGCTCCTTTCTATCTAGGATACGCGTCGGTCGTAGCACATATGTAGCGTCCTCACTCAGCTGTACCTGCTCCCATCTGATAATGTGGGAAGAATCAGGAACGTATTTCTTCAGCATAGATATATGAAATACGTTGTGCACGCCTGTGAGTGGTGTGTGCAGAGCAAGGCGATAGGCCACCACTCCCATTCGATCAAGTATCTGAAATGAGCCAATGAATTGTAGCGTAAGTTTCTCTTTCTTGCCAAACCGAAGGACTCCCTTCATAGGAAAAACTCTAAGGAATATATGGTCCCCAACCTCGAATTCTAGCGGTCGCCACCTCGTATCGGCATAACTCTTCTGTCTACTCTGTGCTGTCAGAAGTCGACACCTGATAATGTCGATCTTCTTTGAGGTTGCTTGCACTAACTCTAGGCCAATCAAACTGCGCTCGCCAACCTCTGCCCAGCAATGCGGTGCTCGGCAAGGGCGCCCATATAAGGCCTTGTAAGGAATCATACCAATACTCACCTGAAAACTGTTATTGTAGGCGAACTCTACATATGAGAGACAGTCATCCCAACTGTCCTTGAAATCAAGTACAAAAGCTCGCAGCATGTTTTCCAGCACTTGGTTTACCCGTTCCGTCTGCCCGTCTGTCTGTGGGTGGAACGTGGTGCTGAACTTCAACTTCACACCCATTGCTTCCTGGATAGGAGTCCAGAAGAAAGATGTGAATCACGTGTCTCGATCCGACACGATCTTCAACGGAACTCCATGCAGACGCACTATCTCCTTGATGTACAGCTTGACCAACTCGTCTGCAGAGTTCGAGACTTTAATCGGGAGGAAGTGCGCCGACTTAGTCAATCGGTCCACGATTACCCAAATAGAGTCATGTCCCTTCCTCATCTTTGGTAGCCCTGAGATGAAATCCATAAAGATGAAATCTCATTTCCATTCAGCTATGGGCATGGGCTGAAGCAGTCCAGGTGGTCGGCGGTGTTCTACCTTGACCTGCTGGCATGTGAGACAATGGGATACATACTTTGCTATATGAGCCTTCATGTTGTCCCACCAGTACAACCTCTTTACATCTTCGTACTTCTAGGATGCATCGCTAGCTTCAAATTGTGCGCTGCCTCAAGGACTTCTCACCTTAACTCAGGAACGTTTGGGACGCATAGGCGGCCAAGATAACATAGACCCCCATCCATATCCACGCTCAATTCGGCATCCTCATCATTGCTAGCCAGCTTTTTAAGCTCAACCAATCATTCGTCATCTTTCTGGGTCGCGATAATGCTATCATTGATGAGCAGCCATACCCAAACGTGTGCGACACATTCGTACAACTCCTCTACGGTAAGTTTATGCTCGATGTCTCGCACGAACTCGACCATGTTCCATTCCTCAATCATCACCGGAGCCTCCAATTCTATTATCTTCTTGCGGCTTAATACGTCTGCCACAAGGTTGGCCTTGCCAGGGTGGTAGGAAACCTCGAACTTGAAGTCCTTCAAGGTTTCCATCTATAGCTGCTGTCTCATATTCAAGTCCCTCTGTGTGAATATGTATTTAAGGCTCTTGTGGTCACAAAAGAGCTCGAACTCCTCTCCATAGAGGTAATGTCTCCAGAGCTTTAATGCAAATATGACCGCTGCCAACTCTAGGTCGTGTGTAGGGTAATTCTCCTCGTGTTTTCTTAATTGTCTCGAGGCTTAAACAATCACCTTGTCCTTTTGCATAAGGACACAGCCCAAACCAACACGAGACACGTAGGTGTATATCATATACTTGATCCCTTGTTCTAGCAATACTAGTTGTAAGACTCATATCCTAGTTCGTACTATTCCGATGAATTCCGCGATCCTTTCCGTCGAAGTCCGGCAATCCGCGACTGATAATCGACGTTGCGATCTATCGTAAGTCGCATCCTTTAGATTCGAGTCAGTTTAATCCGAGACCTGTATCATTGTGACCGCACCGTCGCCGCGGTTCCAACGCCTCGACTCGCGCATCGATCCGATACCCTGACCAGAAGTTGTGAGCCGGCATTTATTTCGAAGAAACGCCGCACTTTTACGATCCCGAGGGAATCTCTACACAATGTCAAATCAATCCCATCAATCAATCAATCACATCGATCAATCAATCACTTCAATGTCAAGTACAAGCAACCCATGCTTTCTTTCTCCAAAGTCAACTCTTTCTTACCCTCTCTCTTACACCACCATACATGTCAAGTACACTTCACATCCATCACCCATCACTTCTCTCAACCATCACACCTCTCTCTTTCTCAAATTCAAGAAAATCCCAAGCAACCAACAAGCTTCACACGTCCATAATTTTCCAAGGAGAGAAAAAGAGAAGTGAGTAGTGTGGCCCGCTTTCCATCCCAAAATCTTCCATCCTAGCCCTTGAATCTTCATCTCCCACCATCAAAGTGAAGCACAAGGAGGTTGGCTTTCCAACGGACCAAGAAGATCGGACGGTGGGTGCTTTATAGGATAGGTTTTTCCATATTTTTATGATGGGCCAAGTGGGGCCTATCGATCAATGGTGTGGATCTCACTTGGGACCCTAAGATGTGGCCGATGGCCCACCTTGATTATCAATATCATTCCATGATGGGGCCATTCTCCATGGACCCCATCATGATGTTTACTTTCCTATCTTGAATAGAGGTCATCTAGACCGTCTATTTTAATGGAGAAGAAATCTCCACCGTTAGATTTTGATTTAATGGGCCCACATGTATTGGGACCCACTTGATGTATGAATGATTTCAAGGGAGGGCCCATAGTGTCGGGAGCCCTCCATCATACGTGTCCCACTCTCTCCTTCTCTCTCTCTTTCCCTACATTTTCTTTCTTTTTATGTGATGATATGAATGTATGGCCCACTTGGATGGACCCCCACCCTAAGGCACGAATTGTATCCAAGCCACCTATAAGTGGGGCCCACTTCTTATCTGTTGTACTAACACCGTCCATCATTGTGTGGCCCAACTGAGTAGGGCCCACCTTGGGCATATGTTACGGCCAGACGTCCAGGGACGTCCCTGGACGGAAATGAAAACACAGATATTAGCTTGAATTCAAAGCTCATTGGGCGAGCCGCTCATGTAGGCCCCACCTTGATGATTGGATTCAATTCAAGCCATCCATCCCCTTTCCTACCTCATTTTAGGCGTTGAGCTGAAAAATGAGGTTAATCTGACTCTCAGGCGGACCATACCTTTGGAAAGAGTAATTTTCACCGTTGAAAACTTCCCTGATATTTCTGTACATTGAAAAATATCCAATATTGGGCTCTATTATACGGTGTCGGGCCATAGAATCCAATGGCTGGGTCCGATTCACCCGATGCGGGCCCTACCCACGAAAAACCTCAGAAAAACCTGGTTTTCAAAAAAAAAAAAAACATAAACACCACAGCAGCATCGCTGCTGCTGCTGTCAGACGCTACCAGCGTCAGCGTGGGCCCCACCATGATGTATATTTTGTATCCACACCGCCCATTTGGTGGGCCACTGCCTGTGGGCCCCCTCCAAAAATCAGGCCAATCCAGATCTCGGGTGGCCCACATCACAAGAAACAGTGTGAATTGAACTCTACCATTGAGACCCTTTCTGGGTCCACAGAAGTTTCAAATCAAGCTGAAATTTGTTTTTCCCCTTCTTTCAGGTCTGTGTGACCTTATGAACGGATTGGATGGAAGATAAACGCTATGGTGGGCCCCACTTGGGACCCACAATGATGTATGCATTTTTCCTCCACCGTCCGCCTGGGCGATGGAGCCAACCATGATATATGTGTTATATTCCCAGTGCGGCAGTGTGTGTGTGCCCGTGTGTGTGTATGCGTGTGTATGTGCACGTGTGTGCATGCGTGTGTGAGTGTGCACGTGTGTGCATGTGTGTGTGAGTGTGCACATGTGTGTGAGCGTGTGTGTGAGAGTGTATGTGTGTATATGTGTATATATATATATATATAATATTATATTATTAATATTGTATATATATATATATATATTATATATACATATATGGTGGGCCGTTATGAGACCTACCGTGATGCACGTATTGCATCCAATCTGTCTATCCTTTTTAAAAGCTCGTTTTATGAGGATGAGCTAAAGAATGAGTCAGATCCAGTGGACCCCACCTTGGTTTATATAAGGCCCAAGTGTTTTAGGCCCACCTTATCATATTTTTGGCCGTTGTTGAGGCCCACCTTGATGTGTAATTGTGGTCGTTATTGAGGCCCACCTTGATGTGTATTTGTAGCCATTGTTGAGGCCCACCTTGATGTACATAAGGCCCATGTGATTTGGCCCATTCGAGGTATTCGTGGCCCATTGTTAAGGCCAACTTTGATGTATATGAGACCCATATTACAAGGCCCATTGTGATGTTTTCAAAGGCCCATGGGATATGGCCCATTGCAATGTACATAGGGCCCACTAATGCGGCCCACTTAATTTATGAAAGGCCCATATGAGGTAGCCCATTTGGTGTATTTGAGGACTTTGGGTCGAGGCCCAATGAGATGTATATCGGTCCATTGCAATGTGTAATTCCCTATGGTTGGTGTAATGATACTTTATAGTGGGCAATGCCTTGGGAACAATGTTGGTTTGACGTCCACATTGTAAGGATAATGTTGGTTAAATGTCTGCATTACGACTCTCCCTAGGGCCATTGGTAGGCCCATACTTGTTGTGTGTAGGCCGTCTAGGCCCATCTGAGTTGTAAGGATAGTTCATCACCTTATAACATGCTTAGTGTAGCTCCATGATTCATACCCATACGCATCATATGTATGCTTGATATGAGGAATGTTTGGTTATAACATAAGCTGTTGGGCTGAGACATTTACGGGACTCCATATGAGATGGAGTGCCCGACATGAGCGCATGGTACGCGCGAGATTGCTGCATGTTTGTACGATGTGATTCATGCATCTCGCATACATGTTACTTGATCATTATACGCCCTAGCGACATCAGGGCCGTGGCCTCCATAAGCATATCGTGGATGACTAGATGGGACATCAAAAATGTTTAGTTCTAGCATACGGGCGCCATAGATGTCCCTGGGTGAAAATTCCTGAACCTCCGTGGTCAGGAGATGACTCCAACGTCGAGACCGAGTGGATATATGAGCGCACGAGGGCCGAATACCAGGAAGCCGCGTCTCCCACTGTGTCGTGGTCGGTTGGGAAGGGGTGTGACCTTATCCGCCTGAGTGAGGAGGCAATATCTAGGTTGAGTTTAACCAGCTTGAGGAATGGGTCCGCTATCGACGAGCCGAGCCCAATATTGGCAGGCGGATAGTGAGGTCTCTTCCACTTACCCAGTTGTGCGCTCGGATAGGGGCGGCAAGCTGGCTAGAGTGTAATAGACCCCGGTGATGATCCCAGAGAGGAATCATACTGATACGTGGACTTATTGGGCAGGAATTGCATACCCATTCATTCATTCATTCATTATCCACTTGGGTTGGTGGTGCGTAATTATTTGTTACGTATACCATCGCATGGCCAGGATTTCGGTTGGGGCACGTGACTAACCTGAGATCAGGAGTTTACCACATTGAGTATGACTATCCAAATTTAGGTATGGGACTAGTTTGGATAGAAGTCCCTTGTGGTGGATCCCGTAGCCTGCGATACTACGTACTATCATCCCGACTTCACGTTCCTGCATGATCACTTCATTCGCACCGCATATTACATTGCATCCGCAGTACTTAGCATTTTGGGTTACTATGTTTTTACGCTTATATGGCATAGATAAGATTGATAGTATTCGTGGCTTGTCAGGATTTACATATTGCATTGCATCCTCAGCATCTGTTACTGTCTTATTATGTGTTGCATCACATAGCCTTGGTACGGCTGATAGCACTCATGGACTTACCAGTATATTTCCGCTTACTCTGACATTGTATGATTCATAATCTTGTTAGTATTTCTGCTTATTCCGATGATGTATGATTCATGGGCTTTATGGTATACTTGGCACTTACCTTACACATACTCTCACCACCCTCTAAGCTTTTGTAAGCTTATGCACGATAGATGAGTGCAGGTGGCGTTAGGTTGCAGCAGCGTTGAGTTTGGAGCGTGTAACTATCCTCTGGAGCTTTGATTTTAATATATGTATTTCCCTTTCAACGTTGTATTCAAATGATTATATTAGTAGATATGTGATGATGATGTTGCCTTTATGATTTGGGTATGTTTATAATTATGCTCCATTACAAAGAAAAAATTTCATACTGAAAATTCTCCTTGTAGGATCCCAGGATCGGAATCTGGTGTATGGGCGCTGGGAGCCGAGAATGGGGTTCTACGGAGGCTGTCAGCGCCGGATTCGGCGATCGGGATTCTAGTGAATCCGATTTCCGGATTTGGGGCGTGACACTAGCACAGGGGCGGACGTCAGCCTGTCCTTCAACTCCTGAAAAGCTATTTTCGCCTTCTCATTCCAGGCGAACTTAAGGTCCTTCTGAGTCAACTGAGACAAAGGCCTGACTATCTTAGAAAAGTCCCGAATGAAACGTCGGTAATAACCTGCCAGGCCTAGAAAACTCCTTACCTCAGTAACCGAACTAGGCTGCTTCTAGTCCTGAACTGTGGCTACCTTAACAAGGTCTACCGCTATCCCTTCCTTGGACACCACATGTCCCAGGAACTTGACTTCCTCCTGTTAGAAGTAACACTTCTTGTATTGTGCGAACAACTGGTTCTTCCTCAGAGTATCTAAGACTGTTTATCGGTGTCCCTCGTGCTCTTCCCGACTCGTAGAGTATATCAGAATGTCATCTATAAACATGATGACGAATCAGAACAGAAATGGCTGGAACACCCTGTTCATCAGGTCCATGAACACGGCCGGTGCGTTCGTGTGACCGAACGACATCACGAGGAACTCGTAGTGCTCAAAACTGGTCCTAAAAGCCGTCTTCTACACGTCTTCATCCTTGAAGCGCAACTGATGATACATTGACGGTAAGTCAATCTTCGAAAAGTATCGTGCCCCTTTCAACTGATCAAACAAATCATCTATTCTGGGCAAATGACACTTGTTCTTCACGGTCACTTGGTTCAACCTATGGTAATCAATACACAACCGTATCGACCCATCATTCTTCTTGACGAACAGCACAGGTGCTCCCCAAGGAGACATACTCGGTCGTATGAAGCCCTTCTCTACCAGCTCGTCAATCTGTTTCCTCAGTTCCTCCATATCACATGGAGGCATACGATACATCGGTAATGAAATGGGTGTCGTACCAGGCACAAGATCAATAGTAAAATCGATCTCACACTGAGGAGGTAGCTCATATATCTTATTGAACACTTCCTCAAAATTTCGAACCACAGGCGTGGTTTTAAGCGCTGAACCAGTAATACCCTCCAACAAAGAAGTGTAACAACTCAACTGGGAAGGGTGATTGACCTGCACAGGAAAAGTAAAGGTCGTGCCCTCAGGTCCATGAGCGGTCACCTACCTTGCCTCACAATTAATCTTTGCTCTCGACGCGGTGAGCCAATCCATACCAAGGATAACGTCGTAATGATACAGGGGTGCAACAATTATATCAACTAGAACCGTCCTGCTTCCTAAATCTATCGAGCAACCCTCACAAATCCTGGTAATGTTGGAAAAGGTCCTTGTAGCGTTAGTGAGTCTCACTCCCTTCATAGGAGCAGTGACTAACGTTAGCCGCTTGACGGCTGCACATGATATGATGGAGGTAGTGGACCCGGTGTTTACTAATAAAAAGACTGGAGTACCTTGAACATGTGCAGTAACTTCGAAAGCCATAGGGCCTGAAGGTGCTGCCTCTAGTGCTTCCACTATAAGTGAGTGCACAAGAGACTGTTGAGAACGGTTCAGCTGCGATACCATAGGTCGTTGAGGCAGCCTAAATCGGGGTACAGGTGGCCTGAAAGATGGATGCACTGTGCCATCTGTAGAGGTGGTGCTGAAATGGCCTGAGGCAACAAGCGGTTGATCCTCTGCGGTGGTGAGAAGTCGTTGTCCCTCATTCTGGTAAAACAATTTGCCTCTGGGTGGCCTGCCCTCTTGCAGTAGTTACACTACACATCTGCCCGCCTCAGCTGAGTCGATGGAGCCGCAAGCCTAAGGGGTGAATCTGGGCACGGCCTCTTGCCGAGGAATGGTCTGCTCGGCATGTCTGGTCGCGGCCTAGGAACCATAGGCGCCCATGCGTGGGACAGTCTATCCCCGTCCTGATCAGCTCACAAGGACATACCTACAAGCTCAACGTAGGTAGATATGCTAGCACAACACATCTTCGAGCGGATCTCAAGTCGCAAGCCCTCAGAAAATCACCGCATCCGCATATCCTTATCCCCCAGTATCAATGGAGCATACCTACCCAGCTCCGTAAACCGATTCTCGTACTCTGACACCGACATGCCCCCCTGACGGAGGCGAAGGAACTCACTCTCCTTCTCGTGCCGATAAGTGAGTGGGTAGTATTTCTCATAGAAGCGGGCCTCAAAGGCTGCCTACGTCCATACATAACCAACAGCCACGGTCCTCAGGACACTGTCCCACCAAAGGCTGGCCTCTTTCTCGAACATGTAGGTGACCAGATCCACCTGCTCTGCCTCAGTGCAGTGCAGCGGCTTTACCATCTTAGAGATGCGGTCAAGCCAATACTCAGCTTCCTCGGATCTATGAGTACCCACAAATGTAGGAGGCCATAAGCGCTATAATCGCTCAAAGTGGCCGCTGCCACCTGCATTCCTTGCAGGGTGTACAAATGGTGCAGGTGGGGCCACACCCATGCTCTGGGCAAACATTTCCCCAAGGGCGGCCAAAAGCTGCTGCTGGTGCTGTTGGTGTTATGCCTTCTTTTGCTGGTGCTGTATCTACTGGTGCTGCATTATCAGCATCATCTGCTCAAACCTATCAGCAGGTAGAGCAGTCTGAGGCACATGCAGCGTCGTAGAAGATGCACGGGCCTGCTCAGAAACCGGTGGTGCAGCAGGTGGTGCCGTAGGTGGTGGTACAGGTGCCGGCCCATTAGTGGGGCCAGTAGCTGGCTGTGAATCCGGCATAGTGTCAGTGCGAGACGAGCCCGAACTGGGGTCTGTATGGCTATCGCTTAGGGGAGGTACCCCGTCAAATGACTCGCCCGGAGTGTGGCGTGTTGTAGTCCGTGCAACCTTATGTGGCATACCCTATATATAACATAGGGTACAACCCGTGTTAGATGTAGCATAATAATACTCAATTCTTTAAGCATTTAACACACCTTATAGCAAAAGAAATGGCATGCATTTCATTTAACAAAAATTGTCACAATACATGGAATAAAGTTCTACATGAATTATGACAAGAACGCATGCGGCTATACTAAGCCCAGACTACCAAACACAAACACACTGTCTACCAAACACAAACACAGACATCCTAAACAGTAACAAAACAACCTACATGTCGACGGCATGGATGACTAGGCATCCGAGTCTGGTAATGGAGGAGGGGCACCCTTATCCTGTAGGTAGCACAGGATAGTTTTTAAAGTGCGAATCACCTTCTTAAACTTGTATTTCACGAGGGCTCGGACATCAATAATCTCATGTCGCAGGGTAGTTTGGCCCTCCTCAAGTTGAGCTAAGCGGGCCCGATCAGTGTCATGCTCCTCTGCCGTAGGAGAGGAGCTCTCATCCGTATCATGATCCTCCTCTTCTTCTTCCTGTTCCTCCTCTATCTCTTCCCTGCTTTCCTCTTTACTCTCGTCCTCCTCACTACCCGTATCATCCTCACTCTCATCGAGTCGGGCTTGACGCTGTCGTGGCCTAATCTCCATGCTGTTGAGAGTTGCTTCGTTGATGAAATGGATCGGCACGGGAAGTTCTGCACCAAGTCCGTAGGTGAATTCACGCGCAAGCTTACATATGAGTCGGCCGAATGGGAGCGAATCAGACGCCCTAGTAGAGCGTGCGGTCAGAACTATCTGTCGTAGTACATAGGCATGCACAGCTTCTCTCTACCTAGCTTGGTACAGAAAGTCTACCATCAGGCGTGTGCACTCACTGCGGTTGCTCCACCTGGGGTACACGTTATACGTGAAGATGTGGTGGAGTAGACGGAAGTCGTCAGTCATATTGGTTGCTAGGAGGCTATTGTTTGGATTCCAGTCGGCCAGGTGTCCACAAATGAATCGCGTGCGGCGATCCCTTTCACGTGCACTCTTTAAATTCTTCTCGCTTGCATGTACCTTGCTAAGCGGCATTTTTATGAGTCGGGCTATCAAGCCAGCGTCAATTGTGGCCTCCCGACCTCTTCCCACGGGGATCTTGAACTGGAAAGGCTCCAACGTAGGCTCTCAAATATGGGCGTAGAATGCTCGGACAGTGCCCACATTGGCACGAGACTTGCCCTGAAATACGGGACCCCATCCAACCTCACCCAGGCCCTCCAATAATAGATAATCTCCAAAGAGCTTCTCATCCACATGTGCTTCAAAAAGGACCTTGCGGCCTTGGAATCTTCTATGAGACAACTCCGCCAATAGAGTCCTCTCGAGGGGGGCTTGGGGATCGAGATCCTGTTTCGTTCTTATCTCTTTATCAACGTTCGAGCTTGCGGTGGCGCCTCTTGGCCTCCTTGAACGAGTAGGGCGACTATGGCCGGCTTCATCCACAGGAGCCCTTTTCTTTCCCATGATCGAGAGAACGGTGGAAATCGAGAATATGGCCGTAACAAGCTCAAATAAGACCATAGAAAAGAGATGAAAATAGGGAAATGGGATGGTGTATTGGATTCTCACGGATTTAAGACACAAAGTGGGGTTTGAAATACTCAAATGAAAGGGAAAGGAGGAGAGCAACGGCTGTGGAAGAGGGTTTTGGATGGGTGGTGTAGGTGGTGCACGAAAATGGAAGAAGAGGTGCTTGGAGGGGGGATTTGAGTGGAGATTTGAGTGATTTCTTGAGAAAAAGAGAGCTTGGAGGGGTAGGTTATGAAGAGGAGGCACGTTGAGAGGGGTTTAAATCAACCCAACATGCATCAGTGGGCCATACAATACCCTAGAGGCGTCGGCCTGAACCGGCCCGCCCCTTCAGGCGGTGAGGCCTCGCGAAACTGGCGAGGCCCTCGCCGACCTCTGGACATTCCGGCGATGGCTCACTGGTGGGGCGAGGTCCTCTTGCCCCCTGGACCCTAAAAACATGTGGGACCCACTCTGGGTCCCACCGAATTGGCCGTTTTGACCCCCTGACTTCGATTCGAGTCTTTACGGGTCATTTTAGGTACTTCCTGATGTTTTCCCGCATATACCGATTGTTGAAGGCTGGGATGGGGTAAATCGTGGTCTAAACCCGTTGATTGACTGTCTTAGGATGATCCAGGGTCATCGCAAGCGATCACGGATGTGCACAGACTCGATCTCAGCGATCGTTTTCAGTAATTTTTGCCAATTGGCGAAACTGGGAACCTAAGCTTGTTTCTACATTTTTCTTACACGCACCTAGGTCCAAATGCGTCAGCGTACGTCGTGTGACCATAACCCAGGTCCAGTTTAATCCAAATCATGCTTTGATACCAACTTGTAACGCTTTGAAAATCGAGGGTCGTACAAATGCCTGACTCCCGAGTTCTAACACATTATTTATGCAACATATTTCTTGATGATTGTATGTTGTCTGTGTCAGTGCATAAAACATAAATGAGATTATACTAAAACAATAATCCATACTCTAGAAACAATTACGTTACGCAAGCGGAAGACCGAGAGATGTATATAAGTATAAGCAAACGTGTAGACCATTACTACTCTTCAGAGTATGATTACATTGCCAGATCAAATATTTACATAAATTAGTTCAACATTCAAAATTTTAAAAGTATAGTCCATCTATAACTGAGAAGCCCTGTAATCCCCGTCGATCAGTACGACCTAAGTAAAATCGCCTAATAATGCCCTCACCTGCACTCCCTTTGCGAACTTCATCTCACAGTCGCGGCATGCACTACTCCAGACACATGTTACTTCCTCGCCAAGCACCGTGCTATGCAATGTTATGCTCGTGTTAGTCCAGTTCTTACTTAGGTTTATTCATACAGCAGGATTGAGAAGTTAAGATACCTTCCTTATATCAATTTCCAACAATGATCTGACCAAGGGTCGCCAGTCCTAGCAACTCCTATACGATGTTGTGGTTCTAGGTCACTGCAAAAGGGCTCATCGCCTTATCAGTGCAGTCCTAGTTTATACTCTATTGGCTATGGAAAGGCTCGTCGCCTCAACGCAGTCTTAGAGTATGCTCGAGGTCACTACAAAGGGCTCGTCACCTGATCAGTGTAGGCCGACGGCTCGAATACAGTGTCCCATACCACCGTATTCGGCTCACGAGGCGATGTTGCTCACTGGTCATTACGGGGAGGCTCGTCGCCACATCGTAAGCCGACAGCTCAACCACGGTGTCCCATACCACCATGTCCGGCTCATGAGTCTTAGCGGATCGAGGTACCAAGGTTAACGGGGATTCCACTGGTGGGTTTGATACCTTAGGTTCAAGCAGTAGTGTCCAAACATGGTGAACATACATCGGGCCAGTCGGGTTACTTGGCGGGCTCGACTAGCACGAGCGCACGTTGAGTTAATTGACATGAAGTGCGTATGCACTCCGTGGGCCTAACCACTATCGACAACTCAAGTACGACTCGAATTCATCGAACACCTACTGTGTGGCGAAATAGCCTCAGCCACCAATTCGAGGCTTGTTACCGAGTGCCTGGATTATATGATAGCCCCAAACACATTCAATTACAACAAAATATCCTATAAGATAGTTAAAGTGTGTAACACCTCAGATTTTTGTCAACCTAGAGTTAAACGTCCTTGGATAATGAGTCGATCATAACACTTTAATGACTTCTCAGAACTCAATCATAAAGCCTCAAATCCCCTTTTGTAACGCCTCAGAAAAATCCGTACAAAGACCCGAGTACCACCACAGGCAAAAATCACTCAAGACCAAATCCTTTAGAAATTAGACGAAATTAACTAAGTGTTAAACTAGATTAGCTGAAAAATTCGTTTGAATTACTTTAAATACGATCTGCAAGACCCAAAACTTGCAGAATCATCGACGCTACATTACCCTATAATCTAGGATCAATCTCATTACCCAGTTGCTCTCGGGAGCACATTGAAACTTCGTATCGGACCTGGACCGCACGTCGAAAGTTCGATTTCTATGAAATTATATAATTAAGATCGTCTTACTGTACTTGACCACCACCTCGAAAATCAGGTCCAGATAGTATGTCGAAACTATTCGCTTGAGCCCGGAGCAAAGTGTGTGAGAAACGTGAATATATTTAGAATTAAACTCAAACTTAAGGAAATCTGAGACTTGTCGCTTACGGGCCAAATATAAGGATTCAGACCGACAGAATCTGACCTAAATACACCTTTAGATCAGGATAAATTTCTCATACATGGTAGTGTACTTGTGGCCCTGATCGAGTTTCGGTGACCATTGAACGGAAACTGGTCCACCACGGTCGAGCTATAAATCCGATCGGACTGAAAACTTAACTCGACCTAGATCCATAGTCAGGGAGCTTAAGTCTGACCGTACATAGAAAGGGGGCCTCCAGAAGTGCTCCATTGGATCGGAACAAGCCTCCTTTGGCTATAACTTAAGTATACCTTGGCCCTGACTTACTTACTGCTTGATTATCTAACATGAATTCTTGTTGGTATTGAGTGTGGTTGGGACTATGAAGTAATCTAGGCAATCGGTAACTGATTCCATTTTCGTGGCTGAGGTTGTTTTGCCACAGAGGATGTGTCGATGAATCCGAGTCGTACTACTGTTGTCGACAGTGGTTAGGCCACATGGAGTGCTCACGCACTTTATGTCGATCAGCTCGATGTGCGCTCGTACTAGTCGAGCTCGTCAAGTACCCCGATTTGCCTATTGTATGTTTACCATGTATGAACGCTTATGTTTGAACCTAAGGTACCAAACTCACCAGTGAAACCCCGTTAAACCATGGTACTTCGATCCACTAAGACTCATGAGCCGGGCATGGTGGTATGGGACATCGTGGTCGAGCTGTCGGCCTACGCGGGGGCGACGAGCCTTCCCGTAGTGACCAGTGAGCAACCAAAGCTCGTGAGCCAAATACGGTGGGATGAGACACTGTATTTAAGCTGTCGGCCTACACTAATAAGGTGACGAGCTGTAACACCCCAGATTTTTGCCAACCTGGAATTATACGTCCTTAGGCAATGAGTTGCTCTTGACACCTTATTAACCTATTAGAACTGAATCCCACAGTCAAAAATCGCTTCTGAACCCATTTCCTTCACAAATCTCACCCTTCACCATCTTAATTTTCCAATTTTTTTTAAAAACTTTCACCCTAGACATTATCTTAAACTAGCTAAGTAGTATAACTTCGATCACTTTATGCACAAACTACAAAGGACTAAGTACCACCTCAGACGGAAATCACTTAGGATTAAATCCTTTAGAAATGAGACAAAGTAACTAAGTGTTAAACTAGATTAGCTACGAAATCCGTTTGAATCGCTTTAAATATGATCTGCAAGACCCAAAACTTGTAGAATCATTGACGCTAGGTTACCCTAAAATCTAGGATCAAACTCATTACCCGACTGCTCTCGGGAGCACGTTGAAACTCCGTATCTGATCTGGACCGCACATTGGGAGTCCGAACAATACGAGGTTAAGGACTTAGGACCACCTCGCTGGGCTTGACAACCATCTCGAAAATTAAATCCAGCCGATGTCCCACGGCTGTTCGCTTGAGTCCGGAGCGAGAGAGTGTGAAAACACTTGTTTTCTTTAAAAATAAATATCTTGAATAGTAATCTGAGACTCGTCGCTATGATCGCTTTTAAGCAACTGCACCATCGATCGGACCAAATTACACCCTCGGATCAGGAGAAATTTCATACACATTTACATGTACTCGGAATCTCCGATCGAGATCCGCTGACCGTTGAACTGAAACTGATCCGCCACGCGTGATCTGGAATCCCGACCGAAACAAAAACTTAATAGAACGTAGATCCAGCGTTAGTGAGCTTAAGTCCGACCTTTGGCTCAAGTAGGCCCGCCAGAAGTCCTCCGTTGAGCTGAAAAAGTCCTGCTTTGGTTATAACCTAAGTATACTTTGAACAAGAGTCTATTTCGGTGAGTTTTTAGGCTATATAAGGACCTTAAACCCTCTCTCATTGCAGCCATTCGAATTTGAGAGAAAACCTAGATTGAGAGAGAGAAAAGAGAGAGAAAGTGTGGGAGATGTGGGAGGAACTCCCTGCCACTCTTCCCTGCCGCTATTCGAGCTTCACAGCTCCATTCTCACCGCTTTCCCGGTGATTTCAGCGTCATTTCTAGGTAAGAAACCCTAACCCTAACCTGATTTGGGGATTGGATGGTTGTAGGTTATGAAATAGCTAACGTATTTCGTTCCATAGGTTGCCAAACTGCCGAATACGGGAGCTTAGCAAACCTATTAACTCCGTTACGATTCTACGACACAAGGTGAGGACTTTAGGTGTATAGGTTGCGGTTTTCAACGCTTTCAATGTCAGATAATGGTAGATTCATGATCTGCATGCAATTGCACATGTACAAAGTGCTTTCCGTTTTCTGTTTCGATTAAAATTGTAGAATTTGGAATTTCACATACTCTAGGTATTCGTATAAAATACCGTATACATATTTTTTATGAAAATGTGTTTGACATGTTTATTTGTCGTATGGATATATGACGTATGGATAAAATACTTAATTGACGAAAGGATTCGCCTAAATACATGTTTACTAATAAACACTTTGTATGTAGAAATACGGTATTGTAAGAAGTACCGTATACATGTATATTTTAGCGAGGTGTTTGTCATGATTAATTGTTGTATAAATATATTATGTGCGCATAAAATAATTGCTTGGCGAAAGGAATCGCCGTAATACAAGTTCCCTTGTAAATACTATGTATGTCGAAATTGGGTATCCTAGAAAATACCCCATGCGTATAAATTTTGCTGATGTAATTATCATGATTATTTGCTGTATGAATATGATATATACGTATAAAATACTAGTTTGGTAAAGGGACAACCCTAGTGCACTTTCCTCTAACATACGTCATGTATGTTGAAATAGTGCATTCCAAGTGTTGGTGAAATTGCTTGTGAGTGTAAGTGCCTAAGTGTTAGTGCCTTAGGTAGGTGCTGAGATGGGGTTCTCAACTACCTTAGAGTCATGTATGATACCCTCCATGTGGTTGTTTACTCTAACCACTCACTTATGTAATATATGTATTTGTATCCCTATTTGTATAGTGCTTTACAACATGCTTTTGAATATGCTATGTAACTTGTTTATTAACATGCTTTATGACATGCTTTATAACATGATTGCTAGTGTTCTTGAATTACCATGTTATCATGCTGTACTTCACATGCTATGGTTAGGAATTGATTGAGCTTGGGACTATGTTTATAGTCCAGGCTTCCGGTATCAGACTTGGAGTTGTGGTTGAGATTCGTTTCGCCACACATGATGTGTTGGCGAACCCGTGTCGTACTTCGGTTGGCGATAGTGGTTGGCCACACGAGGTGCTTCTGCGCTTCATATCGCCCAACTTGTTGTGCGCTCGAGCCAGCCGAACACGTCAAGTAACCCGTGTGTCTTATGTATGTTCACCATGTTTGGTCGCTAATGTTTGAACCTAGGGTACCAAACTTACCAGTGAAAATCTCGTTAACCATGGTACCTCGATCCGCTAAGACTCATGAGCCGGGCATGGTGGTATGGGACACCGTGGTCGAGTGTCGGCCCTACGGCTGGGCTACGTGCCTCCCCGTAGTGACCAGTGAGCAACTTAACTCGTGAGCCGATTATGGTGTTATGGGACACTATATTCGCGCTGTCGGCCTATATTGATAAGGTGATGGGGGAGTGGTGCAACCTTTGTGCGTAACAGCCCTGACAGCCCTTTGTAGTGACCGCGAGCATATTCTGAAGTCGTAGTGCGCCTTAGGGTTCGCCGCGATATATAGAGTATGAACTAGGCCTGTTTCTGTATTGTGATGAATCATTTATGGGGTGATGGGGGAGCGGTGCAACCTTTGTGTGTAACGTACCACAGCGCCTCTCGCAGATGACCTAGAAAACACACCATCGTCTGATATTAACTAAGACTGACGACCCTAGAATGGATCATGTTTGGGAATGATACAAGGGAGGTACCTTAGTTTCCCAATCCTGCTGTTTGAAATGGATTAATTAAAAACTCGGTAATCATGCTCATCATGCATCGCATGTGCCTGGAAGATGTGGAGCACTGTGGGATGTAAGCATGCTGCGAGCGTGAGATGGTGTCGCATGAGGGAGTATGTCGGTGAGGGCATCCATCATACCTGCATACATACTTGCATTAATAAGAGTAACTAGGAGTGTTTGACTTCCTGCTTTATCATTACTGCTTGACTGCATTGATAATATGATAACTTATGCTTTATTGTTCCACTGAGTTAGCTACTCACTCCCATGTTACGGGACGGTGTTGTACACACCAACCAGATTGTTGAGTTTCAGATGGCGACGCTACTCTGAAGCAGAGCCGGACTATTACTATGATGTCGAGGAGGAGTTCTCCTTCATGTAACTCTCTGACGGGTCTCTGAAGACCTGGTACTGTATTGACGGGGCTATGGTACTTGGGATAGAAGACATTACACTTACACATTTGGTATATTTTAGAACTGTATTTGTAATTATTTAACCTGGTAATGTTATCACACTTCGGAGCCTCATCATAGTTTATATTCTATCACAGTCTTCCGCCTGCAAATTTAACTGTCTCTGGAGTATGATATGTTGTTTTGGCTTAATTTCACTCATGTTCACTACTCTAATACAGTCAATATTCAATCATCATTCATTTTGTTGCATAAGTGATGTTCTGGAACTCGAGAGTTGAGTTACTACTCGACCCTCGATTTTCGGGGCGTTATACGAGCCCTTTATAGTGACCTCGAGTATACTTTGGGCCTGCATAGAGGTGACGAGCCTTTCCGTAGCGCTAGAGTATGAAATAGGCCTACCCCGGTGCAGCCTGGCTGTGGTCCCCAGTCCGATTGGTGACGAGCCTTTGAAAATAAACTACCAGTTGGTAGGGCATTGGTGGTAGTGACCTATAACTTGCTTATCGTATGTGATTTACTAGGACTGACGACCCTAGAATGAATCATTGTTTGGAAAATGATATAAGGGAGGTACCTTAGTTTCCCAATCCTGCTATATGAAAAGGACTAATAAAAACTTAGTAATCATGCTCATAACATCGCACTGCATGTGCCCAGGGTTGAAGAGCATAGAGGGAAGAAAGCATTCCGCGACCGTAAGATGGTGTCGCACGAGGGAGTGTAGGCGAGGGCATACATCATGAATATATTTCATCCTTGCATTAATAAGAGTATCTAGGAATGTTTGATTGTACTGCTTTATCATCACTGCTTGACTGAGTTGATAACATGTTAACCTTTGCTTTATAGTTCCATTGAGTTGATCACTCACTCCCACGTTACGGGACGGTGTTGTACACACTAACCGATCCTGTCTTAGTTTCAGATGATGGTGATGCTTGCGAAGTGGAGCTAGACTTTTATGATGATGAGGAGGGTTTCTCCTGTGTGCGGCTATCAGACGGGTCTATATAGACCATCTTCTAATCGACGAGATTACAGGGTTGCTGATTAGACGCCATTACACTTTAGTTTACACTTTTGGAACACTCATGTATATTCATTTTGTTCATTTTTGGTGTATACATGTCTATATTTAACTTGGTAACATGTTCATACTCTGGTGACTTACAACAGTTTATAAATTTTATATATCTATCACAGTCTTCCGCTTGCGTAATTTAACTGTCTCTGGAGTATGATATGCTGTTTTGGTCTAATCACATTCATGTTTCAAGGCACTCATCATAATCATCATTATATATGTTGCAAACTAATGCGTTGGAACTCGGGAGCTGAGCTTTGCTCGACCCCCGATTTTCAGGGCGTTACAAAGCGGTAATGAATCAATACTTCAAATCATACAATCATATGAACATGTTTTAAAATGCAATGTAAACATGAATTCGCACACATTCAATTCATAAACAATCAGACATCAGAGTACGACATATATGGAGGAAATCATACACATCATTGAGGTAGTTGAGAATCATATCTCAACCTGCATAAAGGTACACCTTACTAACTACTAACTCATTCAGACAGTTTATAAACACTTAGCCTACGCATTCCATCATATATGATATATATTAGTTATCATACGTATTAGGGCCAATCCTCTCGTCAAAGGGTTATCACCTATACAACAATCATATATCTATGACAGTTAGTCATGGCGAGCACGAATGCGAATTCTATACTCATTCAGTCATTTTCACAAACACTTAGGCTACACAATAGAACATACGCAACGTATGTTGATATAACATGTATTAGGGCTAATCCTTTCGTTAAAGAGTTGTTACACATACATCTAGCATACATAGATAACAATTAATCATGGTAAACTCAAATTCAAATTCCATACTTATACGATTATTTCAACAAACACATGGATTAACCTAAACTCAACATAGTTCATATATATCTGAAAGGTTAGACAGACATCGCATTTGACATATGAAATAGTATCCACGTCAGTAATAAATCATTAAGCGGACATTGAAAGCCTTGAAAACCATAACCTATATGTTTATAGTCTGCACCTTACACCGGTAAACGCGTAACGGAGTCGTTTTAGACACTTAGTCTTTGTCAACGGCGGATTGGTGACCTATAACATGAATTAGGTTAGCTATTTCATAACTTACACTATCTGAAACCATAAAACAGATTAGGGTTAGGTTTTCTTACTTAAGTGCATTGTTGGAAACGCTGGATTAGCGATTCAGAATTGATGAAATGGTAAGTGGAGTGGCGGGATTGAATCCCGAAAGCAAACTCTCACACACACACTCTCTCTTTCCTTCTCTTTCTCTCTCTTTTCTTTCTAGGGTTTAGGAAATTCATATGGGTTATAAGAGAGAGGGTTTAAGACCTTTTTATAGGCCCAAAACTGATGGGAATGACCCCAGGGTCATGGTGTACTTAGGTTATGTCCAAAGGACATCAGTTTCGATCCAATGGAGTACTTTTGGAGGCCCCTTTTCTGCGTGTGGTCGGACTTAAGCTCCCTGACCTTGGATCTAGGTTAAGCTGAGTTTTCGGTCCGATCGAATTTACGAATCGACTGTGGCGGACCAGTTTTTGCGTGTGGTCGGACTTAGGCATGTGCTTCTGCTATAAATATGATTTAGTTAAGGGTCGACGAGCCTGATCTGGGTTTGGCTTGGGCTTGGCATGCATAGGCTGGTCAATTTTCGGGCAGGGTCAGGTCATTTTGGTGTGACCGGACTTCACATGTACATGTCTTGTATCCTAAAAATATTTCATTCTAACCCTTAGATTTATCAACTGATACATCTTAGATGCAAACTATTGTCTTAAGTGTCCCTTTCTTAGTAGATGTGTGGCCCACTTGATTGAAATATTAAAAAATGGAGTTTTATTTGAAAATAATCAAAAGATTGGGTTTATTTGGAAATAGTGTCTATTTTGAAATATTCAAAAGAACTTATTTAGAAATAAATCAAACGCAGAGAGTGAGTTAGAAATATTCAAAAGATTGGGCTTAATTTGAAAATAATCATAAGATAGAACGTTATATGTAAATGATCAAAAGATAGGGCATTATTTGTAACATCAAAAGATAGGGAGTTATTTTGAAATAATCAAAATATAAAACACTATTTGAAAATAATTGATGGGGCATTATTTGGAAATAATTAAAAAGTAGGGGTGTTATTTGAAAATAATTAAAAGATAAAGCACTATTTGAAAATAATCAAAAGATGGGTCATTATTTGAAAATATTTAAAAGATAGGGCGTTATTTGAAAATAATCAAAAGATGGGTCATTATTTGAAAATAATTAAAAGATAGGGCTTATTTGAAAATAATCAAAAGATGAAGCATTATTTAGAAATAATCAAGAGATGGGGCATTATTTAGAAATAATCAAAACATAGGCGCGTAATTTCAAAATAATATAAGATAAAACACTATTTGGTAATAATTAAAAGATTGGGTAGTATTTAGAAATAATCGAAAGATGAAGCACTATTTGGAACAATCAAAAGATTGGGGCTTCAGTTAGCAATAATGAAAAGATAGGGATGTAATTTGAAAATATTAAAAGCTAAACACTATTTTGGGTATAATCAAGAGATAACGCCCACTATTTGGGTATAATCAAAAGATAATGCACTATTTGAAAATAATCAAAAGCAAAAGCACTATTTGGGAATAATCATGAGATAATGCGCTATTTAGAAATAATCATAAGATAACGCAGTATTTGAAAATAATGAAAAGATAACGCACTATTTGGACATAGTGATAAGATAATGCACTATTTGGAAATAATCATAAGATAACGCACCATTTGAAAATAATCATAAGAGAGCTAATTTGAAAATAATTATAAGATAATGCACTATTTGAAAATAATCAAAGATAACGTACTATTTGGAAATAATCACAAGCTAAAAACACTATTTGGAAATGATATAAGATAAAGCACTATTTGGGAATAATCATAAAATAACACATTATTTGAAAATAATTAAAGATAAAGCACTATTTGGAGATAATCATAAGATAACGCACTATTTGAGAATAATCAAAAGCTAAAGCATATTTGGGAATAATCATAACCTAATGCACTATTTGGAAATAATGATAAGCTAAAGCACTATTTAGGAATAATCATAAGATAACCACTATTTGGGAGTTATCAAAAGCTAAAGCACTATTTAGGAATAATCATACGATAACGCACTATTTGAAAATAATTCAAAGCCAAAGCACTATTTGAGAATAATGAGAAGCTAAAGTACTTAGTTGGGAATAATCATAAGATAAGGCACTATTTAGGAATAATCATAAGACAACGCACTATTTGGAAATAATCGAAAGCTAAAGCACTATTTGAGAATAAACGAAAGCTAAAGCACTATTTGGAAATAATCAAAAGATAATGCACTATTTAGGAATAATCCAAAGCTAAAGCACTATTTGAAAATAATCATAAGCTAAAGCACTATTTGGAAATAATCATAAGATAATGCACTATTTGAAAATAATGAAAAGATAACACACTATTTGGTAATAATCAAAAGATAATGCACTATTTGAAAATAATCAAAAGATAACACACTATTTGGAAAGGCTTATTTGTAAATAATCAAAAGATGAAGCACTATTTGAAAATAATCAAATGATTGGGCTTTATTTGTATATAATTAAAAGATAAAGAACTGTTTAAAAATAATAAAAAGATGGGGCATTATTTGGAAATAATCAAAAGACATAACTTATTTATAGATAAGGCATAATTTAAAAATATTTAAAAGATAAAGCCCTTGCCAAAAGATAAGATAAAGCCTATTTAAAAATAATCAAAAGATAGGGTGTTATTTGAAAATAATCAAAAGATGGGGCATATTTGAAATAATTAAAAGAAATATTTAAAATTAGAGTTTGGTTTGGAAATATTTAGGAAATATATCTTTAAAATTATCAAGTTACTTTTTAGTAATATAAAAAATAGGAAATAAATGATAGGTAAGGTGCTATTTGAAATATTCAAAAGATAATAGTTATTTGAAAATAATCAAAAGATTGGGCTTTATTTGAAAATAATTAAAATATTGGGCATTATTTAGAAATAAATCAAAAGATATTGCTTATTTTGAAATATTCAAAAAAGCTTTACTTAGAAATAAATCAAAAAGGCGGAGCGTTAATTAGAAATATTGATTAGAAATATTGAAAGGATAGGACGTTATTTATAAATAGTCAAAAAATTGGACATTATTTAGAAATATTTAAAATATAGGATGTTATTTGAAAATAATCAAAAGATAGGGTGTTATTTGTAAATAATCAAAAGATTGAACGTTATTTAGAAATATTAAAAAATAAGTATTGTTTGAAAATATTTAAAATATAGATATTTAGAATTATCAAGATACTTTTTAGTAATATAAAAAGTAAAAAATAAATGAAAGGTAAAGTGCTAATTTGAAATATTCAAAAGATAAGAAGGTATTAAAATATAAGGGTACTATTTAAAATTTAGCAAAATATATGAAAATATTTACAAATATTATAAAGGTAAAGTTTATTTGGAAGTATTGAAAAGATTGTGCCTATTTGGAAATATTTAAAAATAAGGTGTTATTTGAAAACAAATTAAAAAATTTAGGGTATAATTTAAATATAGGGAACTATGTGTTATTTGAAAATAAATCAAAAAATAGGAGTACTATTTAGAAATATTTAAAAGATTGGCATTATTTAGAAATAAATGAAAAGGCATGGCTTAGTTAAAAATAATCAAAAGTAGGGTGTTATTTTGAAATAATCAAAAGATTGGGAGTCATTTAGAAATATTCAAAAATAAGGTATTGTTTGAAAATATTTAAAAAATAGATATTTAGAATTAATTTAAAAGATAAGATACTTTTTAGTTGTATAAAAAATAAGGTACTAATTTGAAACATTTAAAAGATAGGGAACTATTTAGAAATATTATAACTTACTAAAGGTAGAAGTATTGAAAAAATTGGGCCAATTTAGAAATATTTAAAATTAGGGTGCTATTTGAAAATAAATCAAAAAAGTTTAAGGTATAATTTAAATTTAGGAATATAATAATACTAAATATAGGTATTATTTGGAAATAAATCAAAAGATAAGAGATACTCTTTAGAAATATTCAAAAGAATCAAAAGATAGGGCGTTATTTGGAAAAATAATCAAAAGATAGGGCGTTATTTGAAAATAATCAAAAGAGTGGGTATTAGTTGGAAATAAATAAAATCAGGGGAGAGACGGAGAGAAAGAGAGAAGTTCTTCCGACAGAGTCACAGATCCTGGCGCCATTGGCCTGCCCCTCTCCCTCTCACCAGATAGGGCATTTAACGGCGACTTTCCCCACCTGGAAGTGCTTCCACGTGGTAGAAGACGATGGAGATGTTGCTCTGGCCGACTACAAACAGTTATGGATTGTTACTAGAAACTGTCTAAGGTGGGGCCTATCAAGTCAAGAGTCTAGAAAATAAACCACGAGGCACATTTGTAGTGAATGCGCACATCAGGGTACTATTCATGTTGTGATGCATCGGGATATTATACTCGTGTCTCAAATTGACTATCCTCTTTAGCTCATCATATCTACTATCAAAAAATTGAAGCCACCTAAAAATGAGTTCATCTCAATTTACGTAACATTATGTTACTTACTGTTACATGAACTCATTGTGTGATAGAGATCTTGATCTCCAATACGCAATTACTGTTAAATTAATATGCAATTACAGTTAACTAAAATGAGATGAATGCCTACAAAACAGGGCCTGAGATTTCATGAAAATATAATTTTCTTTTCTAATTATTTGTAAGACTTTTTTTTTTTTTCCACAAGATTATTTAACCATTTTTTCCTTCCTAGTTTATATTTTATTAGATTTTGCAATTAAATCTGGCCAATTTTACGAGAATAGGGAGGATCGTCGGAGCGTCGACTCGTTTTCTGGTCTCCGAACCATGAATCAAATAGAGATGGGCCATAGAGCAACGAATAATCGAACAAGGTAACAAAGAAGAGGAGAGAGAGAGAGAGAGAGAGAGAGAGAGAGAGAGAGAGAGAGAGAGAGTTATTTGAGATTCAGAGAATATAATTTTAGGGCTGGACCAATCTTCAGCTGAAGGCCATCGATAGATGGAGTTAGTGGGAGGGTTTTTAAGGGCTTGTATTTAGTCGACGCTAGATCTTTCTCTCTTTCAACCTCTTTTATTATATTCCTCGTAATTGGATTCACAAGCAATGGAAAAATGGGATCTTTACGGGGAAATAAGGCTGTACATGAACCGGGCTAGCTTTAACTCCTTCGACTCAGCCCGACTTGAAACGAGTTAGGTCCGAGACGGACTATTTTCTTCGGCTCGGAACTGAGTTTGGCCGAGTTGAGCTCTAAATCGAGGGAAATTCCTCAAAAATCCCACGTAATTTTTTACCCGTAAACATTTTTTTTTTTTTCCTTTCTTTCTTTAAAGAAGTCAGAAAGTTTTAGGCCTACCTTGGGGTATATTCCTTTTCAAGTTGCGGCTCATCTGACATCTAGATTAATCAAATTTTTCGTTCAGCAGAATATTAAAGTAGATTACATCTAGATGAAACTAAAGATAGACAGTCTTGCATGAGGCTGGTGGGCTCACATTGGTAATTTTGTTTTATCTACGCCATCCATTTGGTAATATCCCAGGAACCAAAAACAAAGAAGGGAACAAAAATAAAAATTCAAGATCGAGATCAAAAACCCACCTGCAAATGACTCTCTACTTCATTTTACATTTTCACAGATTCAAGAAAGCACGGCGTAAAAGAAAATATTTTAATTGCCCAAGATGAATCACCTCATGAACCCCTAGGCCTAACTTTTTGGCTTGATCTAACAGGATCACTATTTTTCAGTATGGAAAAAGAGACATTTAAAGGATGCAAGCATGATTTAAAGCACTCAAACTGAGACCAATAAGAAAAGATAACCGGAAAGTAGAGTTACCTCCTTTGCATCATCAATATCTGAGCCATTAGATAGGGATGTGCTAATGACTTTCTTGAAAACGGTTTTAGTTTTCTTAGTGCAATCAACATTTACAAAACCAAAACTAATTTCCTTCCCAACAAGTTTCATCTTTTTCTTTTTCATCCCCTCTGCTTCATCATCTGTAGAATAGTAATATAAACAACAATATAATGTTATAATCAAATGCTATCTGTAGAATAGTAATATAAACAACAATATAATGTTATAATCAAATGCCATCCCCCTAACATTATTCTATAAAAATCAATACAAAAATGGCTTCATAAAAAGATGTTGAATAGGTATGACCATTTATGCATCTACTGTAAAGGTTCAATAGAAATATCATACATGAATTGGTAGGAAATAAGCAAAGGATAATGCTCAAAGCCAACCCTTCCAACAGCAAGAAAGATGTAGTTTGAAAGAAAATCAGAAGCTAATCTTTGCAAATACAATCATCCCCGGTTGTGATCCATTTCAGAATAGTTGTAGCTTACAAAAAGTCTGCAAGTACCATAGGCACCAGAACAATATTCACATCCAAGGGATGGCAAAGATTAACATCAAGCATGCATAGTAACTTGATTTCAAACAGGATCCCCACAATTACAGACGGGTACACGGTCTCCTCGCCAAATACAGTAATACAAGAAATATTTGAAAGGAAAATGCTAGCACAAGCAATATTAAACATATGTAAACAAAAAAAAAAAATAAAATTATAGGGATCTAAGTAATGGATCAAATAGTGTTTTCTCATGTGGGCAGAGATGACAATGATATAGCGGACATATATGCCAAACAAGGAGCATCAAGACAATATAGTGTTTGATCTCATAGATACCTAGGTGATACATGTTTGTTGTGTGTAAGGTGTTTATGTTAGCCAGGCCAAGATGATGCTGGCTGGAATCTGGATTAACGTCTTGTTGTAGTCTTATTTTAGTTCCTTAATAAAAGTTAGTTTTAGGCGATGCTAGTGGACTAATATCTTGTTGTACTCCTATTTTAGTTTCTTAATAGAAGCTAGTTTATCTTTCCAAAGAAAAAGAAGAAGAAGAAGAAGAAGAAGAAGATTACTCATATGATATTACAACAGGGAAGATAAAATTAGTCACATAATTGAATTAGAGGAGATATTCGATACAATTGATGATCCATCATTTGTGCATGCAGCCATGTACATGCAGCAAACATGTGCACCTCTATCCAAAGCTTCTAATCCTAGGCCTAGTTCTAGATGTTGCATGCTTCAAATATTATGCTGAACGAAACCATCTGATTAGTGATTGTCAAATGGACTCTAAAATGAAAATTAAGGAATGAAGCAAATTCAAAGAATAAATTTCCATTAGTCAGAGGTTAAAACTTACAACTTCCCAAACAATCTGAATTTGAGGCCCTGCCCCGTCTAAAGATCCATGATTTGAGTTTGGATCAATACATGTATGCCGCATGTCGTGCATATGGATCATCATTCACCATCCTCTTCCAAAGTATCAATGAATTTGACTCTTCACCATATGGACCAGACCAGTTTCCTTTAAATGGAAGAAAATATCTTGAAAAAATAAAGAACCATTATAGTCTCATCTTGAAGTTTTTTTTTTTTTTTTAGGAAGCACATATCTAACATTTATTATTATTATTATTATTATTTTGGTATACTACCTTTCCTATCCGAGGTCGCTCCTTCAATTTGGAGAGCCTATTCCGAATATGTGAGACAACTCCCTAGCATTTCAATGTGTTTGCAACATCATCAAACCTCAGTAGAGACTCTTCTTCAGTCAACGAAAAGGATCTCTATAAAACAATGCCCATCCATAAATGCATATTCCTTCAAAATATGAAGAGAAACATTGGAAGATCAAACAATTGCAATCATGAAAATTGGACTTTAGAATAATCATATATTTCTTTTAGCCAGCATGGTAATCTTTCAACATATTTGAAAGTTCTGATGAAAATCAGGTAATGTTTGTTTTAATATCCTCTTGCATCCAAAGCATACTTCACAAACCTAAAAACTTGACTTAATTCAATGTTCAGTAGGGTTGTACTTTCTCCACATCAATCAAGCAAGCAATCAAAAGAATCTTTTGAATTTCATATATATAATAAAATGAAATAGAAAGGAGGTCTTGTTTGTCTTCTCTACAAAGTGAAAGGATCAATGGATATACAAAGGTCTTTGGTGTGGCGGGTCAGGTCATTCAAGCGCAACCTATTTACAGTTCAGTGGGTCACTCAGTTGGGATTGTGCTTGGTGAATTTTAAGTTTGGTCGGCCGCATGGTCATGGGTCATGAGTTAGGATTGGGCTAAAATTCTTGGCCCTTTTAGTAAATGGGTTGGGCATGGGCTGACGCTGAACAGGGCCAAGCTCGACCCACTGCCACCCCTCTAAGGAGGGTCGCAAATGGACCATGCTTGAGCAGTGGCCACCACCAACTCCAGGCATATTTAGGATTATTACAGGTTCACGGAATGGATTGAGTTTAAGACCTAACTAGTAAATAGTCCACACCATGACTTGAATTTTACCCATGGTTAAAAGATAAACCTATGCTCAAAAAACATAAAATTATTGATGTGCATGTTTCTGGACTCCCAACAAATCTAAACTCAGCTAAAATTTGCAATGCAAACAACTGCACAACACCATCCCTGCCAACAGGATAATACCCCAAAATATAATTATGTTGCAACTGGCATGGGAAAAACAAAAATTACCACCAAGTACTGAATTTGAAACAAAGAAGATGAACTTATTACAGGTTCACGGAATGGATTGAGTTTAAGACCTAACTAGGCCCACACCTTGACCTGAATTTTACCCATGGTTAAAAGATAAACCTACGCTCAAAAAACATAAAATTACTGATGTACATGTTTCTGGACTCCCAACAAATCCAAACTCGGCCAAAATTTGCAATGCAAACAACTGCACAACACCATCCCTCCCAACAGGATAATTCCCTAAAACATAATTGTGTTGCAACTGGCATGGGAAAAACAAAAATTACCACAAAGTACTGAATTTGAAACAAAGAAGATGAACTTACTACTGAAATCAAAGGGAATGCAAGATAATGCTTCAATCAACTGGTCACTACCTTACACTCACCTGCACATAAGATAACTGTAGAAACATTGGGTCGGCAAAATATTCTTTTTGGCAAACAAATAGACTCAAGAGAGTGATAAAAATGATTACCGTTGCCAAGGTCAGGTGATTTAGTACCGATGACAACTTTTTCTCGCTTTCAAATAGATTGAAACTAGATGGTCTTGAAAGCTTGATGATCCTGCGACTTCCTGAAGCAGATGTAGTTTTCATCGTTAAGAAATAGATGCAACATTTTTACGAAAAAAATTGCAACATCCATTAAAATATAAGAATGCAGTGACAAACAATAAATTTCACGTGGGAGGCATTACTTAAATACATACATTGTTAAAACATCCACACATTTGTAGAATAATATGATTGTCAATGACTGTGCTCCACTATATATTATTCAAACTGCAAAGTGATTAAAGCCGGAAGGATTTAACCAAACATGACATAAAATAGTATTTTTGAAGCAACCCAAAATAGAACCGGAACCCATTTACAGTGAATGTCAGAAAACCTCTAACGAACAAAGGGGGAAAACGTTTAGAAGTACCTTGATTGCATCACAGAATATTGATGCCATGTTATATGTAATTTCTTTAAACATCTCATCCAAGAAAAACACTATGGTTGTAAGCTTTCTACCAGTCAACAGAGCTTTAATCTCCTCATGTGCATGAATTGTTGCCTAGGTCCAACCTTCATAGGAGGCTTTAGAGCATCCCATGTATTCAATGCAAGGGTTTGGATTTCGGGATCAACATTCACCCCATGGCTACACAATGAACATGCTCAGATAAGTATCCCCAATATCTTGACTATGAAGCATGGAAGATGCACACAAATACATTAATTCTTATGCCGTTATCAACCATTGTCTGTAATAATAAACAAACCAACAATAGAAATTGAAACAAAGAAACCTATGATGAAGAAAGAGCATGCACAAGAAGGGAATCTGCTCGCAGCGATGACTAGAACCCAACAGATAGCAAAGAGCATACCTATCAGGATGATTATTGCGGGTTTGCTTTGAAATCTGCACAAAATGTTCATCAAGTAGTTTCGGGCACTTCATAGTTTGCTTATAAACTTTCCTAGCATGCCCAATTCTCTCTTCTAACTCAAAGGAGCCACTCTATCCAATGAATCGACTCCCATATATGTCAAGATAATCTGGAATAATTTGATTGAATGACTTACCAGGTCATTGTTTATCGCAAATAAAGTTGGGTTAGGATCCTGTCAGAATTTTAGCATATATTTCGCCTAAGCTCTGCACCGAATACAACAATAGTCATGGACATGACTATAAAGACCTTTAAGAACAAAACCCTTTTTTTCCCTTGAAAGTTCAAAAATCTAAAAGCCCTATGGCAATGTAAACCACCTTTATCCAGGTATTTTCAAATCAATGACCGCAGTGAAATCAAATGGAGCAAGCACCCCTTGGAAACACCGCATGTCCTCCAAAGTAAACTTCTCTCGAACTTGAGGGCCGACAGATCATTTAGAAAACAATCCACGTCTTCCAGCAGATTGGATCTGCTTTTACATGGATCTCAAAAATCCCTCTACCTAGAGAAGAGCAAGGTGATAGAAAAAACCAAAACCAAAGCACTTAGTTTAAGGATGCACAAATGGTAAAAGAATAGGTAAAGAAACAAATATGCCTGGAAACAATTCAAGAATACAGCACTCAGAAACATGGGTGTAAAATTTACGACTCGACTTTTGTATTAGCACCAGTGTTTTAAACAGCGAATGAATAGCATATAGCATAGCATTCACATCAATGTCAACTTCTGGGATTTTATGAAGAAATCGGTAGCATGATAGTAACGAAACATAATGGTTTGTTTAAGAGTATCCTGGTTGCTTTATCATTTCAGAAAACACATGATATACTTGTGAGAAAATATCCTATCTTTTCTAGAAAATATCAAGGGTACTTTGTTATTTTCATTATCAGATTATGAAATTCTTTTCCTTATTAATTTTATTGTAATTTTGTGAAACACCAAGTAGTACTTTTTCTTATGTCTTTTTCCTGAAAAGCACATGATATTTGAAGTAATCATAATTGCTTCATCTGTTCATGTATTCACCTTCTGGAAATGTCTGACCACTTCAATGGAGTCTACTAAATGTGATGCATTCCCAAAGAAAGAGTGAACACCAGTGGCAATCACGACAACTTCAACCTCTCCATGCTTACATGTCGAACTGGAAACTACTCATCTCCTGTCCTGTTTGTGACCAGAAGAGATTCTCTGGTAAAAGCGGACTGCATCAAGGATACCAAAATCTCATAAGAGTTCAGTTTGATGGATTCCTCCTGTTTAAAATGGAAATTGTTGCATGGATACTAAAATCTCATGAAGTTGTTGCTCCTAGTTACGCTTGAAAAGTTATGTATCCATTTTCCAAATGGTTAGTCTTTCATAGGAAAATTTTATTAGGGCATGAAAGATCAATTCAATGTGACCACGAATAACAAATGAAGCAGCTGAAATCTCAAAGTGGAAGAGAATACACAATTCAATATTGCCATCACAAGCGGTTGCCTGATCTGCCATCCAGTTTCATGAAATGAAAATTAAACTTATTTCATTTTCTAACTATCAGATTAGTGGACATTTATTGGATGGTTAAAAGTGCAAAAATCCAATGGTCCAATTTCCACAAACAAGCATCGACGAATCAGATGTTAGGATTGTTTGATCCTGGGAATAAGACTTGGTAACAGTGGGCTCAATTTTATTTGAGTTATATATTCCACGTGCAATTTCTGAGTGCTCATGTATCAAGCATCATATGCGACATGAGTATCATCATATAAATCAACGGGGATGTATATGTACTTTGATGTGCGAAAGTGGAGGCATATAGTACATGTATGAGATTTTAAAATTTATGTATAGAAAAGGCATTAAGGGCTGTTCATTTTCTAATTTGTAGTGTAAATAAGCAGTAAATGAATAATTATTACTTACCTTTATATTTATAGGGAACTGCAGACCACTTGATGTGGCTTGATGTTGACAGGAAGCTTCTTCAGAAAGCTTAGATGCTGGAATCAAGAAAAGGGGAATTTTTTTCACTAAAATTTGTGGGGCCCACCGTCATGTATGTCTGATCTACGCCGTCCATCCAAAGCTCAAATGGACCACACCACAGGAAACAAGAGGAATTGTAAGTAACCGTTCAATTCTTCTTTGGGGCCACATAAGTTTTGGATCAAGCTGATATTTGTGTTTTCCCTTCATCCATTTCTGTGTGATGTTACGAATGGGTTGGATAACAGGTATACATCCCTATGGGCCTTGAGCTCATTTTAACTTTCAACGGTAGGCATACAGTTCTTCTTGTTTCCTATAATGTGGTCCACTTGAGCTTTGGATCTGCCTCATTTTTAGGTTCATGCCCTAAAATGAACATGTAGAACAGATGGACGACATGGATCAAACACATACATAATGGTGGGCCCCACAATTTTAACAATCACAAATTGGATCGGGTTTCAACACCTTTATGCCACGTTTTTCGATGCCAAATTCAAACGTAAATAGGTCTCTTCCAATCAGGTGTAATTAGTAATGATTATTCATTTACACTGTATTTGTTGTGGAAATTGAAAAACTAATGGGCCCTAAGTGCACAAGCATGCACACCCACCTATTTCTAAAGCAAACAAGCAATCAAGAGTAGGTGCATTAATATATGCATGTAAAGCATGAAGATGTACATTTAAGTTAATCTTTGCATACTCAAATGTAGCAGGCATCGATATGATATGATGTAGGAATTCTATGATTCTACATACAACTTTGAGATATCATCTATATGCAGGTAGATTATGGACATACCCCTTCGGATCTATTTTTTTTTTCCCCTTCTATTACCACTATGCAAATGATAAATGTCTTATTTCTTACTCACAGGAATGATAAGAGAATGTTTCGAGAGGTTTGCTCGAATACATCCTGATGTAATGTAATATGATACATCAAGACTTCAGCCTTTGAATCTGGATTCCAAATATCCAAACAATTTACATGATAGGTCTCACTTTGTATGGTGGAAAGACATCAAATAGAATCACTCAAATTGGATTATTTCAACCCTTTGATAATTTTGGTCTTTTTCTTTAAGCATGAACGTTCACCATAATCTTTGTATAATCAACGGGTAGAAATATTCAATCTTAGTTTTTTTGGGTATCCCACATCCAAGGGGAGCCCTATCAAATAAACAGTTTCTATCATTGAAAGAAGAGCAAATCCAGCTGCTAAAATCCCGATGAATCTTATCGGGAATCTTATTGTAATATTTTGGGATGTCTTCAAGCAAACTTCTATTTAGATTGATCTAATGCTTTGAACATTAATGAAATCTAATGGAAGATAAACATTCCACACCATTTTACCAACAAGGAACTATAATTGAACAGTAGATAGTACCGCTTACTAGCTAAAGCCTACTTCTTGGTTGGGCTTCCTCTACGTCTTTCAGGGAAACTTCCTTGGGGTTGACATAAGCTCCCCAAGAGGGTAGCCATTAAAGAAACCTATCCTTGGTCCATAACATCATTTTAGGGATGTCGTCAAGCTTTGCAGGTGTGTGTGAATGCTATTGGGGTCTTTGCCATTTGACAATCCATAAAAGTATCATGGTAGATTTCATTATAAGAGGAGAATGTGTGACTTTGGATTTTAATAGCTCTCTAAGAAGTCCAGTTTCCTTGATGATATTAGACACTTCAAAATGAATGTCGTCCCATCTTGCACACTTCAAGTGAATGTCATGAGCATGACACCACATCTGATCGATTTTCTTACCTTTTAGCAATTGCAGAAGTAGAACATGGTAAGGTAGAGGGTGGCTCAAATATCATTCATTATGTAGAAAGCAAGGAAAAGAGGACGATGTGTGACTTTGGATTTTAATAGCTCTCTAAGAAGTCCAGTTTCCTTGATGATATTAGACACTTCAAAATGAATGTCGTCCCATCTTGCACACTTCGAGTGAATGTCATGAGCATGACACCACATCTAATTGATTTTCTTACCTTTTAGCAATTGCAGAAGTAGAACATGGTAAGATAGAGGGTGGCTCAAATATCATTCATTATGTAGAAAGCAAGGAAAAGAGGAGGATGTGTGACTTTGGATTTTAATAGCTCTCTAAGAAGTCCAATTTCCTTGATGATATTAGACACTTCAAAATGAAAGTCGTCCCATGTTGCACACTTCCAGTGAATGTCATGAGCATGACACCACATCTAATTGATTTTCTTACCTTTTAGCAATTGTAGAAGTAGAACATGGTAAGATAGAGGGTGGCTCAAATATCATTCATTATGTAGAAAGCAAGGAAAAGATGCTAAAAGCAACATGGATTTAGAAGCGGGAAACAAGGACAAGAGAAACTAAGTTGCATGTATAAGTCCGCATGGTAGTTAGGAACCAAGCAAAGATTGTTTGCTTCACTTGTTTGAGGCCAATAGACTAGAGTTTACCATTTAACATACTAACCATTTTTGCAAAGCTCTAATGAATTTAACTGCACTGTGTAGCTAACTAACTATTGCATAGCAGTAAAGTTAGAGTTGCACGCATGTGGATTTGTGGAAAGATAAAGGCCTAATTGGCTAATTCATCATTGTTTGTGCAGGATAAAACCAATCTTCAAGTGGGTCTCACAATGAATGAATCCTAGTACAAACCAGTCTTCTCCTGAAGCTTGTTTAGGCTGAAAATCTTCATGCATGCTTCAACATCTTCTAATGAAAGCCCTGCTTGTGAAGTTCTCAGTTGTTTGAAAACTTCTTCAAGTGGCAAGCGCTCATGTGAATCAAATAATCGACAAGGTGTGAGCAGTATGGCATGGAAACATAAAAAATTAGCTTTTAAGATGTATCCGTGTACACTCCTTACCAAGTCAATTGCATCACGGAGGAAATTTTCAGGGCCAAGCAAAGGATTTCCTAGATCATCCATGGTTTAAAACTCCCAAGGCCCTGAGTGATCTAACAATCAAATCTTCCTCCGGAGCATAGAGCTAGAATCCCTAGAACTGTACGTCTACGACACCACCTGCTGATGTAGCTCGGGTTTTAAAAAAAAAAACATTCTTTCCCACAAGAATAAAATGTGTTCAAAATTAAATCTTCAAGATCTTCGCTATTGGTCTTATTTATAGGCCTAAGTACCTAATTGCATAGGTGGAGCAAATGAAAACTTAACCATGAAGTAGCAAAAACCTCCCAAGTTCCCATGGTTGGAAGAAAAAAAAAAAAAATCCAATAATTTCCAAAAATTATGAAACTCCATAAATTGGGTTTCTAGAAGAGATTATTGTCCGAATCTAAAACCTAAAAACATAACAAAGGAACTAACCGATGATTGGGCAAAATCAAGGAAAAAGGGTCGTCCCTAGGCTGCTTGGGAAGCCTTTAATCTTGTGTCATCCACAATACTTTACTTGCTGCTCTTTAAGTCTTTTAGATAAGCGTCAACGTGGTTATGAAAGTCCATAAAATGGCTTTCCAGAAAAGAACACTGTCTGAATCTAAAACCTAAAAACTTAACAAAGGAACTAACCGATGATGGGGCAAATCAAGGAAATGGGTAAAGGTCCCTACGCTGCTTATGCTGCTTGGGAAGCCTTCAATGTTGTGTCATATGCAATATTTTATTTGCTGCTCAGTCTTTTAGATAAGCATCAACATGGTCATCATTAAAAGTTCTATAAGTACAACTAAAAAGGAGATCGTTAAAGACTAGGAATCCTTGCAATATAATTTGATTATCTGATACTCGAGAGGTTTTTTCTTTTCACAAGATCGCAACAACAAGCCCACGAAATGCGCACAATGATGCGGACATCAGTGGTGTGCCCTTTAGAGTGTACTAGAGGAGGAGGCGTCACCGACAGAGTACCAGAGCGGAGGAGTTGATGTGGATGGACGACGGGTCCATTAGACCCACTTTCTGACGCGCTATGAGTGCATGAGCGGCATGATCGCACCCCGACTATATATCCATGGGTCAGATTTCACACCCTACCACACGGGTGTTCGCCCCGACCATAGATCCATGGGTTGGATTTTACACCCTACCACATGGGTGTTTTAGTTTTGAACTTTTTTTATTATTTTTTTATTTCGGAGGCTTTATTGCAACTTTCTTTATTTTTCATCTTTTTGTTAATTTTCTTGTTTCCAAGGGCTTTAGTGCACTTTTACTTTTTCCATAGCTTATATATACGTTGTGAGGAATCCTATTTTCATTATTATTGAATGAATAAGAATTCGTCTATTTTCTTCCTCATTATTCAAGAGATTAAGATTTCAGGATTGGCCCTTGGGTGTTGAGGATTCCACCCTGATTTCGGGTTTTCCTCTTTCTAAGATCTTCGAGGTGAAGGAAAAGGTGAGAATCATCTTCCTCCTTTTCTTCTGACCACAAAGGACTCATACCTTCTTCATCTCAAACCCCTCATCCTTCACCCCTTTCGTTTCTCTCTGGATACCCCTTTCTAGTTCGAACGGAAAAGAGGGATGGTTAGTCAGTAGAATCAGATCCAAACTTACTTGTGGACTGACTTATGCTAGATCTGGGATATCCTCATATCCCGAGGTCCTCCCTTTTTACTGTTTATGTGATCTTATGCTAAGGGGCATGATCCTGACGGAATAACCTTATCTTTGTGTTGAGATTCACCTAATCCCTTTGATTGGAAACAGTTAGTTGATTGGTGTATTTATTTGAATATTCTTTAACCTGATTATACATGCATCTAGGGTTAGGTTATCACATGTCCCTGCATCACACAATCAACGTGAAATGGACAAAGAATTGTATGGTAAGCCACCATAAAAATCGTATGTATGCCATATGATATATTTGGAGTCATAAACAAGTTGATAAATTAAGCACAATTTGATAAATTAAAAACAAAAAGAATTTGATCATGTACATTATACCAATTTGAGGGAAACGATAAAATCATGTAACCATTACCACTTTCTCTAGGCTGGCTGATGTGCTCATCTTAGAGAAGCGAAAACCATTGCTCTTTGCTCTTGCCTTAATCTCATTCCAAGAACCTTCTCATGCCCAAATATAATCAAAGGATGTTTTGAAAAAATATGCTACTTTTTTTAAACATATTTCTTTTGGCTTTTGTGGAGAGAACTAGAAAATTTTTATTTGGGGTTATCTTTGATGAGCTTGAGAGACAACATGCTTGGTAAATAACATCTAGATGGCATAGACTTTTCGCTTGCCAAGAAGGGGAATATTGCCCACTGTTGGTTGTGGGTTTCTTCATACCCTCTAAGGTGATTCCTCTTCTTTAAAGAAGTCTGATTATTCATGGTTGTGGATATGAATGATAGGTCTTCATAGGAAATTGCTACAAACCTCAAAAGTAAACATTGCAAAACACAATTGACATAATGAGGCTACTTGCAAAGAGCCTTGATTTTTATCTTCAAACCCAACCATTCAAAAAAAAAAAAAAAACAAAATCCACAGGTGCATTTACTTACAGTTGAAGTCCCCTTGACGATGACACCACATTTGCAAGTCAGATCAAGAGCCCTTTTCAACAATCGTGAATACTAGTGCAAAAACTAAAGAATGCATGCAAAGAGATGGCATGTAATAGTAAATACATAAAACCAAGCATTATCAGGGTCAGAACCACAACCATATCCACAACATCACAATGTTTAATACATTATTCAACCATCAAATCACACACCTTGCCTATATAACTAGCCCATCAATCTTAAACAACCTATGACAATTAATCTTCTTGTTTCAAATATGGAAGTTTGAGAAGAGATTAATAATTTTTCCATTAATGATTTCCTCATTCTAAATAACTTAGATCCATATTACACAATTTCTTTCGATCACTATAAATAGCTATCACATGCCATTAAAACAAATGATACGCATCATGCAATATGCAAATTGACAATACCACACAAAAGAAATACCCTTAGACATAAGATTTGTTATCGTGCACAAATGGAGCGTACATTAGTGGAGTTTTCAGATACTCCAATTCTTTTGTGGATTACCCACTCCTCATTGCTTGATAGGATAACAATAGGAACGAAAAAAATAAAAATGAAAGGATTTCCTTTTGCTTAAGGACTTCTTGGAGAGAAGAACTTCCAAATGAGTTTAGAAAAGTACCCTAACTTTTAAAACTAGACATACTTTGGGTTAAATGGCTAAAAAAACATCATTACAATGTGAAAAAAACAAAAAAACTAAAATACCATCAGAGTTCCATAGTTTCAAAACTAAGATATTTTGTAAGCTCCTTTTTCATTAGCCAAAGATTCCAAAAGGATCACTTCGTACTAATTCAATGCTCGCAATGGTAACAGCATTGGACTTAGCCTTCCCCAGATTGTGAAATCTCTTTGTTCATTTTTCAAGTATTTTCGTTATAACAACTACCTTGGTCAAACTTTCAAAAAGTGAAACCCCACCACATCTTTCGTCACCTTATATTTGAGTTAGAGGAGAAGAATGAGTTCAACTCGGCTCATCCTTGTGCTAAGATTCGAACAATGCCTTCAATTGGAGGTCAATGAAATTTGGCAATTGGTGTAGTTTATTATAATGTGTACTTGGCGTAGCTGTTTGGGAAAACAAAGAATTATTTTGAAGATCAAGACATCTTCAAATGGCATTATGCCCTTAGCCTGAAGATTTGTTGTAACGTCTCGGAAAAATCTGTACAAAGACCCGAGTACCACCTCAGGCAGAAATCACTCAGGACCAAATCCTTTAAAAATTAGACGAAATTAACTAAGTGCTAAACTAAATTAGCTGTGAAATTCGCTTGAACCACTTTCAATACGAACTGAAAGATCCAAAACTTGTAGAATTATTAACGCTACATTACCCTGAAATCTGGGATCAATCTGTAAACCCGGTTGCTCTCGGGAGCACACCGAAACTCTCTATCGGTCCTGGACCGGACGTCGAAAGTCCGATTACTGCGAAACCATACGGTTAGGACCACCTTACTGGACTTGACAACCATCTCGGAAATCAAATCCAGATAGTATCCAGAAACGCGCAACTTAAGCCCGGAGCGAAGTGCGTGAGAAACGTGAATATCTTTAGAAATTGAACTCAGATTTAAGTGATTTAGGCCATTCATTTGCAGGCCAAATCTAAGGTTTCAGACCATTAGAATCTGCCCCAAATACACTCTCGAATCAGGGAAAATTTCATACACAGGTCCATGTACTCGTGGCCCTAATCGAGCGACGATGACTGTTGAACTGAAACTGGTCCGCCACGGTCGATCCACAAATCCGATCTGACTGAAAACTTAGCCTGACATAGATCCAATGTCAGGGAACTTCCCCCTGATCGTAGGCAGAAAAGGGGCCTCTAGATGTGCTCCGTTGGGTCGAAATAGCCACTATTTGGGCCTATATAAGCCCCTTAAACCCTCTCTCTCATTCCATACGAATTTGGAAAACCCTAAGAGAGAGAAGAGAGAAAAGAGAAGGAAAGAGAAAGTGAGAGAGAGTTAGCGTTTGTTCTTGGGATTCAATCCCGCCACTCCACGTGCTTAACCACCATTCCTGTATCGCTATACGGGCGATTCTGATTCCGTTCTTGGGTAAGAAAACCTAACCATAACCTGTTTTAGGGTTTCAAATAGAGTAACGGATGAAATAGCTAATCTATTTCATATTGTAGGTTGCAGTTGTGCCGTAGACGACGAGTTAGAGAACGAACTGAGCTCGTTACGTGTCTACCGGCGTAAGGTGATGACTATAAATGTTTAGGTTATGGTTTTTAGGGCTTTCAATGTTAGTAATGATTTATGACTGGCTTGATTGCTCTCACATGTGCTTAGATACGAGGGTTTCCGTGTATTATGTATATATATATAAACTATGTTGATTTATAATGCATTCCATGTGTTTGTTGAAATGCGTAAATGAGTATGGAATTGTGATTTATGCTTGCCATATTTATTGACTAAGAATTCATGATTATTGTACGTATGGTGAACCCTTTGTAAAGGAATTTGCTATAATACCTGTTATAACTACCTTACTACATGTATATGATATGTGCAGCTTAAGTGTTCGATAAAATGCCTGAATGTGAAAATGCTTGTTCAAATGCATGTAATGAGGGTGTTGAGATAGGATTCTCAATTCCCTTAACTATGGTTATAGTATCCTTTATATAACCTATCTTACTACTGTGTTGTATGGATGAAATGTCTATTTATGATAATATGTGTAGTATGTGTTTGTTAAATTGCTCAAGTAAGATTTATATCTGATTTCAGTTGTCACATGCTGTTTTGGATTAATATATGTGAATGCTATTGTTTGGAATGTGATTGGGGCTACGATGTAGTCCAGGCAATCGGTAATTGTCTGTGAACGGTGGTTGAGCTTAACCACGGCAGACACGCCCGATGAATCCGAGTCGTACGCTGCTCGTCGGCAGTGGTTAGGCCACGCGGAGTGCTTATGCGCTCCATGTCGATCGGCTCAACGTATGCTCATACCAATCGAGCTTGTCAAACAACCCGGTTGACCCGATGTATGTTCACCATGTATGGACGCTACTGTTTGAATCTAACGTACCAACTTACCAGTGCCAAACCCGTTTAACCTTGGTACCTCGATCTGCTAAGACTCATGAGCCGGGCATGGTAGTATGGGACACCGTGGTTGTGCTGTCGGCCTACGCTGGGGCGACGAGCCTCCCCATAGTGTCCAGTGAGCAACCCAGACTCGTGAGCCAAATATGGTGATATGAGACACTGTATTCGAGCTATCGGCCTACGATCAGGTGACGAGCCCGTAGTGACCTCGAGCGTACACTAGAAACTACGTTGAGGTGACGAGCCTTTCCGTAGTAAACTAGAGTATAAACCAGGCCTACGCTGACGGTGACAAGCCTCTCCGTAGTGACCTGGAAAACATCTATCGTATGTGACTACTAGGATTGACGACCCTAGATGGATCAATGTTTGGGTTATGATATAAAGGGAGGTGCCTTAGCTTCCCAATCCTGCTGTATGAATATGTCTAATTAAGAACTTGGCTAACACGACCATGCATCACATTGCACAGTGCTTTGGCTAGGAAGTGCACAGAGGAAGGGTACATGCCGAGATCGTAAGATGTTGTTGCAAGAGGGAGTGTAGGCGAGGGCATGCATCATTAACACATACCATCCTTGCATTAATAAGAGTACTTAGGACCTTATGGTTGTATTACGTTATCATTACTACTTAACTAAATTGATAACATGTTAACCTTTGCTTCATAGTTCCACTGAGTTGATTACTCACTCTCACGTTCTGGGACGGTGTTTTAAACACCAACCAGACTCTGTCTTAGATGCAGATTCTTGCGCGACGTATGAGGCCGAGCCAAACTTCTACGACGATGAGGAGTTCTCATACATGCAGTTATCAGGCGGGTTTACGTAGGCCGCTCTGATCGACGGGATTACAGGGATATATGATTAGTTGGACATTCACATTTTGTCATTTTGTATTTTTTTTGGAACAGATATGTATTTATTCAGCTCAGTAATACCATCATACTCGGGAGGTTGGGAAACACATCTATGTACTTTATATATTTATCACAGTCTTTCGCTTGCGAAATTTAATTGTCTCTGGAGTATGATATGCTGTTTGGTATAATCTCACTCATTTTTAAGGCACTAATACAGACAACATTTAATCATCATTATCTATGTTGCATAAGTGATGTGCTGGGACTCGGGAGTTGGGCTCCTGCTCGACCCCCAAATTTTAGGGCGTTACATTTGTTATCACGCACAAATGGAGCTCCTTAATGCTTGATAAGATAAAAATAGGAACGAAAGAAATGAAAGGAGTGCCTTTTGCTTCAGGATTTCTCAGAGAGCAACTTCTAAATGGGTTTAGAAAAGTACATTTACTTCTGAAGTGTTTTCAAACACTATACTTTACATAGAGCTTAACTTTCAAGAGAGCTTAGAAAATATCTTACTTTTGAATCTAGACATCGTTTAGGTTAATTGGCTACAAAAAACATCATTACAATGTGGAATAACCAAAATACCATTGGAGTTCAATGGTTTTAAAAGTAAGATATTTTCTAAGCTATCTTGAAAGTTAAGCTCTATGTAAAGTATAACATTCACAAACACTCCAGAAGTATCAGAGGCTTTGACAATGTTGTTTCTCCTCTCAATTTGCATCTAACAGGAAAGTATCAGAGGTCCCGACACCTTAGATTTGAGAAGATTCGTAGCCGAAGTTTCCAAAAGGCTCACTTCGTACTAACTTTCATTTCTTCTCTCAATTTGCATCTAACAAGCAAAGACAATACAGATTCATAGACGATATTGAAGTAATTTCTTAGTGAAAAATTGTACGAGAAATTGTTGAAGATACCAAGTGATCATGAATGAGTGGTCGTAGTTGTGATGTTAGTTTCACAAACATTAGGAGAATGAAAGGGCAAGTAAAAAATAATTTAAGTGGAAAAGAAATTTACCTTAATTCAATAAAATGAGCAATTTTGAAAATTAGTTAAATATAAAAATTAAAAGACTTAAAACAGATAGAGGACGTTGAGTATGAATCTTCTTAATTTAGAGAATTATGTGAAAAGAGTGGGATAGTTCACGAAACCAAAGCTCCTTATACACCAGAACAGAATGGAATAGCAGAACGTAAGAATAGAACTCTTAAGGAGATGATGAATGCTATGTTAAATAGTTTAGGCTTACCTTCAAATATGTAGGGAGAAGCAATTTTGTCTGCTTGTTATATCCTAAATAGGATTCCTTCTAAGTCTTCTGAACAAACACCATACGAACTTTGGAAGAAGCATGTTCCTAGTTATAAATATATTAAAGTGTGGAGGTGTCTTGCTAAAGTAGGATTGCCTGAAACTAAGAAAAGAAAGTTAGGCCCTAAAACGACCAACTGTGTATTTATAGGTTACGCACAAAATAGTGCAGCCTATAGGTTTCTAGTTTTAAAGACTAAGGATAATATTCTAGATCTTAATACAATTATAGAAGCTAGTGATACAGAGTTTTTTGAGAACGTATTCCTTATGAAATCTAAGTCTATAGGAATAGAGGAAGTTAATGAATCAGATATTGCCTCTACTAGTAAAAGTGCTTATGAGAAAGTAGTAGAAGAGATACAACCAAGAAAAAATATTAGAGTTAGAAAAGAAACAAACCTAGGAGATGGTTTTTTCACCTTCTTCGTAGAAGATGATCCTACAACTTATACTGAAGCGATTAAATCTCCAGATGCAACCTTCTGGAAAGAAGCAATAAATGATGAGTTGGAATCTATTATATCCAATAATACTTGGGAACATGTAGACCAACCACATGAGAACAAACCAATAGGCTGTAAATGAGTGTTTAAAAATAAACTAAAACCAGATAGGACTGTTGATAAGTTTAATCCTAGATTGGTAGCAAAAGGCTTCAAATAAAAAGAAGAAATAGATTATTTTGATACCTATTCCCCTGTAACTAAGATTACAACTATAAGGGTAATAGTGATAGCTTCCATATATAAACTGGTGGTACACCAGATGGATGTTAAGACGGCTTTCTTAAATGGAGATTTAGAAGAAGAAATATATATGGAGCAACCTGAGGGTTATAAGATATCAAGTATGTAGACTAATTAAATCACTATATGGTCTAAACTAGGCTCCTAAACAATGGCATGAAAAATTTGATGGTGTTTTGAAATCAAATGGTTGATGTAGATAGGTGTGTATATAGTTAATTTTCTAGAAATGATTGTGTTATTATTTGCCTTTATGTTGACGACATGCTTATTTTTAGAACTAATATTAAATTAGTTAATGCAATTAAGAAATTCTTGTCATCTAAATTTGACATGAAAGACGTAGGAGAGGCTAGTGTAATCTTGGGTATTGAAGTAACCAGGAAAGATGATGGTCTTATATAATCACAATCTCATTACAATGAAAGGCTACTGAGAAAGTTTAACCATTTTGACTGTTTACCTGTCAGTACACCTTATGATTACAGTGTAACTCTCATGAAGAATACAGGTAGTAGCACTAGACTAGACAACTTTTGCATTAGGAAGAGTAAGTATACACATAACCCTGAAAAAGAGCATTGAAATGCCTTATTTAGGATTTTGAGATACTTAAAAGGCAGTATGGCCTATGGTTTACATTATAATAGTTATCCTGTTGTATTAGAAGGATATAGTGACGCTAACTGGATCACTGATTCAGATGAGACAAAATCCACTAGCGGATATATCTTCACTTTGGGTGGAGGAACAATCTCTTGGAAGTCTACCAAGCAGACGTGTATCGCTCGGTCAACTATGGAATCTGAGTTTATTGCCTTAGAAAAGGCTGGATCAGAAGTCAAGTGGCTTAGAAATCTCTTAGCTGATGTACCATTGTGGCCAAAGCCTGTATCGGCCGTATTTATTTATTGTGATTGTCAAGTAGCTATAGCAAAAGGCAAGAGTAAAATATATAATGGAAAGAGCAGGTATATTAGACTCAGAGACAACATAGTGAAACACATGTTACGTGATGGAGTCATATCTATTGACTTTATGAGGTCAGAAAAGAATCTGGCAGATCCTCTGACCAAAGGACTATCTAAAAGATTAGTTAATGATATATCGAAGGGAATGGGGCTAAGCCTAATATATGAGCTGCCAGTGTCGACAACCCAACTTATACAAGTGAAAATTCCATGAGATAGGTTCAATGGGTAAACAACAAGACACGAGGTAGACGATTGCACTGAGATAAATGAGCCCCTTCTATAGTGTAGTAGTGTGAGCAACAACGCAGGAGGATGAGTTTTTAGAACTCTTAATAGATCCATAGCCATATATTTGGTGGTGTATACAGTTGTTGCATACACTTGATGAAATTCACTGATTTGGGTGTGGAGGTGGAGGCTTCTTCCTATGAAAATCTAGGCGAATTTTCTAAAGTACTCATGAAATCCAGGTAATTGTGTATGGCCAAAAAGCACCGAACTGCAGAATCACTTGCAGAGGAATATTTGTGTGAGTGGCATGTACTTGCGATTTACACTAAAAGGATTCAGGTTCAAGACTATAGTGTCACCAGATTCCTGTAAATCTGTCTTGCTTAATCTAAAGTCAGTTCAAGTCTATGGTGACATCGACATAATTGCACAACTATTACGCTTTAACCCGAAAGACTTTTTATTTTGAAACATGTGGTGGATTGTTGTATTTTGTTTCAAAATTTATATTAAAATTAGAATTTCAAATATTTTAGTTTCCCTCCGCATTTGAAATTTCTGGTGCTTTTGAGTTGAGGGTTTTGTCCCACATCGGATTTACCAAAGAAAATCTTCTTGTATATAAGATAGGCCTTTTGCCTTAGGGCTTAAGCCCCGTTCAGGGGGCATGTGAGTTTGGGGGGGGGGGCATAATGCCAATAGCTCTAATCTAGGCCATTAACGACACGCGCGTGCGCCGAGTCCGTGTGCGCAACGGGACGAGACGGGCCGGGCCGGGCCACGGGCATGTGTGCGGGTGCTTGATGCACCACTTCGGAGTCTGTATAAGGACTTCTGTTCTAGTTTCAAAACTACAAAAAATCTTTTCTTCTAGTATGAAAACTCTCTCTGTCTTCTGGTTTACGAGTTTTGGTTGCTGAGTTCGTCGCTGGGGCAACTCAACACTTTCGGGTTAAACTGCAAGTGGTTCGAGCCCTCGTATAGTGAGTACATCGTTGGGACCACGTCATAGTTGTTTTATCCTGGAGGTCGATTGCTCTGGAAACTTATTGCACTTGGGACGCTGTCCAAGGGGAGAAAGTTCGATTTCAAGCTGAGTGACTCACGTCACTCCTCGACTTAACTCTATAAGTCATCTATCTCAAAATTTGTTTTCTTTTTTGGATCTTGGTTTTTTTAATAGTCTATTTGATTCAACCAAATAATCTAACACGAAGCTGTTTAAGCAAACATACAAATATTTTGAAGATCAAGACATCTTCAAATGGCAAAATGCCCTTAGCCTAATGATTTGTTATCGCGCACAAATGGAGCGTTTGTTAGTGTTGTCTTCACATACTCCAATTCTATTGTGAATTACCTGATGGGATAAAGATAGGAACGAACGAAATGAAAGGAGTGCCTTTCGCTTAAGGACTTCTCAGAGAGAACAACTTCCAAATAGGTTTAGAAAAGTACCCTTACTTCTAGAGTGTTTTCAAATGTTATCTTTACATAGATCTTAACTTTCAAGAAAGCTTAAAAACCACTTTACTTTCGAAACTAGACATCCTTTAGGTTAATTGGCTAAAAAAAAATCATTACAATGCGGAGTAACCAAAATACCGTTGGAGTTCCATAGTTTCAAAAATAAGATAGTTTTTAAGCTCTCTTTAAGGTTAAGGGCAAATCATATGATGCATTTGGATCCCAAAATGGGCTGAATCATATAAGAAAATTGGCTGAAATCAAAGGTTTTGATCTATTGAAATGGCCCAAGCATGTCAAAGGTTTGGATTACTAGAAATGAGCCAAATCATATGAACAGTTTGGATCATTTGCAAAATTGAAGATGGTCCTACAAAATTTAGGGCATGGATCAACTTAGCATATCCATTGCCATGGATCATGAAAAGCAGCTTCAATCATATGATAAGTTTGGATGATGAAAAACAACTTCAATCATACGATGAGTTTGGATCATTCAAAAGCAGCTTTAATCATATGATGAGTTTGGATCACCAAATGAGCCGAATCATATGAACAATTTGGATCCACTGAATGTTCCAATCATGTTAATGTTTTTTATCCATTGAAATGGCCCATGTCAAAGGTTTGGATCACTAGAAATGGGCCAAATAATATAAATTTGGATCGTTGTAAAAAGAAACCTGATTGTTTGATTGTGTATTATGAATGGATGGATCAACTTAACATATCCATTGGTATGGGTCATCGAAAGAGGCTGCAATCATATGATGAATTAAGATCACTAACAACAACACGAATCATATGATGCATTTGGATCGCTGAGTGGGCCGAATCATATAACAAGTTTGAATCCGCTGAAATGGCCCAAGCACATCAAAGGTTTTGATCCATTGAAATGGCCTAAGCATGTCAAATGTTTGGATCACTAGCAATGGGCCAAATCTTCTCAACAGTTGGATCACTTGGAAAACTGAAGAGGGTCCTACTAAATTTAGGGCATGAATTAACTTAGCTTATCAATTGCCATAGATATTGAAAAGCAGCTTCAATCATATGATGAGTTTGGATCATCAAAAACAACTTCAATCATATGATGAGTATGGATCGCCAAATGAGCCAAATTGTATGAATAATTTGATTCCACTGAATGGCTTGAGCATGTGAATGATTTTTATACATCAAAATGGCCCATGTCAAAGGTTTGGATCACTAGAAATGGGCCAAATCATATGAATTTGAATCGTCGTAATTGTTTGAATTGTGTATAGAACTAAAGATAGTCCTACAAAATTAACAATGTGGATCGCTGATAACCAACCTCAAAGATTATGAATAGATGGATCAACTTAACACTTTTTTTTTTAAAACACGCACACACACCCCCACACACTCACGCCGTAGTGGGCTTTCACCACCTATGGATACTCGAACCCTTGACTGGGTGTTGAAACTCCCGAGAGTCTACCACCTGAGCAAGAGCAAGGATCAACTTAACATATCCATTGGGATGGGTCATGGAAAGAGGCTTCAATCATATGATAAGTTTATATCACTACCATCAACACGAATAATATGATGCATTTGGATCGCTGAATGGGCCGAATCATATATGAAGTTCAAATCCGTTGAAATGGCCCCAGCATGTCAAAGGTTTGGATCACTAGAAATGGGCCAAATCATATGAACAATTTGGATCATTTGTATAGCTGAAGAGGATCTTACAAAATTTAGGGAATGGATCAACTTAACATATCCATTGACATGGATCATGAAAAACAACTTCAATCATATGATGAGTTTGGATCATTCAAAAGCAGCTTTAATCATATGATGAGTTTGGATCACCAAATGAACCGAATCATATGAACAATTTGGATCCACTGAATGTTCCAAGTATGTTAATGTTTTTTATCCATCGAAATGGCCCATGTCAAAGGTTTGGATTACTAGAAATGGGCCAAAAATATAAATTTGGATCGTCGTAAAAAGAAACCTGATTGTTTGATTATGTATTATGAATGGATGGATAAACTTAACATATCCATTGGTATGGGTCATGGAAAGAGGCTGCAATCATATGATGAGTTAAGATCACTAACAACAGCACGAATCATATGATGCATTTGGATCACTGAGTGGGCCGAATCATATAACAAGTTTGAATTCGCTGAAATGGCCCAAGCACATCATAGGTTTTGATCCATTGAAATGGCCCAAGCATGTCAAATGTTTGGATCACTAGCAATGGGCCAAATCTTCTCAACAGTTTGGATCACTTGGAAAGCTGAAAAGGGTCCTACTAAATTTAGGGCATGAATTAACTTAGCTTATCCATTGCCATGGATATTGAAAAGCAGCTTCAATCATATGATGAGTTTGGATCATGAAAAACAACTTCAATCATATGATGAGTATGGATCGCCAAATGAGCCGAATCGTATGAATAATTTGGATCCACTGAATGGCTCGAGCATGTGAATGATTTTTATACATCGAAATGGCCCATGTCAAAGGTTTGGATCACTAGAAATGGGCCAAATCATATGAATTTGAATCGTCGTAATTGTTTGAATTGTGTATAGAACTAAAGATAGTCCTACAAAATTAACAATGTGGATCAATGATAACCAACCTCAAAGATTATGAATAGATGGATCAACTTAACACTTTTTTTTTTTTTACACACGCACACACACACCCACTAACTCACGCCGTAGTGGGCTTTCACCACCTATGGATACTCGAACCCTTGACCGGGTGTTGAAACTCCCGAGAGTCTACCACCAGAGCAAGAGCAAGGATCAACGTAACATATCCATTGGGATGGGTCATGGAAAGAGGCTTCAATCATATGATAAGTTTATATCACTACCATCAACATGAATAATATGATGCATTTGGATCGCTGAATGGGCCGAATCATATATGAAGTTCAAATCCGTTGAAATGGCCCCAACATGTCAAAGGTTTGGATCACTAGAAATGGGCCAAATCATATGAACAATTTGGATCATTTGTACAGTTGAAGAGGATTTTACAAAATTTAGGGAATGGATCAACTTAAAATATCCATTGACATGGATCATGAAAAACAACTTCAATCATATGATGTGTTTGGATCATTCAAAAGCAGCTTTAATCATATGATGAGTTTGGATCACCAAATGAGCCGAATCATATGAACAATTTGGATCCACTGAATGTTCCAAGTATGTTATCCATCGAAATGGCCCATGTCAAAGGTTTGGATCACTAGAAATGGGCCAAATAATATAAATTTGGATCGTTGTAAAAAGAAACCTGATTGTTTGATTGTGTATTATGAATGGATGGATCAACTTAACATATCCATTGGTATGGGTCATGGAAAGAGGCTGCAATCATATGATGAGTTAGGATCACTAACAATCATATGATGCATTTGGATCGCTGAGTGGGCCAAATCATATAACAAGTTTGAATCCGCTGAAATGGCCCAAGCCTGTCAAATGTTTGGATCACTAGCAATGGGCCAAATCTTCTCAACAGTTTGGATCACTTGGAAAGTTGAAGAGTGTCCTACTAAATTTAGGGCATGAATTAACTTAGCTTATCCATTGCCATGGATATTGAAAAGCAGCTTCAATCATATGATGAGTTTGGATCATGAAAAACAACTTCAATCATAGGATGAGTATGGATCGCCAAATGAGCCGAATCGTATGAATAATTTGGATCCACTTAATGGCTTGACCATGTCAATGATTTTTATACATCGAGATGGCCCATGTCAAAGGTTTGGATCCCCAGAAATGGGCCAAATCATATGAATTTGAATCATCGTAAAAATAAACCCGATTGTTTGAATTGTGTATAGAACTAAAGATAGTCCTACAAAATTAACGATGTGGATCACTGAGAACCAACCTCAAACATCACGAATATATGGATCAACTTATCATATCAATTTGGATGTGTAATGGAAAGAGGATTCAATCCTATGATCAGTTTAGATCACTAACAACAACATGAATCATATGATGCATTTGGATCCCAGAATGGGCCAAATCATATCAGAAGTTCAAATTAGCTGAAATCAAAGGTTTTGATCCATTGAAATGGCCTAAGCATGTTAAAGGTTTGGATCACTAGAAAATCCAAATCATATGAACAGTTTGGATCATTTGTAAAACTGAAGATGGTCCTACAAAATTTAGGGCATGGATCAACTTAGAATATCCATTGCCATGGATCATGAAAAGCAGTTTGGATGATGAAAAGCAACTTCAATCATAAGAAGAGTTTGGATAATGAAAAGTAGCTTCAATCGTATGATGAGTTTGAATCGCCGAATGATCTGAATCATATGAACAATTTGGATCCACTTAATGGCCTAAGCATGTCAATGTTTTTTATCTATCAAAATGGCACATTTCAAAGGTTTGGATCACTAGAAATGGGCCAAATAATATGAATTTTGATCGTTGTAAATATAAACCTGATTGTTTGACTGTGTATTATGAATAGATTGATCAACTTAACATATCCATTGGTATGAGTCATGGAAAGAGGTTGCAACCATATGATGAGTTAAGATCACTAACAACATCACAAATCATATGATACATTTGTATCGGTGAGTGGGCTGAATCATATAACAAGTTCGAATTTGCAGAAATTGCCCAAGCATGTCAAAGGTTTTGATCCATTGAAATGACCAAAGCATGTCAAATGTTTGGATCACTAGAAATGGGCCAAATCTTCACAACAGTTTGGATCACTTGTAAAGCTGAAGAGGGTCTTACAAAGTTTAGGGCATGAATTAACTTAGCATATCCATTGCCATGGATAATGAAAAATAGCTTCAATCATATGATGAGTTTGGATTATGAAAAGTAGCTTCAATCGTATGATGACTATGGATTGCTGAATGAGCCGAATCAGATGAATAATTTGGATCCACTGAATGGCAAAAGCATGTCAATGATTTTTATCCATCGAAATGGTCCATGTCAAAGGATTGGATCTCTATAAATGGGCCAAATCATATGAATTTGGATTGTTGTAAAAATAAACCCGATTGTTAGAATTGAAGATGGTCCTACAAAATTAACGATGTGGATCACTGATAACCAACCTCAAATATTATGAATAGAAGGATCAACTTAACATATCCATTTGGATGGGTCATGGAAAGAGGCTTTAATCATATGATGAGTTTAGATCACTACCATCAGCACGAATCATATGATGCATTTAGATCGTTGAATGGGCCGAATCATATACGAAGTTCAAATTCGCTGAAATGGCCCGAGCATGTGAAAGGTTTGGATCATTAGAAATGGGCTAAATCATATGAACAGTTTGGATCATTTGTACAGCTGAAGAGGAACTCACAAAATTTAGGGCATGGATCAACCTAACATATCCATTGACATGGATCATGAAAACAACTTCAATCATATAACGAGTTTGGATCATGAAAAGCAACTTTAATCGTAAGATGAGTTTGGATCGCCGAATGAGCCGAATTATATGAACAATTTGGATCCACTGAATGGCCCAATCATGTCAATGGTTTGGATCACTAAAAATGGGCCAAATCATATGAATTTGGATCGTTGTAAAAAGAAACCTGATTGTTTGAATTATGTATAGAACAGAAGAGGGTCCTACAAAATTAATGATGTCGATCACTTACAACCAACCATTAAATATTATGAATAGATGGATCAATTTAACATATCCACTGGGATGAGTCAGGGATAGAGGCTTCAATCGTATAATTAGTTTAGATCACTTAAAGTAGCATGGATCATATGATGCATTTGGATCTCCGAATGGGCCGAATCATATAAGAAGTTCAAATCCGTTGAAAAGGCCCAAACACGTCTAAGGTTTTGATCCATTGAAATGACCCAAGAATGTCAAAGGTTTGGATCACTAGAAATGGGCCAAATCATATGAACATTTTGGATCATTTGTAAAGCTGAAGAGGGTCCCTCAAAATTAAGGGCATGGATCAACTTAGCATATCCACTGCCATGGATCATGAAAAGCGCTTCAATCATATGATGAGTTTGAATCGCCGAATGAGTGGAATCATATGAAAAAGTTGGATCCACTGAATGGCCCAAGCATGTCAATGGATTTTATCCATCGAAATGGCACATGTCAATGGTTTAGATCACTAGAAATAGGCCAAATCATATGAATTTGGATCGTCGTAAAAAGAAACCTAATCATTTGAAGTGTATAAAACTGAAGAGGGTCCTACAAAATTAATGACGTGTATCACTTAGAACCAACCTCAAATATTACGAATAGATGGATCAACTTAACATATCCATTGGGATTGATCATGGAAAAAGGCTTGAATCACATGATGAATTTAGATCACTAACAACAACACGAATCATATGATGTATTTGGATCTCTAAATGGGCCGAATCATATACGAAGTTCAAATTTGCTGAAATGGGCCAAGCATGTCAAAGGTTTGGATCACTAGAAATGGGCCAAATCATATGAATAGTTTGGATCATTTGTACACTCGAAGAGGGTGCTACAAAATTTATGGCATGGATCAACTTATTATATACATTGACATGGATCATGAAAAACAGCTTCAACCATATGATGAGTTTAGATCATGAAAAGAAAATTCAATCATATGATGAGTTTGGATCATTCAAAAGCAGCTTTAATCGTATGATGAATTTGGATCGCCAAATGAGCCAAATCATATGAACAATTTGGATTCATTGAATGGCCCAAGCTTGTTAATGTTTTTTATCCATCGAAATGGCCCATGTCAAAGGTTTGGATCACTAGAAATGGGCCAAATAATATAAATTTGGATCGTTGTAAAAAGAAACCTGATTGTTTGAATTGTCCATAGAACTTAAAGAGGGTCCTACAAAATTAGCGATGTGGATCACTGAGAACCAACCTCTAACATTACGAATATATGAATCAACTTAACATATCTACAAGGATGTATCATGGAAAGAGGATTCAATCATATGATCAGTTTAGATCACCAATAGCAGCACGAATCATATGATGCATTTGGATACAAAATGGGCTGAATCATATAAGAAGTTCAAATTAGATGAAATGGCCGCATCACGACAAAGGTTTTGATCCATTGAAATGGCCCAAGCATGTTAAAGGTTTGGATCACTAGAAATGGGCCAAATTAAATGAAAGTTTAGATCATTTGTAAAACTGAAGACGGTCCTACAAAATTTAGGGCATGGATCAACTTAGCATATCCATTGCCATGGATCATGAAAAGCAGTTTGGATGATGAAAAGAAACTTCAATCATGTGATGAGTTTGGATAATGAAAAGTCGCATCACGTCAAAGGTTTTGATCCATTGAAATGGCCCAAGCATGTTAAAGGTTTGGATCACTAGAAATGGGCCAAATTAAATGAAGGGTTTGGATCATTTGTAAAACTGAAGACGGTCTTACAAAATTTAGGGCATGGATCAACTTAGCATATCCATTGCCATGGATCGTGAAAAGTAGCTTCAATCATATGATAAGTTTAGATGATGAAAAACAACTTCAATCATGAGATGAGTTTGGATAATGAAAAGCTACTTCAATCGTATGATGAGTTTGAATCACCGAATGATCCGAATCATATGAACGATTTGGATCCATTAAATGGCCCAAGCATGTCAATGTTTTTTATCCATCGAAATGACACATTTCAAAGGTTTGGATCATTAGAAATGGGCCAAATCATATGAATTTGGATCGTTGTAAAAAGAAACTTGATTGTTTGAATTGTGTATTATGAATAGATTGTTTGAATTGCGTATAAAAGGAAACCAGATTGATTGAATTGTGTATAGAACAGAAGAGGGTTTTTGGGCATGGATCAACTTAGCTTATCCAATGCCACGGATCATGAAAAGCAGCTTCAACCATATGATGAGTTTGGATCATGAAAAACAGCTTCAATCATAAGTTGAGTTTGGATCATGAAAAGTAGCTTCAATCGTCGGATGAGTTTGGATCGCCGAATGAGCCTAATCTGATGAAGAATTTGGATCCATTAAATGGCTTAAGCATGACAATGATTTTTATCTATCGAAATAGCCAATGTCAAAGGTTTGGATCAGTAGAAATGGGCCGAATCATATTATTTTGATCGTTGTAAAAATAAACCTGATTGATTGAATTGTGTATAGAACAGAAGAGAGTTTTTGGGCATGGATAAACTTAGCTTATCCATTGCCATGGATCATGATAAGCAGCTTCAACCATATGATGAGTTTGGATCATGAAAAGCAGCTTCAATCATATGTTGAGTATGGATCATGAAAAGCAACTTCAATCGTATGATTAGTTTATATCACCGAACGAGCCTAATGATATGAACAATTTTGATCCACTGAATGGCTCAAGCATGTCAATGATTTTTATCCATCGAAATGGCCAATGTCAAAGGTTTGGATCACTAGAAATGGGCCAAATCATATTAATTTGGATCGTTATAAAAGGAACCCTGATTCACTGAATTGTGTGTAGAACAGAAGAGGGTTTTAAGGTAAGGATCAACTTACCACATCCATTGCTATGGAACATGAGAAGTAGCTTCTACCATATGAAGAGTTTGGATCACGAAAAGGAGCTTCAATCATATGTTGAGTTTGGATTATGAAAAGTAACTTCAATCGTATGATGAGTTTGGATCATGGAAAGCAGCTTCAATTGTATAATGTGTTTGGATCGCCGAATGAGCCCAATGATAGGAAGAATTTTGATCCATTGAATAGCTGAAGCATGTCAATGATTTTTATGCATCGAAATGGCCAATGTCAAAGGTTTGGATCACTAGAAATGGACCGAATCATATTTATTTAGATCATTGTAAAAAGAAACCTACTTGATTGAATAGTGTAACAAACAGAAGAGGGTTTTAGTGCATGGATCAACTTAGCATATCCATGCTTCACATATGTTGAGTTTGATCATCAAAAGCAGCTTTAATCGTATGATGTGTTTGGATCGACGAATGAGACTAATGATATGAACAATTTTGATCCACTGAATGGCTCAAGCATGCCAATGATTTTTATCCATCGAAATTGCCAATGTCAAAGCTTTGGATCACTAGAAATGAGCCGAATCATATTTATCTGGATCGTTGTAAAAAGAAACTCGCTTGATTGAATTGTGTATCAAAGAAAAGAGTTTAGCGCATGGATCAAGTTAGTATATGCATTGCCGTGGATCATAAAAAGAAGCTTCAACCATATTGGATCATGAAAAGCAGCTTCAATTTTATGTCGAGTTTGGATCAGGAAAAGCAACTTCAATCATATGTTGAGTTTGGATCATGAAAAGCAGCTTCGATCAGATGTTGAGTTTGGATAATGAAAAGCAGCTTCAATCATATGACAAATTTGGTTCGGCACATGAGCCTAATCATACGAACAATTTGGATCCATTGAATGGCTCAAGCATGTCAATGATTTTTATCTATCGAAATGGCCAATGTCAAAGGTTTGGATCATTAGATATTGGCCGAATCATATTAATTTGGTTCGTTATAAAAGGAAAATTGATTGATTGAATTGTGTATAGAACAAAAGAGGGTTTTAAGGCATGGATCAACTTAGCACAACCATTTGCATGGATCATGAAAAGTAGCTTCTACCATATGATGAGTTTGGATCATGAAAACAGCTTCAATCATATGTTGAGTTTGGATCATGAAAAGCAGCTTCAATCGTATGATGAGTTTGGATCGTCGAATGAGCCTAATGATATGAACAATTTTATCCGTTGAATGGCTCAAGCATGTCAATGATTTTTATTGATCGAAATGGCCAATGTCAAAGGTTTGGATCACTAGAAATGGACCGAATCTTATTTATTTGGATCGTGGTAAAAAGAAACTAGATTCACTGAATTGCGTAATCGAATAGAAGAGGGTTTTAAGCACATGGATCAAGTTAGCATATCCATTGTCATGGATCATTAAAAGCAGCTTCAATCATATGTTGATTTTGGATCATGAAAAGCAGCTTCGATCATATGTTGAGTTTGGATACGAAAAGCAGCTTCAATCGTATGATGAATTTGGATCGCGAAATGATCCCAATTATACGAACAATTTGGATCCACTGAATGGCTCAAAGCATGTCAATGATTTTTATCCATCGAAATGGCCAATGACTAAGGTTTGGATCACTAAAAATGGCCCAAATCATATTACTTTGGATCGTTATAAAAGCAAATACATTGAATTGTGTATAGAACGGAAGAGGGTTTTAAGGCATGGATCAACTTAGCACATCCATTGCCAAGGAAAATGAAAAGCAGCTTCTAACATATCATGAAAAGCAGCTTCAATCATATGTTGAGTTTAGATTTTGAAAAGCAACTTCAATCGTATGATGAGTTTGGATCATGGAAAGCAGTTCAATCGTATGATGAGTTTGGATCGCCAAAGGAACCTAATGATTTGAACAAATTTGATCCACTGAATGGCTCAAGCATGTCAATGATTTTTATCCATCGAAATAGCCAAAGCAAAAGGTTTGGATCACTAGAAATAAACCGAATCATGTTTATTTAGATCGTTGTAAAAAGAAACCTGCTTGATTGAATTGTGTATCAAATAGAAGAGTGTTTTAGCGCATGGATCAACTTAGCATATCCATCGCCACGGATCATCAAAAGCAGCTTCAACCATATGATGAGTTTGGATCATGAAAAGCAGCTTCAATCATATGTTGAGTTTGGATCATGAAAAGCAGCTTCAATCGTATGATGTGTTTGGATCGACGAAAGAGACTAATGATATGAACAATTTTGATCCACTGAATGGCTCAAGCATGTCAATGATTTTTATCCATCGAAATTGCCAATGTCAAAGGTTTGGATCACTAGAAATGAGCCGAATCATATTTATTTGGATCGTTTTAAAAAGAAATTCGCTTGATTGAATTGTGTATCGAAGAAAAGAGGGTTTTAGCGCATGGATCAACTTAGCATATGCATTGCCGTGGATCATGAAAAGCAGCTTCAACCATATTGGATCATGAGAAGCATCTTCAATTTTATGTTGCGTTTGGATCATGAAAAGCAACTTCAATCATATGTTGAGTTTGGATCATTAAAAGCAGCTTCAATCAGATGTTGAGTTTGGATAATGAAAAGCAGCTTCAATCATATGACAAATTTGGTTCGGCACATGAGCCTAATTATACGAACAATTTGGATCCATTGAATGGCTCAAGCATGTCAATGATTTTTATCTATCGAAATGGCCAATGTTAAAGGTTTGGATCACTAGATATTGGGTGAATCATATTAATTTGGATCGTTATAAAAGGAAACTTGATTGATTGAATTGTGTATAGAACAGAAGAGGGTATTAAGGCATGGATCAACTTAGCACAACCATTTGCATGGATCATGAAAAGTAGCTTTTACCATATGATGAGTTTGGATCATGAAAACAGCTTCAATCATATGTTGAGTTTGGATAATGAAAAGCAGCTTCAATCGTATCATGAGTTTGGATCGTCGAATGAGCCTAATGATATGAACAATTTTATCCGCTGAATGGCTCAAGCATGTTAATGATTTTTATTGATCGAAATGGCCAATGTCAAAGGTTTGGATCAATAGAAATGGACCGAATCTTATTTATTTGGATCGTGGTAAAAAGAAACTAGATTCACTGAATTGCGTAATCGAAGAGAAGAGGGTTTTAAGTGCATGGATCAAGTTAGCGTATCCATTGCCATGGATCATTAAAAGCAGCTTCAATCATATGTTGATTTTGGATCATGAAAAGTAGCTTCAATCATATGTTGAGTTTGGATATGAAAAGCAGCTTCAATCGTATGATGAATTTGGATCGCGAAATGATCCCAATCATACGAATAATTTGGATACACTGAATGGCTCAAAGCATGTCAATGATTTTTATCCATCGAAATGGCCAATGACAAAGGTTTGGATCACTAAAAATGGCCCAAATCATATTACTTTGGATCGTTATAAAAGCAAATACATTGAATTGTTTATAGAACGGAAGAGGGTTTTAAGGCATGGATCAACTTAGCACATCCATTGCCAAGGAAAATGAAAAGCAGCTTCTACCATATGAAGAGTTTGGATCATGAAAAGCAGCTTTAATCATATGTTGAGTTTAGATTGTGAAAAGCAACTTCAATCGTATGGTGAGTTTGGATCATGGAAAGCAGCTTCAATCGTATGATGAGTTTGGATCGCCGAAGGAACCTATTGATTTAAACAAATTTGATCCACTGAATGGCTCAAGCATGTCAATGATTTTTATCCATCGAAATAGCCAAAGCAAAAGGTTTGGATCACTAGAAATGGACCGAATCATGTTTATTTAGATCGTTGTAAAAAGAAACCTGCTTGATTGAATTGTGTATCAAATAGAAGAGTGTTTTAGCACATGGATCAACTTAGCATATCCATTGCCACGGATCATCAAAAGCAGCTTCAACCATATGATGAGTTTGGATCATGAAAAGCAGCTTCAATCATATGTTGAGTTTGGATCATGAAAAGCAGCTTCAATCGTATGATGTGTTTGGATCAACGAAAGAAACTAATGATATGAACAATTTTGATCCACTGAATGGCTCAAGCATGTCAATGATTTTTATCCATCGAAATTGCCAATGTCAAAGGTTTGGATCACTAGAAATGAACCGAATCATATTTATTTGGATCGTTTTAAAAAGAAATTCGCTTGATTGAATTGTGTATCGAAGAAAAGAGGGTTTTAGCACATGGATCAACTTAGCATATGCATTGCCGTGGATGATGAAAAGCAGCTTCAACCATATTGGATCATGAAAAGCAGCTTCAATTTTATGTTGAGTTTGGATCAGGAAAAGCAACTTCAATCGTATGTTGAGTTTGGATCATGAAAAGCAGCTTCAATCATGTGTTGAGTTGGGATCATGAAAAACAACTTCAATTATATGATAAATTTAGATCGACAAATGAGCCTAATCATACGAACAATTTGGATCCATTGAATGACTCAAGCAAGTCAATGATTTCTATCTATCGAAATGGCCTATGTCAAAGGTTTGAATCACTAGAAATAGGCCAAATCATATTAAGTTGGATTGTTATAAAAGGAAACGTGATTGATTGAATTGTGTATAGAACAGAAGAGGGTTTTAAGGCATGGATCAATATATCACAACCATTTGCATGGATCATGAAAAGCACCTTCTACCATATGATGAGTTTGAATTATGAAAAGTAGCTTCAATCATATGTTGAGTTTGGATCATGAAAAGCAGCTTCAATCGTATGATGAGTTTGGATCGTCAAATGCGCCAAATGATATGAACAATTTTTATCCACTGAATGGCTCAAGCATATCAATCATTTTAATTCATCATGAAAAACAGCTTCAATCATATGATAAATTTGGATCGACAAATGAGCCTAATCATACGAACAATTTGGATCCATTGAATGGCTCAAGCATGTCAATGATTTCTATCTATCGAAATGGCCTATGTCAAAGGTTTGGATCACTAGAAATAGGCCAAATCATATTAAGTTGGATTGTTATAAAAGGAAACCTGATTGATTGAATTGTGTATGGAACAGAAGAGGGTTTTAAGGCATGGATCAATATAGCACAAATGAGCCTAATCATACGAACAATTTGGATCCATTGAATGGCTCAAGCATGTCAATGATTTCTATCTATTGAAATGGCCTATGTCAAAGGTTTGGATCACTAGAAATAGGCCAAATCATATTAAGTTGGATTGTTATAAAAGGAAACCTGATTGATTGAATTGTGTATGGAACAGAAGAGGGTTTTAAGGCATGGATCAATATAGCACAAATGAGCCTAATCATACGAACAATTTGGATCCATTGAATGGCTCAAGCATGTCAATGATTTCTATCTATTGAAATGGCCTATGTCAAAGGTTTGGATCACTAGAAATAGGCCAAATCATATTAAGTTGGATTGTTATAAAAGGAAACCTGATTGATTGAATTGTGTATAGAACAGAAGAGGGTTTTAAGGCATGGATCAATATAGCACAACCATTTGCAAGGATCATGAAAAGCACCCTCTACCATATGATGAGTTTGGATTATGAAAAGTAGCTTCAATCATATCTTGAGTTTGGATCATGAAAAGCCGCTTCAATTGTACGATGAGTTTGGATTGTCAAATGAGCCTAATGATATGAACAATTTTTATCCACTGAATGGCTGAAGCATGTCAATGATTTTAATCCATCGAAATGGCCAATGTTAAAGGTTTGGATCACTAAAAATGGGCCGAATCATATTAATTTGGATTGTTATAAAAGGAAACCCGATCCACTGAATTGTGTATAGAACAGAAGAGGGTTTTAAGGCATGGATCAACTTAGCACATCCATTGTTATGGAACATGAGAAGCAGCTTCTACCATATGATAAGTTTGGATCACGAAAAGGAGCTTCAATCATATGTTGAGTTTGGATTATGAAAAGTAACTTCAATCGTATGATGAGTTTGGATCATGGAAAGCAGCTTCAATCGTATGTGTTTGGGTCGCCGAATGACCCCAATGATATGAACAATTTTGATCCACTGAATGGCTCAAGCATTTCAATGATTTTTATCCATCGAAATGGCGAATGTCAAAGGTTTGGATCACAAGAAATCGACAGAATCATATCATATTTATTTGGATCGTTGTAAAAAGAAACCTACTTGAATGAATAGTGTAACAAACAGAAGAGGGTTTTAGTGAATGGATTAGCTTAGCATATCCGTTGCCAAGGATCATGAAAAGCAGCTTCAAGCATATGATGAATTTGGATCATGAAAAGCAGCTTCAATCATATGTTGAGTTTGGATCATGAAAAACAGCTTCAATCGTATGATGTGTTTGGATCAACGAATGAGACTAATGATATGAACAATTTTGATCCACTGAATGGCTCAAGCATGTCAATGATTTTTATCCATCGAAATGGCCAATGTCAAAGTTTTGGATCACTAAAAATGGGCCAAATCATATTAATGTGGATCGTTATAAAAGGAAACCTGATTCCTTGAATTGTGTATAGAACGGAAGAGGGTTTTAAGGCATAGATCAACTTAGCACATCCATTGCCATGGAACATGAAAAGCAGCTTCTACCATATGATGAGTTTGGATAATGAAAAGCAGCTTCAATCATATGTTGAATTTGGATTGTGAAAAGCAACTTCACTCGTATGATGAGTTTGGATCATGGAAAGCAGCTTCAATCGTATGATGAGTTTGGATCGCCAAATGAACCTAATGATTTGAACAAATTTGATCCACTGAATGGCTCAACCATGTCAATGATTTTTATCCATCGAAATAGCCAATGTAAAAGGTTTGGATCACTAGAAATGGGCTGAATCATGTTTATTTAGATCGTTGTAAAAAGAAACCTGCTTGACTTAATTGTGTATCAAATAGAAGAGTGTTTTAGAGCATGGATCAACTTAGCATATCCATTGCCATGGATCATCAAAAGCAGCTTCAACTATATGATGAGTTTGGATCATGAAATGTAGCTTCAATCATATGTTGAGTTTGGATCATGAAAAGCAACTTCGATCATGTGATGTGTTTGGATCACAGAATGAGCCTAATGATATGAACAATCTTGATCCACTGAATGGCTCGAGCATGTCAATGATTTTTATCCATCGAAATGGCCAATGTCAAAGGTTTGGATCACTAGAAATGGACAGAATCATATTTATTTAGATCGTTGTAAAATGAAACCTACTTGATTGAATAGCGTAACAAACAGAAGAGGGTTTTAGTGCATGGATCAATTTAGCATATCCATTGCCATGAAACATCAAAAGCAGCTTCAAGCATATGATGAGTTTAGATCATGAAAAGTAGCTTCAATCATAAGTTGAGTTTGGATCTTGAAAAGCAGCTTCAATCATATGATGTGTTTGGATCGACGAATGAGACTAATGATATGAACAATTTTGATCCACTGAATGGCTCAAGCATGTAAATGATTTTTATCCATCGAAATTGCCAATGTCAAAGGTTTGGATCACTAGAAATGAGCCGAATCATATTTATTTGGATTGTTGCAAAAGGAAACTCGCTTAATTGAATTGTGTATCGAAGAAAAGAGGGTTTTAGCGCATGGATCAACTTAGCATATGCATTGCCGTGGATCATAAAAAGCAGCTTCAACAATATTGGATCATGAAAAGCAGCTTCGATTTTATATTGAGTTTGGATCATGAAAAGCAACTTCAATCATATATTTAGTTTGGATCATGAAAAGCAGCTTCAATCAGATGTTGAGTTTGGATAATGAAAAGCAGCTTCAATCATATGACAAATTTGGATTGGCACATGAGCCTAATCATACGAACAATTTGGATCCATTGAATGGCTCAAGCATGTCAATGATTTTTATCTATCGAAATGGCCAATGTCAAAGGTTTGGATCACTAGAAATTGGCCGACTCATATTAATTTGGATCGTTATAAAAGGAAACTTGATTGATTGAATTATGTATAGAACAAAAGAGGGTTTTATGGCATGGATCAACTTAGCACAACCATTTGCATGGATCATGAAAAGTAGCTTCTACCATATGATGAGTTTAGATCATGAAAACAGGTTAAATCATATGTTGAGATTGGATAATGAAAAGCAGCTTCAATCATATGATGAGTTTGGATCGTCGAATGAGCCTAATGATATGAACAATTTTAGTCCGCTGAATGGCTCAATCATGTCAATGATTTTTATCCATCGAAATGGCCAATGTCAAAGGTTTGGATCCCTAGAAATGGGCCGAATCTTATTTATTTGGATCATGGTAAAAAGAAACCAGATTGATTGAATTGCGTAATCGAAGAGAAGAGAGTTTTAGCGCATGGATCAAGTTAGCATCTCCATTGCCACGGATCATGAAAAGCAGCTTCAATCATATGTTGATTTTGGATAATGAAAAGCAGCTTCAATCATATGTTGAGTTTGGATGATGAAAAGCAGCTTCAATCGTATGATGAATTTGGATCGCGAAATAATCCCAATCATATGAACAATTTGGATCCACTGAATGGCTCAAAGCATGTCGATGATTTTTATCCATTGAAATGGCCAATGTCAAAGGTTTGGATCACTACAAATGGGCCAAATCATATTAATTTGGATCGTTATAAAAGGAAACCTGATTCATTGAATTGTGTATAGAACGGAAGACTTAGCACATCCATTGCATTGAACATGAAAAGCAGCTTCTAACATATGATGAGTTTGGATCATGAAAAGCAGCTTCAATCATATGTTGAGTATGGATTGTGAGAAGCAACTTCAATCGTATGATGAGTTTGGATCATGCAAAGCAGCTTCAATCGTATGATGAATTTGGATCACGGAATGAACCTAATGATTTGAACAAATTTGATCCACTGAATGGCTCAAGCATGTCAATGATTTTTATCCATCGAAATGGCTAATGTAAAAGGTTTGGATCACTAGAAATGGGCCGAATCATATTTATTTAGATTGTTGTAAAAGGAAACCCGCTTGATTGAATTGTGTATCAAATAGAAGAGTGTTTTAGCGCATGGATCAACTTAGCATATGCATTGCCGTGGATGATGAAAAGCAGCTTCAACCATATTGGATCATGAAAAGCAGCTTCAAGTTTATGTTGAGTTTGGATCAGGAAAAGCAACTTCAATCATATTTTGAGTTTAGATCATGAAAAGCAGCTTCAATCATATGTTGAGTTGGGATCATGAAAAACAGCTTCAATCATATGATAAATTTGGATCGGCAAATGAGCCTAATCATACGAACAATTTGGATACATTGAAAGGCATAAGCATGTCAATGATTTTTACCTATCGAAATGGCCAACGTCATAGGTTTGGATCACTAGAAATTGGCCGAATCATATTAAGTTGGAAGTTATAAAAGGAAACTTGATTGATTGAATTGTGTATAGAACAGAAGAAGGTTTTAAGGCATGGATCAATATAGCACAACCATTTGCATGGATCATGAAAAGTACCTTCAACCATATGATGAGTTTGGATTATGAAAAGTAGCTTCCATCATCTGTTGAGTTTGGATCATGAAAAGCAGCTTCAATCGTATGAAGAGTTTGGATCGTCGAATGAGCCTAATGATATGAACAATTTTTATCCATTGAATGGCTCAAGCATGTCAATGATTTTAATCCATCGAAATGGCCAATGTTAAAGGTTTGGATCACTAGAAATGGGCCGAATTATATTTATTTGGATCGTTGTAAAAAGAAACCTAATTGATTGAATTGTATAATCGAACAAAAGAGGGTTTTAGAGCATGGATCAACTTAGCATATCCATTGCCATGGATCATGGAAAGCAGCTTCAATCATAGTTTGGATCATTGAAAGAAGCTTCAATCATATGTTGAGTTTGGATCTTGAAAAGGAGCTTCAATCGTATGATGAATTTGGATCGCGGAATGTGCCTAATCATACGAACAATTTGGATCCACTGAATGGCACAAGCATGTCAATGATTTTTATCCATCGAAATGGCTAATGTCAAAGGTTTGGATCACTAGAAATGGGACAAAAATAATTAATTTGGATCGTTATTAAAGGAAACCCGATTCATTGAATTGTGTATAGAACATAAGAGGGTTTTAAGGCATGGATCAACTTAGCACATCCATTTCTATGGAACATGAGAAGCAGCTTCTACCATATGATGAGTTTGGATCACGAAAAGGAGCTTCAATCATATGTTGAGTTTGGATTATGAAAAGCAACTTCAATCATATGATGAGTTTGGATCAGGGAAAGCAGCTTCAATTGTATAATGTGTTTGGATCGCCGAATGAGCCCAACGATATGAACAATTTTGATCCACTGAATGGCTCAAGCATGTCAATGATTTTTATCCATCGAAATGGCCAATGTCAAAAGTTTGGATCGCTAGAAATGGACATAATCATATTTATTTAGATCGTTGTAAAAAGAAACCTGCTTGATTGAATAATGTAACAAACAGAAGAGGGTTTTAGTGAATGGATTAACTTAGCATATCCATTGCCATGGATCATGAAAAGCAGCTTCAAGCATATGATGAGTTTGGATCATGAAAAGCAGCTTCAATCATATGTTGAGTTTGGATCATGAAAAGCAGCTTCAATCATATGATGTGTTTGGATTGATGAATGAAACTAATGATATAAACAATATTGATCCACTGAATGGCTCATGCATGTCAATGATTTTTATCCATCGAAATGGCCAATGTCAAAGGTTTGGATCACTAAAAATGTGCCAAATCATATTAATTTGGATCGTTATAAAAGGAAACCCGATTCATTGAATTGTGTATAGAACGGAAGAGGGTTTAAAGGCATAGATCAACTTAGCACATCCATTGCCATGGAACATGAAAAGTAACTTCTACCATATGATGAGTTTGGATAATGAAAAGTAGCTTCAATCATATGTTGAGTTTGGATTGTGAAAAGCAACTTCAATAGTATGATGAGTTTGGATCGCGGAATTAGCCTAATGATATGAACAATTTTGATCCACTGAATTGCTCAAGGATGTCAATGATTTTTATATATCGAAACGGCCAATGTCAAAGGTTTGGATCACTAGAAATGGGCCGAATCATATTTATCTGGATTGTTGTAAAAAGAAACCCGCTTGATTGAATTGTGTATCGAACAAAAGAGGGTTTAAGCGCATGGATCAACTTATCATATGCATTGCCATGGATGATGAAAAACAGCTTCAACCATATTGGATCACGAAAAGCAGGTTCAATTTTATGTTGAGTTTGGATCAGGAAAAGCAACTTCAATCATATGTTGAGTTTGGATCATGAAAAGCAGCTTCAATCATATGATAAATTTGGATCGGCAAGTGAGCCTAATCATACGAACAATTTGGATCCATTGAATGGCTCAAGCATGTCAATGATTTTTATCTATCGAAATGGCCAATGTCAAAGGTTTGGATCACTAGAAATTGCCTAAATCATATTAATTTGGATTATTATAAAAGGAAACTTGATTGATTGAATTGTGTATAGAACAGAAGAGGGTTTTAAGGCATGGATCAACTTAGCACAACCACTTGCATGGATCATGAAAAGCACCTTCTACCATGTGATGAGTTTGGATTATGAAAAGTAGCTTCAATCATATGTTGAGTTTGGATCATGAAAAGCAGCTTCAATCGTATGATGAGTTTGGATCGTCAAATGAGCCTAATGATATGAATAATTTTTATCCACTGAATGGCTCAAGCATGTCAATGATTTTAATCCATAGAAATGGCCAATGTGAAAGGTTTGGATCACTAGAAATGGGCCGAATTATATTTATTTGGATCGTTGTAAAAAGAAACCTGATTGATTGAAATGTATAATTGAACAAAAGAGGGTTTTAGCGCATGGATCAACTTAGCATATCCATTGCCATGGATCATGAAAAGCAGCTTCAATCATATGTTGAGTTTGGATCTTGA